>JAYRBT010000093.1:56315394-56343044 GCA_036023395.1 Myiotriccus ornatus | reverse complement strand
AACAACAATTTTTTTTTTCCCTAGTGCCAACTGTGGATGTATTTCAGATCTCTACTAAGGAAAGATTTGGGCTGGGGCATCAGCTGAAAAAGTAAGTCTTGAAAAGTGTAAATCCCTGTTTTTAGGTGGATATTATATTTTTTATAGTTTTTGGACCATGTCAAGTAGCATAAAATTCATATGCTGTCAGGTTGGTTGTTGGATCAAGGTGTTTTGTTGAGGAGAACCTTATCTGTGCTACTTGCCAGGGTTTTCTGTCCCTTTGCTGCCTTTTAGGGAGCAAGCTACAAAAGCTCTGAAGAGTGCAGCTAGGAGTCAATTTCACGTTTCTGCTTAGGTGGTGAAGCCTCTGAAGCAGGGCATCTTTTTGAGCTTCATGCATACCCTAAGGGGGCCATGCTTTCATAGTGGCCTCTAGGATATAGCGCAGTAATTAGGTCATTCATGTTTTGAGAACAAGACAGAGGAATAGTCAAAAAAATAGCACTCACTGGTCATGGTACAATTAATTTTAATACAGTTTTGCTGATTCATCTTTTCTCATTTGCTTGTGTATTTGTAATAAAACGATAAGTATAAAGGCTTTAATATCTGACATGACAACATTAAGAAACCCTTAAGGCAAAAAAACCTGCTCTTCGTATTTAAAGAAATTCACTGCAACATTTTTATAATCTTACAAATGAAGCAAGTTATTAAAATCTCTGTATTACATGAATTTGAAGGAAAAAAAAAGGAAACACTCCCCTGATATGAACAATCTCTTAGAATGTTTCAGTGTTTATACTGTCTCTGATTTGTGCACCAGGTAATTACTAAAGGTTCATGTAAGACATTTTCAAGACCATAGCTGCCTAATGCACAATTGAGCAGCAGTCAGAATACCCATGAACCCAGTGGTCCCTCTTGGCTATCGCAGTGGAATAGTCATCTTTTTTGGTAAAGTCCATACCAAATTCAGCTTTGACTTTATCACTCGAAGACCCCCCACTGCTAAATTAGATTCAGAGAAGAAGCTCCTACTTAGCTGTGCAGATGCAGTAACCTGTCCCTCTAGTCACATGAGAGACAGGTCCCCATAGCTGGATGTGATGCCCTTGAATTAGTTTTTCTCTGAATCTCTGTGAGAAGTATAGTCTGCATAAGCCTTGCAGTTGCAGTGGTTGTAGTCAGACTGTATTTTCATTAAGACTTCCATTTTAAATTAGTTCTGTGAGGAAAAAAGGCATTTTTGAGGAGCTGAGGCACCCAGTCATCATTCCACATACATGACAGAAAACTTTGCCTGTAGATTGAGAACACTGCATTATGTCACCTACTTGGTGAGCACTGAGACCCTAGTATTAAAATGCTTATGTCTTGCCTAGGATAAGAAAATCTTTTTTTTTTCTTTCTTAATTTCCAGGATCATGCAGACATTTGTTACACAACAGTGGAAGAACAGTAAGGAGAAATCTAATTGTACGCACAATAAGAAGGTGTCTGACAAAAAGGTGAAATCCCCTCTGCACATCTTTTCTACATTGCGCAGGTAATAGCAAGAAAAATGAGCTGTTACAACCATAAACTGTTCAAAAGCTACAGCAGACTTCACAAGGTGAAATCTTGACTTTTCTCCACAGAGAAGTGCTCTATTTATATCTTACCTCATGGGTTTCCAGTCCTTGTGTTGCATGACATCAAGAGTGAACTGGGTACTGCTGCAGCTTCTAAGAATATTTGAAGGCAGAGCATTTCAGTGCCCTGCTCTCTGAAACAGCGAGGTTTCATCTAGAACTCGAAATAATTTTAACTTGTGTTTATATCGTTATTAGCTTGGTAGTATTTGACTGTTACTTGAATAGCAATAATAAAAATGTAAGTTATATATATACAAGTAATATATATGTATAGCATATATTATGTGTATTTTAAAAAACTGTGGTTTTCTAGCTCTTATTTCTCCAGGAGTGTGTATTTTTAATTTTTTAAAACTAGAATGGTCAATTATCAAAGACTGATTATTAAAGATGCTGAGCACTCTTCTGTCTCCTCTACTGGATTACAATAATGTTTACCACTTGCGAAAGGCAGGCAAAGAATTTCAAAGAACAAAGGAATTAAAAGCACGAGAAGTAGTTTGTGAATAGTTAATTTCAATTCACTATGCTTTCTGCCAGTTACTCATACTCTTAAGTTTATATAAAATCAGTCTCTAATTTTACCTCTTTCAGGATTGTGACTCTTTGCTCTAGTGTGTTTTCCTGCTGATGGAAGGTTGACAGATCACCCCTTCGATTCAGTTAATGAATTTGAATTGAATGCTTCTTTGAATATTCTGTCTTCTTGATCAATTTTGCCATTCTAAATTCAATGTAAAACAGAGATAGAATACAGCAATGGCTGACATTGAAAATGAGAGCAGTGTCAAAGATGACAAAAGGTTGGTTGTTCAAAGGTGAAGGAGGAAAGGTGGTGTTTTAGGTAGAAGGTTATCCATTCCCTACCATGCCATACACCATTGCGAAGCACAGGCTGTAGCCTGGGATTTGATTTTTTCAGTAATGGCATACAAAACCAGCTGATGCAGTGTCTGTCCAAAGATGGCTCAGCCCAAATGCAGGGGCCCTCTCTGTACCTACGGTGCCTTTCCAAACTCCCTTCTGCAGGAGGGTGGTAGTGATCCTGCTGCTGCAGTGAGTCAGCAGCCTCCACACGCATCTTCCACTGTCACCACTTGCTAACGGGGTGGGGAAACCTGCCAGCCTCTCCCCTTGGATTTTCACTTCTCTACTTGATGCAAACTGAAAAAATACTCCATAGGTTGGGGTTGCTTATAAAACATAGGAAAATGATTCAGCATAGCTGTTACATGTTCTTGCTTTGCAAGGACAAGCAAATGTGAACCTTACAGAAATGTGTCAGTACATGAGAATGTTGTTTCATAAAAATCATTTTTTATTTACTTTCTGCACTTATAATTTAGGTGCCTCACATTCTCATTTCCAGTGTTACAGATCTAAAATTTGCCTAAAAGCAGAAAGAGTGGTGTCAAATTGTCTTCCACAAAGTGCCCATGTTATTATGAGGTTTTTAAAAATCATGTTCTTTTCAGCTGAATTAAATTTGATTTACTGTCTGCAAGTTTCACTGCTCCTTGTATCTTCCATTGGATGTGAACTTAGAATTTGTTATGCTGTGTCCAGAAGACAGTAACTTTAATGAGATCGTGCCATGATGATTACATAGAAATGATAGATTTTGTTAAGGGAAATGTGTTATGATCTCATGTGCAATATGTGGTTTTCATTTCAAAGATGATTTCCTGAATAACTGATTTGTTTAGAGGCATAGAAAACTTTACAAAAAGCTATAAGGTCATATCTCTGACTTCTACTTAAGTTGTCTTTTTGATCCATGAGCTTGTGTGTAAATAGGATTAAGATGTCTTATTCGGTATTGGAAAACGTCTTACATACAATTGTTTATTTTTTTAAAGTTTGGGTTGTGTTTATCACTAGTGAAAAACAAGATAGGTGACACTTAAAAGTGGTTACATCTGTGTGATGTTGCTTGATTTGCACAGAATTTTGATCATTCTCCAACTTTGCCATCTTTTTTATTTTAAGGTCGCCAAGTTATCCTCCTCCTGGCTGTGGTAAAAATAAATCAAAGCTGAAGTCAGAACACGATGGCATCTCCAAAACTCACAAGCTACTGAGAAGGACTTGCTCTAGCACAGTGAAGGCGGAGGATGTGTGTGCCACAAAATCTCACAGAACCTTTGGCCGCTCGTTGTCGAGTGACCCTCGGGCTGAACAGGCAATGGCTATTAAATCGCACAAACTGCTGAATCGTTCCTGCTCTGCAGCTGTTAAGCAGGAGGAGTGCATCACTTTAAAGCCTCATAAGCTGTTAAGTAGGTCGTGCTCTGGGGATCCTCGATGTGAGCACAACAGCGCCTTGAAGCCCCACAAACTTTTAAGTAGGTCCTACTCCAGTAATCTTAGAATGGAAGAGTTGGATGGATTGAAGAATCACAAGTTGCTCACCAAGACTTACACCAATGCCCCTAAATCATCCAAAATGGAGCCTTTCAAGGAGTCCACCATGGCAGAGAGCAGGAGGCTCTCTCTTACCTCAGGGCTTATTGGTATCTTAACACCATCTTCATCATCACCTTCACAAGCTGCTGTGCGTAACACTGTTTTTTTATTCTGCTCATTTTCCTCTGATTATTTTCCAAACGTGCTGTTACCCATTTTATGCAAAGATATTAGGACCTGTGTTGGTGACTATATTGGATGTGTTGGAAGACAAGAGCAATGAAGTCAGCTTTTTAAGGAGGATTCAAACAGCTGTGCATGCACATATGTTTAAGTTATAAAATCAGAATCTGCTGAGGTCAGGACAGAGATGTTATATGTTATGTTGAATGCAGCTCAATGTACAGCTGCTGGCCATGGGAAAAGTTCAGTCATCCAACTCTTCCCTGCATCCTGCATCCTGCTGCAAAATTAGGTTGTTTGCAAGGACTTTTCTCATTTCCGTGTTTGCTTTGTACGGGAAACAACTGTTGATTGGCTCTTTTGAGTCCCTAATCACTTCTGCTTCTGGTCTTTTCTTCTGCCATCATCATCATACTGGAAGGAACACAGTCACAGTTCAGCTCACCTCTTGCACGTTTGTGATTTGTGAGAGGTTAGACCTTCAAATGCACTGGCAGAAGTCAGAAGCCAGGGGAAGAAGTTAGGCCCACACTGGCCTCTTAATTTCCCCAGAGACATAACTGATTGGGAAAACAAAGAGTAGCTCTGAAAATTAATTCTTCTGCCTATGCCTCTTAAAAGATGGCTTTTATACTTTAGAAGGAACAATGGGTTTGTTTGCACTCTTTAAAGGCACCAGTCTGTTTTCTGTATTTGATCTTAGGAGAGGGATTTAGAAAATAGTCCTCTACTCTCTGTTTGCCTTGGAAGCGGATTCTTTCTTTGGATGCCATACATATATTCAAAATAATGCATTCTGAATAATGAAATTACATTGAATGTGCTATATCTCATGCTAATTTAGTTTAGTAAGCTGTAAGCTATACTCAATCAGATCTAAAAGCAATGGTACACTATCATAGGATCATTTATATACATGCTGTGTGGTTGGTTTATGTGACGGGCACAGCAAAATTAAGATGAGCTGTCAGACTTTTTGCTTGTTGCAGTTTAGAGATGCACTTTTTTCTGAATCAGCAGAGGATGTCTAAAAATAGCAAGACTTTGCTCTCCTGGTGTTAATAGGAAAAGTCCCATTGGTTTTTATAAAATAATGAAGAGCTTAGTTCATTACTGATGTTATCATTAGTGATGTTATCAGCTGATAAGGAAGAAAGGCAAGCCCTGCTTGACAGCTTATAGAAACTACCCTTAATTTACTGCTGGAAAGCATTTACTTTGAGGGAAGATCATCACATACATGATCAGATGCAGTTTGACTGATGTTAGTGGAAGGACATTGAGAGTCTATTTCACATTTTATATGCAGGCACCAGATGCATGGTAGCCTGGGTCCCTAACTATAATTTGAAGACAGTAGAATGTGAAAGTGATGAATCAGGACCCTAAGTTCTCTTCAATTCTCAGCTGAAATATTAGGGTCTCATACATGAATACAAGTAGGATTGTTTTCCAGGAGAAAAATGGAAAAGCAATTGAGCAATTAAGCAGTTAGAGAAATGAAATGACACAAGCCTATAAACAAAACCCCCAAAACACTGTAAATGAAGCTGATCTGACTTTTTCAAAACAAAATTTGATTCAAATAGATGTCAGCCTAGAATTCTGTACCTTACTGACTCTTGTAACAGAAGTTCCTTCTAGTTTATGTTGCTATGTGTTGAAAAAAAAGACTTTGAGAGGTATTTGAACATAGAGAGATCTGTTTCTATGGTGCTTACAGAACTGAGATATTAGTAAATATAAAAGAAAAAAGTTTTCAGCCTTTCTGAGAGCTACACTAGTCTTTCAAGCCTAAATGGATAGCCCATATTTTGATTGCAGTTAAAATATAATGAAAGTTACCAAATGCCAGTTCATTAGGCTCGAGTGAAGGCACTGGTGTTTCTGTTTGAGATTCAAGTTTTTGGGATGGTGAGATACAAAACTTCATCTAATTTAAGAACTAAAAAGAGATACTAAAAACCTACCACACGCTCAGTAAACAGCAGAAGGATTGATCATTTGGAATGGCTGGTTTGTGCAAGCAAGAGATCTTTTTAGATGCAAATACTGCTTAATTAATGTATCTGCCTGCAAAAAATACAAGTGCTTTACCACTTCCCTGTAATTAGTCTACCAACACTGAATTTGCCTCAACTTTTTCCTTGCAGCAAAATTATGGTGCAAAATGCGTTCCCGAGCGACACCGTGGCTTTCTTGTGCAGGTAGGATATCATATCTTACCCATTTTATGAAACGCTGAGGAGCATGAGCTAACTGTTAATTATTTTTAAGCAGATGTTGTTACTATCGTTTTCATTGTTCTCAGACTATCGAATTTGCTGAGCAGCGAATACCAGTATTGAATGAATACTGTGTAGTCTGTGATGAACCCCATGTGTTCCAGAACGGCCCTATGCTGAGGGTAAGTAGTGTACTGGAAAACAATGCTTTTTATAGTGCCTTAAATAGCAGAGGACCATACAAACCTGTTGAAAAACTGATTTATGTCAGATGTGTTTCATTCTAATATCCTTTTAAGGTGCAAAAATGTAAAACATATTAATTAGATTTTGCTGTAAATTTGAAAAAACAAAGAAAAGTCTTACAAGCAAGGGAGATGGAAATCAGATTTGTATAATACCACAGAAATGTAAAAGGGGGCTGTATTTCACTGAAGACTATTGTTCTGCAGTAGCTGCAACCAGATAAGATAGAGAAGTGTATTGGAGTGCTTTCACGGTCCTCTGGCATTCTCCCAAAAGCTTAGAGCACCTCATTCTTGAGCTTTTATCAAGCCAAGACCACTGTATTTACGAACACTGGTGTTAATGCCACCACTCTTCTTTTGACCCTGTTTTACTCACAGGCTGCTAGAATGCGCCATCCTCAAATGTGATAAAAAAAGCAGTAGAAGAAGATGCTCTGTGAAGTGTCTGATTTAGCAGTGACCTAATCCAGGGACACGGTTGTGGTTCAGTATGCCCAGAGTCTGGCCAGTTAGACAGCTCTTCCTTTTGTTCCTGTATGACTAGGAACAAAATTTTCCTTGGTGAACATTTTACCCTCTCATGCTTTTGGTGAATACATACAGTGAAAAAGAGTAAGATGGACCATGAGAGACACAGTCTGCCTGGAGCTACTGGATCAGCGCAGCTTTGTTAAAGAGTATATTAGAATAAAATCCTTAGCTCTAGGACTAGTCTGGCAGTTTAGAATCCTCTTGTTTCACCTGCCCTGCATCCTATGGAATGAATAACCTTGAAAGATTAAAGCCATGGAAAAATGTCTAACTACAGTGTGAATGGTGGGATACCTGATAATTTGTCCACAGTGTAGCAAGTAACTACACATAAGCTGAAGCAGATGTCATCTATGATAATTACATAGAACTAAACTGAGGAGAGTTATTGCTCTACCTGGCAGCAGAAGTCATCTCAGTGTCATTCCCTGATACTGAATGGCTCCAGGGTCAAGCATCCCGACTGCAGAGTATACAAATAAGTTGCTAATAGGGTTTGAAAAAGCATGTACATATTCAGTTAACACTCCTTTAAGTCATTGTTAAACCCCCATAGTTTTGAATATCCAATTAGGTATTAGTTTTGCCTCTTTAAGCTCATATCTACCTTTTAAAAACAAGGTTTTCTGACAGAGTTATTAGCAACCAAACACTGGTTAGAAGCTTGTAAAAAAAGGATCAATTCCTTATTCCAGTTCCAAGTTCATCTTGGAATGCACTGCTGTGGCTATTACCTGGTACGGGATATGATAAAGTGAGTAATGTCTGAATAGTGAGTAAAGTTTGAATAACATAATTATTTAAGTTATTGGGGTTTGTCTGTTGTCCATAGGTCAAAGCAAGCTGCAGGATTTACTCCTGTTCAAATGATGAACTATTAAAAGAAAACAAAATGGAAAGTCATCTGCTCTAAATAAAAAAACTTAATTCTTCTTACTTTCCCACTGTAAAGATTACAGTCTCTCAGAATTGCTTTCCTGGGACTTCAGTTCAAAGAGGTGTCATTTTATAGCCATCTGTTAAAGAGTTTGTCAGCATTTCAGAACAAAAGGAACTGCAAACAACATGCTTGCCCCTGAACATATATTCATCAGTGCCTTTGCAAGGAGCATAACCTGGCAAGCCTTTCAAAAATGAAAGGGTGTCATTACATAACCCAGGAAAATGAGATGCCAGGAAGAAATCTATCATGCCCTGTGTGTACTTGAATGACTCAGTAAGCAATATAGAGCCATTAATGAGTTTGCAGTTCTATAGAAGGTGAGAAAGGATCATGCTCTAAATCGAGCACGAGCTTGCCAGAGTATGTTAAGGTGATTTATGCCTCACTCTACTGAGAGTTCTGGCAGGGGCAGCCTGAAGTGGTCAGTTGTGGGATTTATTTACATGCTTCAGCTAGGCACACGTACATACTTGCATACATACATACATATATACATACATACATAGAGAGAGAGGGAGAGAGTTTACATAAAGAGAAAAGAGCATTTTACGTTTAATACTGCTGCAAGAGCAGACCTCAGAAATACTTTTGTTATGAGAATGCAGCAGGCTTTCATTTAAGGCAAAGCTACATGCAGTTCAGCCTTACTGAGAATCCCTGGCCTTTGTGAAGAGCCCTTCCTTTTGATAGCACTGTAACTTCATAATGATCAATACCTTGCTATGGTGTTCTTAGCAAGAGTGTCTAGATCTCCTTTTCTGCAGATGACTGCTTCGAAGACATTACTTCCATAGGCTCTGTAGCAGGTTGTGTTACCAGAGGTGCCACAGACTAAATAGTTCAGGGTGGTTCACCAGCTTCTCAACTTTAAAGTTTAGTTCCTCCACACAGGTGCACACAAGGTCACGTCTGGGTATGTGTAGCCTTAATGATGAGTTTCTCTTCTACCCTTTTTTTTTCAACAGCAAAGAAGGCATATGAATTTATAAAAGCATAGCAAAGTTATTGCTTGAAAAGATATTTTAATATTTATTTAGGCTGGATTTTATGTTCTTTTATGGGGTTTTATGCAGTTATAAAGAAGCCACTGAGAAATTTGATTGTCTAATCCTCCACTATGTCAGCCTGCTGCCTTTTCTGACCTATAGAGTAGTTCAATTAATTGTCTTGAAATGCAGTTTAAAAATTCAACAATTGCATGACACAATAATTACATTCTTTTAATACTTTAAAGTGCCATACATATGTATAAACTGTCATGCCATACATAGCTTTTTATGCTGGTTATTACTGACATGCTAAATTCAGATGTTTCATCCTCAGGACAACTGGAGATAAATGTGAAACTGAGAGATAAAGTTTTTCCTTTCTGCAGACTTGCTCTGCAGGCTATCATTTTACCTTACTTTTTAAGTATTTTTAGATCAATCTCTTTCAGCAGGCTTTCTTCTCAGTATTGTTTCATATTCCTAAATAATTTTTTCTGGTGGAGTGTTCTGTTTTTTAATATCTATTTCAATTTAAGTTACTTTCTTAAAATCCTGACATCTTCTTTCGCGTAAGAGCCACTTGATGACAGCAAGATGTGTCATTTTGTATAGCTTAATTTAGACACCACATCCCTATGTCAGAATATCATTGTATGGAAGATGTCTGTTGCAGAACAGCCACGTAACACAATTGCATTTGTTTGACTTAATGCTTTTACGGTGGACATCTGTCTTACTCCAGAGTCTGCAATACTAATCTAATCATACAAATATTCCCTGCTGATTCAGGGATCCTGTTATACACAGAAGTCTTGAGATGCTGTTAGGCTGTCTTAGTCCCTTATTGAGGATAAATAAAGGGGCTGCTTTACTGACTTACTGAAGATGTGTAAGTACAAAAGTCTTAGATTTCTCTTGGGAATTTCTTTACAGAGCAAAGTATAGATCTTTCAGAATTTTCTTTTGAGTTCAAAAAGGTCCCTGAAATACAGATTTTTAGAATTAAAGATACAGTTCCTGCATGTACTCCACAAGTGTGTGTGTCTGTGTGTGTGTGTCTGTGTGTGTGTCTGTGTGTGTGTGTGTGTCTGTGTGTGTGTGTCTGTGTATGTGTGTGTCTGTGTAAAAAACATATTAGGTAGATGGGTTCCGCGCACACTGTAACTCACCTAAAAAATCCAGTGCGCAGGCTGGAAGGTGTAAAGACCTTCCCCGATTCTTCGTTTGCGAAGACTGGCCATTACATTACAGATGGGGTGACTTTAGAATATCCCCAGACCTAATGGCCTCACAAGGAACTGCAGCTCTATTACTGTGAAGGGGAAGCACGAAGGTTCTTTGGAATGGAAGAAGCAGTCTTGGAAAGTACCATAAAGCATCATGAAGTTGTAAGACTCTTCTTTATGAAGGCCCATGGTCCACTGCTTCATTCCCTTAAAAAAAAACCCAACAAAAAAAACAACAGTAAAGCAACCAGTGTTTTCCTATAAGTTTTTACACCTTTCCCATATGAGATGAGGAGGAATGAAAGTTCTCATCATAGCATGTGTCTTCTGTATTTACTTCAAGAGCACAGTCAGATCTAATGATTATTTGCAGTATACCAGAAGTTGTAAAAGTTAAATTGGATATTCAGTTACTCTACACTTATGTAGAAGGCCACCAAAAACGGCAAATTCCCTGAAGTCACTGCATGGTATGATTTGCAATCATTCTGCAAAACACAGGGAAAATTCAGTGAATATGTGGATCCTAAGAATAAAAAGTGTTATTTAACCTCTTGCATAACATAGACCATACTATTTCATGTCATTCTTAAAAATAATTGGAATCCTACATATTTTGCTCTTCACAGAAGGATTAAGAAACAGCTTTGAAATCATTAGCAAGGGTTGGGACTGAAGCCTAAACATCCACACATCTCCCTTAACTCATATGCAGGGCCAGGATTTGGACTCGGTGATCCTTGTGTGTCCCCTCCAACTCAGCATATTCTGTGATGTACAGAATCATGCTGCATCCTCCTGCAAGGCGACCTGTGTGCTACACAGCTCTCAGGAGCTCTGTCATTTTCTGAAGCAGCTCTTTGCTCCATTTTGAAAAAAAGTGGGACATACAAGGTCACACTTTATGCTGAGGAGAGACAGAAAAGGCAGACATGGTAAACATACTGAAAATTTCCAAGGATGGAGATCTGCACAGTCTCTCTGGACAGCCTGTTAGATTGGTTGATAAACCTTTAGGAAAAATTAATTTTAGCTTTATCTAAAACTTTGTATAAAGTTTAGGTAAAGCTAGTCCTATATGAGAGAATAAAAGTACTAACTGACCTCCAAAGGTACTTTTCAGTCATCTGATTTGATTCACCTAGCTAAAATAGGTATTTTCCAAAGCAGATGTAAGAATGTAATAAAGAAACTTAAGCATTATTTGGTTCTGTATTAGAGGGCTATTAACTTTTTTTAATGCCATATGAAATTCTTCCTTTAATATTACTGTAATAATAATAGGGAAGGACTAACTTGCATTTTAATAATGCAACAGTTTTGCTGCTGTAATATTAGAGAATCTCTTGTTTTAGGAATTCATCATGTACTTTTATTACAAATATTCAATGCAATGAGATCATGAGTCATTAACAATAGTGGTTATTATATTTAAGGATCTGATTAAAAGAAGTATAATAAAAATGCATTATCATATTTGAAGACTGGAGGAAAGAAAATGTCAGTCCCCTCCTTGAGAAGAGCAAGAAGGGAAGGACCCAGAGAGCTACAGGCTGGTCACTCTCACTTCAGTGCATGGAAAGACAGTGAAGCAGCTAAGCCTCAAAACCATTTCCGGGCACATTAAGAACATGAAAATCATCAGGAGTAGTCAGCATGGCTTCACCAATGGGAAGTTGTACTTGACTGACTTGGTAGTCATTTTCTGTGATGAAGTGAGTGGTCTGGTAGATGAGGGGAGAGCGGTGGATATTGGCAACCTGGACTTCAGTAAGGCCTTTGGCAGTATCTTGTCATAAGATCCTTGTAGACAAGGTGTTGAGGCATGGGCTTAATAAGGAGATAGTGAAGTAGTCTGAAATCTCACTGAATGTCTGCACCCAGAGTGGCTTAAAGTTGAGTTGGAGATCAGTAACTAGTGGTGTGCTCCAGGGATCAATACTGGGTCCAATCCTGTTTAGTAACTTCATTAATCACCTAGATTATGGTGCAAGAGAGTTTCCAGATGATGAAAACCTGACAAAAATGAGAGAAGTGTATGATACTCCAGGCTGATGGGTGCCAGTCAAAGGGACCTCGACAGACTGGAGAAGTGCCAGTTCCTTGCCAGGAACCTCTTTCAATTCCACAAGGAGAAGTGCCAAGTCCAGCAGCTAGGGAGAACAAACTCAGGCACGAGTGTGTGCTGGGGGCCACCCAGCTGGAAAACAGCTTGGCTTGGGCAGAAAAGGCACCATCTTGAACATGAGTGAGCAGTGTGCACTTGCAGTATGGAAAGTTAATGGTATTTTGAACTATATGAAACAACAGAAATGCCCACATGTGGAAAGAGGTGGTCTTGCACCTCTACACAGCCCTGGTGAGGCAACACTGTGTCCATGACTGGGCTCCTCAGCATGAGAAAGAGATGGAGCTGCTGGAGAAAGTCCACTGATGGGTCAGTAAGATGATTAAAGGGACTAGAGCACCTCACATATGAGGAAAGGCTGAGTGATCTGGGAATATTCAGCCTGGTAAAAAAGAATGTGTGTAAATAACTGAAGGAAGGGTGCAAAAAAGATGCAGTCAGCCTCTTTTCAGCGGTGTCCAGTGACAGGACAAGAGACAGAGGGCACAAACTGAAACAGAGAAAGTTCCTGAACAACAGGAAACACTTTTCTACCTTTTTCACCTTTTCTGAAGGTGACTGAGCATGGGAAAAAGTTGCCCGGAGAGGCTGTGGAGTCCATATCAATGGAGAATTTCAAAAGCTGTGTGTCCAGGGCAGCTGGCTCTAGGTAACCCTGTTTGAGCAGGGATGTTGAACCAGATGGCCTCCAGAGATTCCTGCCAACCTCAATCTTTCTGTAATTCTTTGATCTTACTCACCTTTTACATAGTAAGCTATGTGTGCAGCTAATGCCTATCTTGCTGTCTTATGTCTTCCCGAATTCCTCAGGAACTAGTATTTAGCAATACTGAAGCCTTTGGTAAAACAGCATGATTGAGCAGACTTTACAGGCCTGTGAGACAATGATACAGGACAAAAACCGTCTCAGAATGCATTCAGTAAGGTAATTCAAAAGCCCTCTGTGTTATCATTTTTCAGTCAAGGTATCTCTTTAGAGTGCCATCTTGTGTTGAAACCTCAGACTGAGGCCTCTTCAGAACAAAGCAGGAATTGGTAAAAAACTCAGCAATATGAAATATTAAAATTAGTTTATTAGAAGTATGCATTTGTACTTTGAAGTAAGTTGGGTTCCTGTTAGCTTGAAGAGGTCTTGGATTTCTCTGTCATTTGAATATGAAATCCTTAGGCACCAGTGAAAACACAGAAGCACTGATGTTTCAGAAACAGTAGGCCGCTTAAGGTTGGGAAATTTTTGGAATAGAATAAACATTACTGAACTGTGGAGAAAAGGCTGGGGGTACAAATATGTTTAGTCAGACTGGAGTTTAGCCAAGTGTTGTGGAATTCCAAGATTCTTGTGGAGTAACACCATGGTCCTTCTAATCCTTAGTCCACAATGTAGGCTGGTTTTATCTCTTTTTATGAAAAAAGCCTCTTGAGTTACAACCTGTACTTTAATAGAATGGATCTCAATTACTTTATTTTTTTCTGACAGAGTTGAAATTACTGTAGTGCTGCTTTTCCTATAGCCACAACTTAACAAAGTGCAGCTTGCCCAGCTAGAAATTTTAGAATGCTTGTTTGTTCACCATCTGTTTATATTTGGGAAGTAAAAACAGCAGAAAATGAATCAGCCAAAACAAAGCCAAACAGAACAAGTGACTTTTCTTATTCAGCCACAGTCTGCTCTCATCTTTTTTCAGGTTGTATCTGCTTACAGCTGGGGTATTTCCCATATCTTTGAGTAGCATGTTCCACATAACATGTAAATATTGTGAGACTGTTCAGAGTTTACGTTGCAGTAAAACTAAGAGTTCCTATGGTTGAAAGTAGGAAACAGAACTGAGATTTAAAGTTACATTTTATCTCCACGTCTGTTGCTTTCAGTAGAAGTGAGATGCTTGCTAATGGTTTCACCTTTACCATTTATTACATTTGCTGTAAGTCAGGCAGTGAGCCTTCCCTGAAGCATCTCCTATTACATCAGTAGTTTCTAGGTGTGTCAGTCATGTTGCAGCCTCATTAGTGTCTGTGTGATATCCCTTAGGATACAAGAAAGTGTGGTACATTGCACTTCCGAACACAGCTTCAGCCCACAGTAGAAAGTAGCAAGACAGATCAATACACACTATGAAAGTTTCACCTTTTTGGAACTGAAAGAATGCCTGGAAAATATTTTAAATGGTGTATGAGTCCATGAACCAAAGTATGTCATACTAGATTGTTTGCGTGTCTGCCACTCTAGTCACTGCAGGAAGAAGCGACACTTGCATTGTAACACAGAAGAACTCTGATCCCTTTTTCATCACAGCAGCAGTTGGGTGGTAGCTACTCATCATGCAAAGAATGGGGTTTGCTTAAGGAAAAGTCTGAAAACCTCAAATGTTTAGAAAATGCTTTCTGTTTCTGTTATTACTTTCTGTTTCCAAGCATCTGCAGTCTCAGGTTAACTGCCCACCTCTTGTTTTTTTCTGGCTTTTCACTACTGGATCCTTCTAAATAGTGTTTCAGCCCTAATCATTTCCACTTAACTGTTGGGAAAGCCAATGGCTTTATGTTAATTTTCTTTTTTCAAGGGAAAAAATAAAGTGTACGTGAGACCTCTTGCAGCTGCTGTTGCTGAAAGGACTTAGAATTGCCCTCTTCAGGTAGTGAAGAACAAAGTCTCCTAGCTAGTCAGCTCTGTGTGTTTTCAAGGTGCTAGTTGTAACCTGTGCCTGCACCTAAGATGAAAGTCCTGTTGGGAAATACATATTTAAGTGTATAAGCCTTATTTTCCATTGTATTTTTCCTTTGAAAACAATGGGAACTAGTAAGGTAATAAAAGGTTATTCTGTACATTTGCGGATACGGATCTACATCAGTAAGAAAAAGTCCATATTTCATGTATGTACACAAAAATTCTTAGAAAGTTCAGCTTGCTTAGTGTAGTACACATATATAAACCAGAGTAAAAGTGTCCAAAGGTGATGTTGGGAAGATGTAGCTTTTATAAATGTGTTAGTGTTGTCCTTTTTTGTTTACTGTGGCTAGGGACATTCGTATTTATGGGGACATGTATGATCTGAAGTCAGATCAATCCTGTCCCAAGGCTCACATCCTGTGACAAGAGAAAAGTGGACAAGTTTTACATATTGCTAGTGTGTTTCCATAAAGGGAAACACACTAGCAATATGCAAAACATTAGCATCAGAGTAAGAGCAGCCTTGAATCTCAGTTTCTCTGTGAAGCTTGTGGTTTTCTTTATCTTCTAGAATTGATTTATTCACTTAGTTTTCATGTATTTTCATTGGTTCTAGCATGCACTATTGCAGAAAAAAAACACAAACAACCAAACAAAAATAAGGAAATGTAATGCTGAATAGCCATGTCACAGTGTGACAAACAATTGCTTCTCAATTGCAAGCTAATATTTTAATTTTGGAGGGATTTAAAACATTTAAATGGTTGAACCCATTTAATGACTGGAGAAGAGGACACTGAAATGGCCATACCAAAATCTCTTGGAATACGCTACTAACACTTTCAGGAAATTTAAGTTAAAAACATCTGATTTTGCTAAATAGAAGCAAATTTCAGAAACAGTATTCAGAAGTGCTCTCAGAATGGCTGGAGTTTGGGTTAAAAGACATCCAAGGTGGATATATGAAGACAGGGTTCTGTGCTACAGGGTTGGGATTATTCTCCCATTATACTGCAATCACAAAATATTCAGTGGACAGAAAGATTCATCAAATACATAAAATCAAAAGAATTGTATAGGTGCTAAGAGTGTCTGTTCCACTTCAGAGGTGAGATTTTGCTGTCTCACTTATCTTCATATCTGGAGTTCTCTAGTGTATATCTGAGACAAAAAAAAAAAAAGGCCTTTCAAATGTTGTACATAAGTACAATGACCATTTTCCTAACTTCCCTCTTCCAGATGCTCTGACATTTCTGGGATCATAACACAGGTGCAGTAAAAGAAAAAGAGCAACAATGACAAATCATGTGTTCCCTTTGCCATCATTAAGTCTCAGGATAATTTACTTTGCTGAGACTGTAACCAAAAATAAGTATTTTCTTAAAACTTTTCTTCATGGCTAGCATGGCTATAGCTGCTATTCCAGAGCTAGTCCTTGCTCTGGAATAAAGGAAATTGGTATATACTGTTGATAATGATAGTCAACGTGGTAGTGCCAACATGCTTCCCCAACTAAGCAGATGATTTAACTGTCTTCTAAATGTGGAAAACCTGACAGTGAATTAGATCATGTTAGACTTTGTCTGCTGCCTAATGCAATGTAACATGGCAGATAAAGTAAATGAAATGGGTGACACTATTAAATTTGAAGGATGATGGCTCTTGTAAAGCAACCAATGTGAAACTATGGCAATGCAGAAGATTTCAGATGTTTATTGAGATAAAGTCTTGAATCTTGGAAACCGAGCAAACATATATTTTCAGAGCTACGAAACAAGTGACCACAAGTATAGCAGTATGCCTGTTGCTGACCAAGCTGTTGTCTGAAACAGAAAAAGATATATTTTTGTATGCTTGATTAATTTTTTCATATCTGCAAGTGCTTTCTAGAGGCATTGGTTTGAACTTCAGGGAGTGCCCCTACAAATGCTTTAGTGATTGTTGTGATTGCTAGACTTAGAATTTTTAGTGACAAAATTTTACTAATACCTACCAAAGATAATTGTAAGTGGGTTTGGATTTAATAATATATATTCATAGTATCCAAGAAGTATTTTTGATTGTTTTCAACATTGTAATAAAACATTGTGTTCACTGGGTTATTTTAAGGAAGGTTTTAATTTGTGCTTCTTTCTTGTATTTTTTTCAACTGTTTTGGATGCTTATAATAATTCACTATGTGATTCATTACTCGAGCCTTTAAAAAGTTGATCTGCTAATTATATTTCAGTAAACAAGTCAGAGTTGCTTTAAGGGTTGTAGAAACTAGGAAGCCCACAAAGTCATGCCTGTTCTCTCTACCTAAACATGTGTTCCTTTTCGTTTCTGCTTTGTTTGCTTTACTAAGGCAGAATGTTCAATTCTCAAATGTTCAATTCTCACTCCATATGTGGTTTAGATAAAGTGGTTTTGTTTGTGATGACATTGTGAATTTTTTTTTAATATGCAAAAACTGGTTCAACAACAAGGAGTTTTTATTATTTTTTTAAATACCTTAAAAAAGAGTAGAATCATCTTTATTTATTAAAATACCATGTGGCCTTCCCAAATTCACTGTTTTTGCTGAAAAAAATATATGCATGTTCTCAACAGCAGATATTGGCTAGGAAGTTTTCAGATAAGGTAGTGTTAGGAACATTTGAGTACTATGCCTGTAATTTTGGTTTTGTAATCGTGTTTGGATTTCTTTGAAGTTTAGCCCCTGTAAGTACTTATGAGTCTTAAAGTTCTTCACTCTTGCTCTTGAGGTTATTAAAATGCTTCTCTAATGTACCTTCCTCAATAATTGATATGTATTAATTATTTAAAATTAATGTTGCAGTTAAAATATGAAGGAAAGAATTAGCATTAAATGTGTTAGGGGTTTGTTGTAGGTGTGACATGATAAAAGCAAGAACTCAAAAGCAGAACAAAAATAAAATCAGCTTTCTTTCTCTGTGTAGCCCACTGTTTGTGAACGGGAGCTCTGTGTATTCGCTTTCCAAACATTAGGAGTGATGAACGAAGCTGCTGATGAAATTGCAACTGGGGCTCAGGTAGAACTATCTAATGCTTAATACATGTCTGATCTTCTGTAGTATACTGAGTCTTCTCAGTCTCTTCTAGTATGTATTTGACTTTTATTCCCCATATGAGTGCTGTTTGGTAAGTATACTATTTATTTGTCCACTGTTGTAGCTGGAAATACACTAGTTTATGCATGGTCTATTCAGATAATACTAATGAGGTGTTTCCATTGCTGTGCTTCCATGTAATTAGACTAACTGTGTTTTTGTGTTCTGTTGTATTCAATTAGGTCACCTAGGTTGTATATAAAGGCAGCCTTTGTCATTTGGAGATAATTCGCATTTATTTTCACCTAATGAGCCATTGCTACTTTCATGCAATTAATAAGTTATTTCCTGCTCGTGGCCTTGGGATGCAGCTATCCTCTGAGCATCTGTTGTTTCAATCATTAAATAGTAGTGGGAAAGTCCATACTGATGTTGCTACATAGGGTTCTTTTTTTCTCTTCTCAATGATCAGGAATTTAACATAAGCTTGCTTCCTGACTCCAGGAAGTTATTGATATAGTTTTGATGGTACCATTTTCTTAAAGTATTGAAACTGTGTTTCCAAATCACCATTAACACTTAAAATACATTAAGTTAAAAGATCTTATGTTTAAGATTCTCTTAAGATCTTTAGCTAAAAATGTACACATCTTAAGGAAAAAGGCACTCCTCTCCCATTTTCTAGTCACAGTGCTTTTACATAGTAAGCAGCATGGGGGTTTTTTGAAGAAAAAATGTTCTGTTTATTTAATTGTGAGTAGTCCTAGTGGGTCTAGCCACTGAAAATAAACTGTTCAGCTAGGTGCCTGAATACCACTTATGGGTATATCCTCAGAGGAAGAAACTTACAATGGTGTACACCAGCTTCGTCACTCGAGAATATGACTGTGTAATGTGAACACCAGCTCTTCATCTGATATCTGTAGACCATTAGATGGCTATATTTACGTCTGGGTACCAGACATTGGGCTAACTATTTAAGCTTGTAAAAAATGGAGAGAGATCTGCTGATGAAGCCCCACATCTTCCTCAGCCTCATGTCCTGTGAAGATCTCAACTATGAGTTTCTGGGAGCTAGAGTTCTATTTATTTATGGTATATTACATGTACATTTGAAATCAGAGAATCACAGAACAGTTTGAGTTGGAAGGAACCTATGAAGGTCATGTAGTCCAACCCCCTGCCATGAACCAGGTCGTCTTCAGCTGGATCAGGTTGCTCAGAGCCACCATCCGACCTGACCTTAAATGGTTCCAGAGATGGACCATCTACTGTCCTTCTGGGCAACCTGTGCTGGTGTTTCACCACGCTCACTGTAAAAAACTTCTTTGTAACTAGTCTAAATCTCCCTCCCTTTGTTTAAAACCTTTACCCCTGGTCCTTTCACTACAGATCCTGCTAAAAAGATTTTCGCCATCTTTCTTATCAGCCTCCTTTAAGTGCTAAAAGGCTGCAGTAAGGTTCTCCCAAGAGCCTTCTCTTCTCCAGGCTCTTTTTCCCAGCTCTGTCAACCTTCCTTCATCAGAAAGGTATTACAGCCCTCTGATCATTTTTGTGGCCCTCCTCTGGACTTGCTCCAGCAAGTCTACGTCTTTCTTATGCTGGGGCGCTGGAGCTGGATGCAGTACTTAGGACTGGTTTCATGAGGGCAGAGGGGCAGAATCACCTCTCTGTATTTTTTGAGCATTGTATTAAGGGATCTGGGTACTCAAACAACTCTGCTTTAATAGTGTTTTGCGACTGCAGGCTGAAAGTGCTTCTGAGAAGCAGGGTGTAGGAATTCATGCTCAATTTCACAGTAATGCATTTACACAGTGTCAGGCCTGTTGCCTGACCTGGCTGCATATGTGGACTTCTGGTCTCCTTTGCAAATGCTAGTGCATATGCCCTGTTTTGAAACATTCATCACACTTACAGGTATTATAAAATGGAAAGTAACCAGAGCAACATTGAGGAGGGGATCATTACTTCAATAACTTCATTTTTAAATATATGTGAGATATTTAGTAACTGGAACTAACATAATATATTTAAACTGATGGAGAAAATTGTTCATTCATGCTGAAGGAGCAGAGAAGGAGAATGGCAACTGTATGACTCACCACAGCATAGTCCCTTTTCCCTTTCGTCATTATTCTTATTTTCATTCTGCTTCTCTAAAGGGCCATCATTTTTTTTCCCTCCAAATGATCAGATACAATGGCAGATAAATAAAAACTTCTAAAACAGCTTGAGTTGAGATCTCATGTGCATGGAGTTGTGGGAGGAACAGGGATGCCTACTAAGCCTAAAAGCTTGTCTCAGCTTTTCCTTTCTTTCCTGGAAGAGTCTGTTTTCATACACAAATGTTTTCAGAAGGCACAGAAAAAATGAGTAAATGAGCTGATTTGCAGCTACTTTTTAATTTTTAATGCAGCAACTTTGGATTTCATTATGAGCTGAATTTATGTTTCACAGGTGCCAGAAAGCTGCATTCTCTCCTGTTTGTTATTGCTGTATTCTGTTTTTAACCTCTGAATTATGTATTTTGAAACAATTACATCGGAATCTGTTGCTAAGTTGTATATATACATATGTGTCCACATGTGACTACATGTCTGTGTGCACATTTACATGCATGATCCTGCAGGGTAATCTTGCGAATCTTGGATATTCAAAGCTGTGTTGTAATTCTGTACAACAGGATGGAAGGAAGAGGATCCCCCAGTGTGAACTATGTAAATGACTGTTGCATAGTTACAGAACAGTTGCACTGTTCTGGCCTTACCAGAAGTAATGTTTACAAGTGTTTCTATGAGCACAGTCTTCAGGAGAACAGCAGGAAGTGGTACAAATTTCACAGACTGTTCTTTGTTCTTGAGCAACAGTTTCACTGGCATGTACTATGCAGAGATACACATATCGAGCACAACTTCATTTCTATTGAGAATGAATTTAATACAAGAATTAGTGTGTGCGCACAAGAAAAAGCAGAAATGAAAGCAACGTATTTGGCATTATAATACATTTATACTGGTCCTACTTATGCACGTGGAATAATATGCCAGGACTGACCCCGAACCCTGTTGAGGTTAATGGAAAAATCGGAGTCCTAAACTATGTCTTGTGGATAACACGGTTTGGGCAATATAGGTAGCAGTGAAATATGGTATGGCTATAATGTGTAAAAAAAACAGGCTGGAAGATACGATATGAAAGTACATATGTTGAATAAATGTCCTTCTTTATACCTAGGTGGTTGATCTCTTGGTATCCATGTGTCGATCTGCGTTAGAGTCACCGAGGAAAGTTGTCATTTTTGAGCCATATCCTTCTGTAGTTGATCCTAATGATCCTCAGATGCTGGCCTTTAACCCCAGGGTAAGTAGTTACCTGTAATTATGGCATCGCTTGATTTTAGTCCTGCATGAGATTTCAAAGCAAAGACGTCTTATGGACTCTCCTTGTGTTCAAAACTTTGTAGCTTTTTTTTTAATTGTCTCTGATAAGGTATTTGAGTATAAACTTGTCCTGGTTCCAGCTAGGACAGGGTTAATTTTTGCAGTGGCCAGATAGAGGCATGGCTAGGACCCAGAAGTTATACCACCTCACATCATTGCCAGGGACAGGGGGAAGAGAGTCTCTTCCAGGGAGAAGGAGTCTCTTCCTGGTCCGTGTAGTTTGGCAGAGGGAGCCGTCAGCTATTGCTGTTTCTGTGTGAATTGTTCACCTCTTTCTTGTACCTTCTGTCTTCAGTATGGTTGCTATTACTGTCTGTTTTCTTATCTGCTAGCTGTTTCTAGTACGTTGCTCTTAACTCATGATCTTTACCTTTTGTGCCTTCAATTCTCCTCTCTAGCCCTCGGCAGTGGAAAGGGGGAGAGGGAGGGGTGAGAGGCAGAGGGAACAAGAGGTGCTTGATTTCTCTCTAAATTGGGAGAATACCAATCCTAAACCATAAGAAAACTGTAAGATGTGTTCTAAGTTACGTTAAAGACAAGAAACTCATTCGGGGGGCAAATCCTAGATGCAAAGTATTTTATTCTAAGTGTCTTTCTCTCAGTGTACACGTTGGACACAAAGAGAAAGATGGACTTTGAGAGGTGAAGGCCATGTAAAACGAGGGATTTCCAGTCCATCTTTTTATTCTTAAAAATGTTATTGGTCCTATCTCATTTTCTCGCTGCAAACATTTCCTTAAATGTAATTTTATCAGATGTTGACATAATAGTCAGGTTTTGTACAAGGTCAATTTTGAAATAAAGAATTGTGTTAGCACTACCTGTTCCTCAGATTCCAAATACTGCCTCTCAGGGAAGCCCTCACTCCATGTCCCTTAAGCCATCTCCCCAAAGGCACAAATGAGAATTTAGCATGTCCTGCATTGGGATGCATTTCACTTTTTCTGAACAAAGACCGGTTCTTTCTCAGAGTGTGTTCTGTAGCATGTGGGAATAAAGATTGTCAGGAAGTGCTTGGAAGGGGGCTGAGGAGGAGACAGCTGTTTGGTGGCTGGGCAAGGGAGGTGTTTGAAGTAGATGAGGATTTATGAGAGGGGGTCACACTGGGAGAGGAGTGGAGAGAATCCCTGGGCTGGCAGTGCCCATACCATCTCCTCTCAGCTTATTGTCAGCTTGGGCAAGGTGAAAGACCATGGGCAGAAATTGGCAAGACTCGATGGCAAATAGTGAAGCTCCTGAAGGTGACAAGTCATGTGGAGTGGATGAAGCATGAACTGTTAAGCTCATTCAGTCAGAACAGATGGAGCCATCTGGTAGTGGTTCCTGAGCAGTAGGTAGGCGAGGATCAGGGTAAGGCAGAGGCCCTGTGATATTTTTTAGAGCTGTTAGCAAAGTAAACACATCTGTTTATCCACATTTTATTTAAAATTGATCTAGAGTCACTGCATTATTTATCTTAAGAACATGCTATCCAACTAACTGTCATAACCTGAGTTTAGTTACAAAATATTTGTTTTAAATGTGAGCTGTTTTTTTTAGTGTGTTGGAGATTCCAATGAAATTTGAAGAAAAACCATCATAACAATATTTTTCCAGGTTAGAAATGTTCGAAAGGATTTGTTTTTTCAACATTGATCCTAGCTTTGATTTTATACACACTCAAAGAATTCAGGGTTTTGTTGAGCCAAAGACTAATATTCTTTGAATTTATTTGCGTATTCTATGCTGCATCAGAAGAAGAATTATGACCGAGTCATGAAAGCATTGGACAGTATCACTTCCATTAGAGAGATGACACAGGTGAGTTTAAAAAATAATTACCTTACTTAATCATTGTTTCTAGAACTTGAAAAATGTTTATATTGACTCTCTGTGATGGGTCAAGAAATCAGTGGTATCATCTCTTTCATATAGAGCTGTAATAATATTAAAGTGTGTGTTCAAAATAACTAACCTAGAGTATCCATAATGGCAGTCAAGTAAAAGTGATGGAGTAGAACTCGGATCTTTTGAAGTTTAAATAAGAGATAATAACAGCAAAATGGGACATTGTAATGAGATAATCACCACCTGCTGTGTTTCTGGAAATATTAAAGCCAGAGTTCTTTACCGCCAAACCAAAAGAAATTTGTTTGTGACAGCGCTCTGAATGATAACTTTATTTCTATTACAGCAAAACACTTGATCAGCTAAGTATAGTTGGAGACTTGGAAAGTTGGGTCTCTTTGGATTACTGCCATTTATTTCAGTAGCATATCTGATAGTCATATTTCTGTTTGTTGTCACACTCATTTCCCAAACAACCCAGATGATTATAGCTGGTTGTTGAAATCTCTTCCGTATATCTTGCTTTTCCAACTGCTATATAAATGTATCCTCACAGCAGTTTATAAATCTTGCTCTATATATATTCACAAAATACTTTGGGATTCCGGATTAAAAAATATGTAGAGATGAATAAAATAAATAGAAAATTAAAATGCATATATTTTTATTAATTTTTGTAACATCTTGCAAAAAATTTTGAAATACGGTATTTCTGTTACTTCGTATGTCTTTTAAAAATGAAAAATAACAACCATTTCATGCTCTTCTAATGTTAAAATAATTCTTGGACTGATGAGTTTTAAAAGGGTGCTTTGGACTCTAATAGAAATTAAGAAACGTTTTCAAAGGAATTATATGACATGGTATTTTACCAGTTTATACTTTGAAACAGTTAAAAAACCCAAAGTGGATTATTTTGGGGTATTTTGAGAGACTTAATTTTGTGAAAGTTCAGTCCAGTTTCTTAATACAAAAGCCGAACAAAAATAGATGTTGTCTGCTGTTCTCCCTGAGATCACCAATGTTTGCTCTAATAGTCATTTTGATGCTAATTAAATGCTTATTCTTTTACTCCAGGGAAAATAATTCCTATATGAATTCTTGTTGTTGTCAAAACACATTTATAACTCTAGTATGCTATACATCAGTAAAATTGTGATTTAAACCAAATAGTGAGTCCTGTGTATTCATTTTAATTGATTAAATCACGGGCAATAAAATGTCCAAAATTCAACTTAGATATAAAGAACTTACTTACTCTTTTCTAGGCACCTTACTTGGAAATAAAGAAGCAGATGGATAAACAAGACCCGCTTGCACATCCTCTTCTACAATGGTATAAAACTGATTCACATGTGCTAATAATTATTGAAGTGCCAACTGTAATGAATAATGACTTGAGCAGCGTAATTTGGTATAAGGTCACCCTAAGAATTAACATCCATATTTTCAACTGCAGTTGTTCTGGACTGTTTCTGGACCTCATCTGGGTCCTCTGATCTCACTTTGTGGTTAAGGTTTGGTCTACTTCCGTCTGATAGGTTGAAAGGCCTGCAGCTGGGTGCATTGTGGTGGCCATTCATAACACATTTTTAAGAAAAAAGTTTGTTTTGGTTACCATGTCTAATTGAACTGTTTCTTATTTTAGGGTTATTTCTAGTAATAGATCACATATTGTGAAGCTACCAGTGAATAGGGTAAGTGTCTATGGGTTCTCTATTATTTCCTTATTTTTCATGGCTTTTATTAGCGTTTTAGGTGGGAGTCTCTTAGCGAAACATATGTGTCTGCTTCAAACTGGGTAACTCCATTGACAGACAAGGCAGTGAAATAGGCAGTTTCGGGTCATGATTTTTAGAATCATGTTGTGAATATCTGAAATAGGTCAAGGGAATAATGCTCATAAAAAGCCTATTTGAGGTAAGTAGCTCAGATACAAGTGTCTACCTTGTAGTCATCTGACATTAGGTGAGAAGAACATCACCATTTGTTTTGTTACCATATAGAATATTCGATGCAGAATTGTACAGAAAGCAGTGCACAGAAACAGGATACACCAGGAGATTCATATATAAGTACACTTTTTAATAAGTATGACTCTTGAATGTTAGAGATATGTGCCTCTGATCCTCTGATTAAGGGCGTAGTAATCTTCAGCCTTCTAAATAACCTTAATTCAGCCTGCTCTGATCAGAATACCATAATGAAATTGTTCAGTTTAATTACTAGAGCCATATATGACTGAAATGTGTTTCAAAAATTTCCCCGTGTCTCATAAACTGAAAGACATTTTTGCTGTTTGATTTCAGCTGAAACTGAATTATGTTTATGAGACCGATTTCATCTTAGTTCATGTAGTTATTTAGATGTGGTTATGTATTGGGTGAAACAGCATGATATCTCAAGGACCATTATCAGGGAAATACAGTACTTTCATTGTTAATCAACTTTTCTTCATCTGTGCACTCATATTTTACAGCAACTAAAGTTTATGCACACTCCCCACCAGTTCCTACTTCTCAGCAGTCCACCAGCCAAAGAATCCAATTTCCGAGCTGCTAAAAATCTCTATGGAAGTACCTTTGCATTTCAGTGAGTACGCATATTCATATTAATCAGAAGTTATCAAAAATGCCGTGCTATTTTTTTATTCTGGTATTTGAGGTTTGCAGCTGTGAATCTACTGTTTTAGAGCATTTCTGATTTCATTTTGCATTTTATACTTTGAGCTTTAATGCTTTCTTTTTCATTTTATTTAGTGGTTCACACATTGAAAATTGGCATTCCATCCTGAGGAATGGTTTAGTTGTTGCTTCCAATACGAGACTGCAGGTAAATAGTAGACAAAATAGATTTTAGTTGACCTGTTCTTGATTATGTACTAGCTTTGGGAGGTTTTCAAGGGGTTAGTTATAATAGTCATATAGGTGGAAAAAGAGATGATTTCAAATACCCTCCTGTTTCCTGGAAAAAGTACTTTTCTGATAAAATTAAGATGAAATAATGTGTCTGATAAAACATCTAGAAAATCCCTCTGCTGGAATCAAGTGTTTCAGTCTTACATTGCAGAGCAGCACCTCCAGGAGGCTTCACTTGGTACTGCTTAAAACCAGTGACAAAATTCTAGCGATGCCTGAACTATCTCCATGTTATAGGATCCAGGAACATGCTAGATTTACAGGAACTGTGTTGACAGCACCTTCTCTGCTCCTCTGGTTTCTTTGGGAATGGAAGCAAGTGAGTGCAGGTCAGAAGGGATCATTTGCAAACTTCAGTTCTCAGACTGAATCATCAGGAGACCACTAGTACAGAGCAAAGTAGGCACTACGAGAGGGACTGGGGAGCTCTAATGCAGAGTATTTTAGTATTGTGGTTTTGACAGCTCTTCCTCAGCGCTGAGTCCATGTAGCTTGGAGGAGGATCCCAGGGTGCTGACTAAGGATTGGGATACAGAAGACACTAAAAAAAAAAGGAAATGGAAATCTCTGCTGTTCATCATAGTGGTTTGATTGTTTTTATGAGTATCTTTGGAAGAGAATTCCCCAAGAAAGCAGGATTTACACACTAAAATTCACCAAAGTAAACCACTTTGTTTACGCTTTTGTTGTTGTTGCTGAGGGTTGAAATCTCTCACATACCTAAGGCACATCATGAGATGAGATGCAGAGAGACCTCAACAAATTACAGCACTGGGCAGTCACCAACCAGATGAAGTTCAACAAGGGAAAGTGCCGGATTCTGCACCTGGGATGGGGCAACCCTGGATATTTGTACAGGCTGGGGAATGAGATGCTGGAAAGCAGTGCCAGGAAAGGGACCTGGGGGTCCTGGTTCCCTGGCAGCCAGGAGAGTTAACTGTGTCCTGAGGGCCATCAGGCACAGCATTGCCAGCATGTCAAAGGCAGTGATTGTCCTCTGCTCTGCACCGCTGCCACCTCACCTTGAATATTGTGGCAGTTTTGGTCGCTGCAATATAGGAAAGATATTAAGCTACTAGAGAGTGTCCAAAGGAGGGCAAAAAAGATGGTTAGGGGCCTTGAGGGGAAGCCGTAGGAGGAGTGGCTGAGGTCACTTGGTTTGTTCAGCCTGGAGAAGAGGAGACTGAGGGGAGACCTTGTTGCAGCCACAACTTCCTCCTGAAGTTAAGTCAGGGAAGGTTTAGGTTGG
>JAYRBT010000093.1:56286148-56306474 GCA_036023395.1 Myiotriccus ornatus | reverse complement strand
ATTATACACAAATATCTGTTCCAAAGGCTGATTAGTTGACTTAATAGCCCTAGGGCTATTTAAAATCATATTTTTTAATCTTTCAATCCATTTAAGAACTTGCTCCCATACATAAAGCATCTATGTTTTCTGAAAGATATATTTTCGGCACAAGAATCAAATTCATCTTTCTGTTTAGTATCAGCCATCTCAAAATCTGCGCCGCATTCCAGACATGTGGTGGAAAACTACACATTCCCAGAAACCTATTTAAAGTGTATGAAACCCCAAACCTTTTAAAGCAGTATTTTTCAGGCACGTTTTCATCACTATGAAATTTATTCTTTCCCTGATAGTGATAACCTCACCAGATCTGCACAAACATGGAGAGATATGGGTAGTTCCCAATACGGATCATGTGTGTACAAGATTTTTCTTTGTGTGAGTAAAGATTTTTCTTTGTTTAACATCCAGATGTTTTGTTTTGTTTTATTTTGTTTTGTTTTGTTTGTTTTTGTTTGGTTTGTGGGTTTTTTGTTGGTTTTTGGTGGTTTTTGTTTGTTTGTTTTTATTAATTTTTTGTTTGTTTGTTTAACATTTTGTTTAACATTCGGCTTCCTACTATACCTTTTTCCCATGTTCCCTCCAATGGTTTTAATTAAAGTAGATAAAAGGCGTTTCTTCCTAATTCTGTTCAGTATCACTTCATTTTTTATCTTCCACTGTACTTACATGTGTTAAGAAATCCATGGATAAGCTAGTGACAAAGGCTTAGTAGATGTTTTGTTACAAAATAAATTAATGGAGAGTCACTACTTTTTCCCATTCAGTGACATTACTTCATGTTACAGTAAGTCTATCCATGTATTGTAAAGCATAATTTTTATTGGACTGTGTGTATTTAAGCTGAAGAATTCATTAAAGGCTTCCTGTCTGTGATGTGAGCATTTCCCCTTTCACCTAAAAGTTGTCCCCTTTGGATCCTATTGGCTTATTCACCTGCAGGGTTCCAATGATGATGGCAGCCTTGTCACCCTCCTCCAGAGCTTAGGTTCTTAATATAATGACCTCATAATGATGAAGCTCAGGAGAGTTTTTAATAGAAACATGTTAACATACAGAGTAAGAAACCTTGATTAGTGAAAGAAGGAGAGTTTTGGATGTTTTCAGGTAGATTAATAAAACACTAATTTGCTTTTATTTTCTGTCCTTTTTTTTTTTAGTTATGAAGATGGTCAAGTGGGTGATACGAGTATAAATACACAGGAACCAAGCATTCATAAAGAGATTCTTCGAGTTATTGGCAATCAAACTGCTACTGGTTAAAAGGACCACTCTTATTTAATTGATGTGAAGCCTTCCTCAGTCTCAAAGCTGGATTTTGAACTGAAGAAGATGCAAAAAACCTAATTTATTACTATTATTCTAAACAAATTAACCATTTGAATACTTACTGTTTTCTTACTTAGTATTTCTTATCTCATCAAAATACCAGGATGGTATCAATTAGCAACTGTAGGGGGGCAAAATCTATTATTATACTAAAACAATGAATAATTAAACAGGCATTTGGGTTGCTCACAATAAACAGACTTCAAAAAGGACTTTTGTGCTGATATTTTTATATTAAACTTCAATTGGAGGTTTTAGTACTGTATACTGGTATTTTAAATTTAGAATGACTGAATTATAAGTGAGAGAGAAGATTTTATAGCGGAGCACCTGTATTATGCAGGATACTTTGCAATAAGTAAAATATTCTCGTATTAAAACACAATAATGTTGTCTGGAACATGTAAAATGAAAGGGATTGGTTACCTGCAACTATCTTTGATTCTTTTTATTTTACATAAATGCAGCTAGCATTTAGACTCAAAGGGGAAAGCAACAATACATTTTTTATTTACTGAGTGAAACAAAGCAAAAAGTAATGAATGTGTTAGTGTATGTTCAGCTTTCTTTATCTTCTCTGGAAACACTGTCTTATCCATTAAGCAGGTCAGTTGCATTTTTTGATTATATAAAGCCTAGCAAACACCTGGAAATCCTGAAGCTGTTAACTTCCTTTTTACAAATTTGTTTTTTATATACTAGATTTTACAGTTTCATTAGATCAACAAAGTTTTTTAATGTTTGCATCTTAAATTCAGTGAAACTGCTTTGTGGTTAACTTTATCCACAGATTTAAAAGTATGTGCTGAATTAAGGCTTTTACATGGTTGAGTTGATTGTTGGTACATCAGAAAATATAAACAAATGCAAAATGTTACTCATTTTGTCTTGGTGAAATATTTTTGTTAATTTATTCTTTGGGGATAAAGAAACCATTCAAATCTGTCTTTTAAACTAACAACTGTTTTTTTCGAAGTGAGCATGATGGCAACACAGATAGAGAAGGGCCTGGTCTCCAAGGCATAAAGCATACCCTGTGCCCCGATGAGTGCCCTTGGCAGCCCTTGTGGTAGCTGTCCTGAAGCACCAGTCACACCTTTGAAGATGGAGAGCAGTTCAACTTACCCATCTGTGCAACAACTACAAGCCACTTCAGAAAGCAAAAATAGACTGAATGCTCTATTATGTTATTTTCATAATAAAGATATTAACGTGCCAAATAACAGCACAACAATGCTCAGGTGTGTTTGTTTTTTGTTTTTTTTAACAGAACTGCATTAGATATGCTGAAATGAGTGATTCCTTCTTTCTAGTTTAAGCTATACTCCTGCATTACTTGCTGCAGTTGAAGTGTCCTACAAATAACATAGTGATATTTGGCCTAGAAGTGTATACTTGGAGGTGTATTTTAGCATTCTAGAATTATTTGTTGGGGACTTCAGTTTTTTCTGGATTCATGTTCTGTTTGTATATCGCTATTTTGCTGTTATTTCTGTTGACTTCCCCCCCACCCATTTGGGGGACCCCTAACTTGAGAATCACTATTCTAATTTTTATCTTTTGTGTTAGGATACAGATTAATTTCTTGAAACAGAGAGGTTTCCTGAAATTTGCTTCTCTGTAAGGACTGCCTTAGGTTGTGCTACTGCACAAAATCAGCATAATTCAGAAATGAAGCTGAAACCCTGGCATGTCCATCTCTCTGTAATTGGCCTGCCATATGTATTTGAATCACGTTTTGCATAACAAAAAGAAACTGGGAAGCAAGTCCACAAAAGTGTCCTATGATTATCTGTGGGGCTGATAATCCACCACCTTGGGATGCCTGGCCAAAAAACTAGGAGAAAGGAAAGATGACCATGGGTGAACTGCAGAAGATGACCATGCGTGAACTGCAGTCATCTTCTCTGTCCCATCAAGCTGCAGCAGGGTCACAAGTGAAAGCCCTGAAAGAAGAAACCTTAAAAGTAGCTAGTGAATCAACTAGCAGTGAGGCAACCTCAGTTTGCATTGTGGGACCATAATACTGGTCATGCTTGGTGCCATCATAAGTACAACCCCTGGAAAGAGTAGGGAAAAATACATCACTGCCAAACCTTAGGACTGCTCAGAACTTGTGTTTTAAATGATGACCCACAGTAAGGGACAGTGCAGAGGAAAGCAGGACTCCAAGGAGTATGGAGGCCTTGCTGTTGTAAGGTGCCTGCTTCAGGGAGTGCTGAGGCAACTGACTTACCCACGGAGAAGAAGGATGGTGGCCAAGAGTAAAAGGCAGAATGTGGCAAACACAGATGTTTCAAACCAGTGGAAGAGGGCCACTGGTTTGTCCCTTTCAGGGACACAGGTAGTTCGGAAGGGACAAGGTGGGATCAGCAGCTTAGGTCCCATGCGGTGCATGGCAGGAGAAAGGGACTGGGAGAACAAAGCATCAGCATGGGGGATATGCAGCCCATGGCAGTATGGGGTAGCACCATGCCCAGGGAAGGTGGGCCAGCTGGATAGGAGTCACACTATAGCATGACAAGTACACAAGCCCACTGCTACACATAAACAGCATTTGAATTTAAAAAAAAGTTCCCTTGCAACATAGAAAGTCATTCACTTTTTTCTTTAGCCAACATATTAATGAGAAACTTCTAAGGTATTGTCTTATCTGCAGGTGGGTGTGAATCTTAAATTATTTAACAACATATTAGTTCTTACTAATTTTAAAAGATGAGGGGAAGGAGACAGTTTCATTTGGGATTTGTTACTAAAAAATGTCCTTATTTAAATGTCTTATAAAACTTACATAAAATTATAAAAACTTCAAAGCTGAAACAAAAACTTATCACCAAGAACAGGAATGAAAAAGCCTGAGGATGAGATTTGCTTTGAAGGATTTGTCCCTTGGGGTTTTATCCAAGGGTGGAAGTTGCATATTGCCAAATAACTTACATTAACATGGATTCCAGGAGATGAAAAACGAAAACTCAGGGTCATCTGTGTGTTATCCTCAAAGCCCTTGCATTTCCCTTCCTCTGTTACCATGGACACATATTGGTGATAGAGCTATCATTGTAACTCCTGCTGTAAAGATGTAGGCTTTCCATAAAAACTTTTCATTAAAAGAAAATATAGCCACCTCTCTTGTCAGAAATGTCCATGAAGTCATAGCTATCTAGCTGTCCCCATATCCAGCATGGAGCAACCAAAGGAATTCTTGGTAAGAACTTTCTAACTTTTTGCTACATCCCTCAACAAAATGCAAACCCTCATATGGGAAAGGTTTGACAGAAGAATTATGTTAGTACCTTAATGTTTCTTCCTAATTATGAATACCATATATTGCTAAATATTTTAAACACTGTGAAAGAAACTCCAAAAGATGGTTTTAAATATTTATTGAGATTTAGGCAAGTATTTAGCATTCAAGGGCTAAATTAAGCAATTTGACTTACCTTTTCCTATGATATGAATCAGCATAGCCTTGTTTCCTTCAACAGTGCTACACGGTTTTGATAACCTGATTCTTCAGCTTCTTATTACTTACTATAAAGTGTTCAGGTTGTGTAATATTTTGGTTAATGCTTTACAGGAAATGTTCAATTACACTGGAAATTTTTAGGCTTATATTTTCCCTCTTTAGCCCTTGAAAAACTGTAAATGATACTTTATGAATTTAAGATTATAGCTATTGGTACTAAAAATGTATGTGATGAATAATTCTAAGAGTATGCTTTTGTTAATACAAATATAAAATCACTCCAAATGAAGACTTTGTGCGTAGATTGATTATACTTTGCTTATAAATAATTTACTACTGTGGAAGAAATTAGAATATTTGAGCAAAGATGAATAAAAAGTAGAAATAAAAAAAAAAACTGAAAAGGGACAACTGAATAAAGGGATTCATGGTTTGAAAAGATACACTAAAAAAAACCCAAACCCAAAGAAAATACAAAAGCAATATTTAGTTATTTAATCGTTATATTTATTTAGATTTTCTTTTCCTTGTCTCTGGAAAATGAAAGTGAAATACAAAGAGTATGAGCCATGACTGACATGACTCACTACACAGCGAATCTGTGCTGGCAGCAGTATGGCAGCTGGTATGTCCCTGGCCACACATCTCTTTCCTGCTGTGGCACACAGCATCCTGCAGTATTTTACTTCCAAAATATTAATTTTGGAGGTGTTAATCCAGAGTCTGCGAAATTTCTTCATTGCAAACACTATCTCAAGGTGAAGGAAGAGTCTGTTGACTAAACTAAACAAGGTCTGTTGTTTGTAGAGAAGTTAAGGTTATTTGTAGCACTGGGAGTTGGTCAGAAAGGATCTTGAGTGCAGTCAGCCAGATTTATTCCTCAAAGTGCTCAGGAGTGGAGGAACACGTGCTTCAGAAGGGGATACATAAAAATGGGAAGATATGCTCCAAGCAGAGCGTCATTCAACAGAGTGTGTGCATGGTGGTGTGTGAAATGCTCAAGGATGTCATCATTAGTTTGAATTTCGTGATTTGACTTTGGAAATGTCAGATCTGAAAACACTGACATCCTCTGTCTTTTCTGGGATATCAGTGGTGTTCTCCTGCTGCAGGAGCAGCCACTGACATGAAGGAATAAGACTCCTTGAGTTGCTGCTGTTCTGTAGCATTTGAATTGCATGCTCCTGCTAAGTTTTAGTCTGCCATAAAACATCTGCAATGTAAAGTACTGCCCATTATACTTTGCATTGTGATTTTGTATATGTACCAGGTAAAAGATTTTTGTAAAGAAAAGGTAGATTTTAGATGAACACATCTACTGTGTTGGAAACCTCTTGAAGAGATTGCATTAAACTTTTGCCAGAAAGTCCTTACGCAGACATTTAATTAATATTCTAAAAATAATTTTTGAACTTACCCAGTATGTATTCTATCTTTAAATTTTAACAAGCAGCCACTCCTTTATATAAGCATAAAATATGCCTGTTTCTTTTAACTCTATATCCTTTTTGTCTCCAAATAAATTCATTAAATTCTGTGCACAAAATCATACTGCAGCCTGCTATTTAGCATGTGGTGCCTTGGAGTTACTACAAATATTTAACAAAATGTACATAACATAAATACTGCCAGAAGATCACTAAGGCCAAATATTTTCTCTATTCACTTTTTACTGCACTTGCTTTCTATTGCTATTTAAGCCTCTTTTATCCAGCTTTGTAACAGCTATAGCATTGTAGCCAATGTAAATGTTTACCTTCAATAAATCAGAATTTGTTCAACAAGCACTGTGCATTTGGGCACTATTTTGAGAACCCTTTTTGAGGTTAAAACAGCCATCTAAGAGTTAAACTGCATCTGAAGCAGTTTCTTAATTTTGTCAATCTCAATGACATCTGAAAGTTATGGCATGCTTTTACACATACTATTGTCGTGATTTTTTTTTGCAGTGATCTTTTTAAAAACACTTAAATAGTAAAACCAGCTCTCCTTGATGTGTTTGTCTGAATGGGTTACCCAACTGGTTCAAAATAGAGATATTGGAATTAAAGCAGTATTTTACTTGTACAGTATGCTATAAAATGCATAAGGATGTCTCAAGATGCATTTTATAATTGCTTTTAAAAAAGAAATCCTCCTTTAAAAAAGAAATGTTTTTCTGTAGAGATATTTTTGTAATGAAAACACAGCAAATATATGACAAACCATGTCCTACTTCAATGTGGCACTGTTTAATGTGTAAATGCACATCTGCAACTCATAAAACATGCAGACATTTGCAGGACTGGTTATTAATTCAGTGAGTGTAGTGTTTTTTTCACTCTGAGCTCATTTTAATTATATGGGTGGATATAACTTGTATCTTTTGAAAGTTTTAGCTGTTGTTTGTTAAATTCATGACTTTGTTACTGCAGATTTTCGATTGAAAGAGTCAAAGTGGTACTATTATTTTGACTGCTGTGAAGCATGTTACACAACTGTGACTATCAGAGAACTGAAAAGATATATCATTGCTGCCCTAAATAATTGGTAATATGCCTTTGATTTAAGTTTATAGGCTGGAACTTGAATTCTTTAATGGAAGAGATATTCCAGCTTTTGAGGATCTTAAATTTGGAAGAAGCAATGACTTCTAAACTCAAAATGAGCTGAATCATAGGGGAAATCTCAGATCTTCAAGAGGGACAGGATTTATACCTGCTTTGGCTTAACTGTTTCTTCATTTACAAGTGGCTACAATCACAAGTTCTCTCAATATGCACAAATAGTCAGTTTTCTCTTGAGAAAATCTATGGTATATTGTGTTCACCTGTTGAACAGTTCCATGTGGGACCCAAGACATTAGTAATCCAAAAAAATTATTTGACAGCAGTAAAAAAATTATTGCAGTGGACAAGGGCTACTTTCAAATGCACATGTGGCATTTTTGACAGGAGGAAGAGCAGAAAATCTGCTAAGAAAATATGGCCATTGCTAAAAGTATGCACTGTATTCACTAAACCATGTTTGCACACCTGAACAACTTTTCTTTTTTGAAATTAGTGCGCAGTGCAGATTGCAGCAAATAATTTTGCACAAGTCTCATGGCCTGGGCCCCCTCTAAGAGGGATTTGTCCTCCTGAAATATTGGGAGGCAACTTAAAGAGAGCTGCATCAGATGAAGGAAGCCAATAGTAGCTGAGGGCCACAACTTTGCTATGCCTCAGCTCTCAGCACAGTGCAAACACCTTAAGAGAAGAAAACTTAAGGAACGTAACAAAGGGCTACTTTAGGGCTCACTGCCTTGCACAAGCCTAGTGTCAAAACAGGTGAAAAACATGAACAGCACTTGGAAAAAAATAGCATTTTTAATTAGAACATTTAATAGATCTCTCAGGTTAATTTTCTTGAATGTGAGAAATATTTTCCATTCACATTTAAGGGAGAGAAGTGTGATCCAACACACAGAAATTGAAGCCTGTAACCAGGGCATAAGACCTTTTTGGTGTCAGCACTGTATGTAGCAAACCCATTTGTGAGAGGCATCAGCCACTGGATTTCAGCCAGCTCCAGAAAACTGCCGTTTTGCAAAATGCTGAAGCAGTTGGAATTACACTAGCAGCAGGAACAGTGACTGCTGCAGAAGCAAGAGCAGCACAAGTCTCCAGAGATCGTGTCTGGAAAAAAATACAGGAACTCCTGGCTTAAGGTTTGCTCAACAAAAGCCAGAGCTTATCATCAGCAAAGCAATTCTAATTTGTGACTTTTAAAGAGAAAGTTTTCCATTGTATGAGAGAAATGAGGTAAAAAAAACCCCCAGCTTAGTTTTCTTCAACCTGCTGTCCTGTAGCTGTGTAACATAGTCTAATAGCATGCCTGGGCAATGTCCTACTGTACTTGCATGTGGCAGGTTTACTTACAGCAATAGTTACCAATTTTCCAACGGATCTCAGGCAGAGTGAAGAATGGTTGAATTAGCAGACGGTTCCTTGGAGTCTAACTGATATTTTATATATATATTCTGAGGAGTTTGTATGGGTAAAGTTTCCAGAAAGAGAACAGGTAGCTGACAACTTGCTGGGTTTCAACTCTCTTCAGACTATTCTTCTCATATGAGCTGTTGAACAAACAATTTTGCTGAGTCTTTAAGAAAAAGTTCTTGATCCCTCCATCTCTCCTGATCCCTCCATTTCTCCTAGAAAAATAGGTATTTCTGCTCACAACCATCTACCAAGGTAAATTCAGTATGAAGAAATTCAAGGATGAGAAGAGTAAGAGCCGGAACTAATTTGAATATGTATATAAATATAAATATGTAAATATTTGCATCTAAGTATAGGAGTGTAAGTTGAAACAGTTCTTTTGGGTCAAAACTAAGCATCAGGTTATCACTGTTTACAACACTTTTGACAAACTCTGTGTGTTACAAACAGTTTTTTTCTGCCCTAATGTGGTACCTTTTGTTAGATCTGACTTGCTGACTTTTTACCAATGACCTGTTTTGCTACAGGCTTTTGAAATTTTGCCTGTGGGCACAAGGATCCAGTCATGCCTCTTCTGTGTGTTATGTAGCTGGCATGTTGAGCTTCATGGGGAATTACATCTGTGTGAATTTGTATTATTCTACTATTTGGTTTTCTCTTATCCTATGCAAACTTTGGTTTCATGTTTGCCATACTAATCAATAGGACATCCATATCAAAAATCTCAGAATCTTTTAATATCAATCCTTCTTCAGATTCCTTCAGATACTGTATGCTTTTGAACTTTACATCTTTTTATTCAGCTGCAATTCTTGACAATACCAATAGGATTTGGTCCATTTTATGCCCTGGTTGCAAAGATCTTTGGGTTGTTGCTAAACAACTTCATAAACCTGAGGTCTGACGGTTTTCTCTCTCTGAGAGTTGATTTACTTTTTTTTTTTCTCCTTTTAAAGTCTCCAGTAGTCTCTCTTCCCCTACCAAAAAGTTATATAAAAGATAGAGGATGTGTTGATGTTTGTTATGTTGTTCAATGACTTCACATTCCGTATCGCTATGCTAATGTGACCTGAATTTCTGGTCCATTGCAGTTCTTTTTCCTGTCACTCTTTTGCTTACACAGCTAGCCTTTAGAAAAGCATCAGGTATAAGCATTAAAATACAATACTGAGTATATTTCAGGTAGTATATTTCAGTTAAAATGCAAAAATCTGTGGCCACGAATAGTAAAAAAAGTATTGAAATTACAGTTTTCAATATGAAAAGCATGTGTACAAACTATTAACTTATACATGAGAACAAGAACGTGTGGCCAGAAAGGTATGGCAAGAAGGATGCTGTTCAAAGTTAAAGAGTTTTGTAAATGCAATTTTCTCTCATATTTTTCTTTCATCTAAGGAAAACTGGCAGTGTAAGTTTAAAATACTCATCCCTACCAGTAGTTCTAGCTCTGAGTTTAAATAGGGTTCAAGTTGGATTGCTGGTCTGTCCTTCAGAGATTCTTTTTCTCCTGTGTGTTGTAATTGTGAGGAAAACTTACTGGGGCCTTAGTTACTTTAAAGAATGTTATTGATCTTCTAGACTAATCTGCTTGAACAATTTCCATGAATTGGTTTGAAGTGGGCTTTTTTATCAATTCGCTACCATACGTATTTCCTTCCCTTCCATGGAGATTGATTGTATTCGTAAACCTCAAGTCTATTTACTTGAACCAAACATTTCCATAGAGGACTGAAAGATTTCATGGCATATATGTGTGAGTTTTATCATGATAATTTTTAACTTCTTTCTTTGTAGGTGGAGTTTCAGTGGTCTGGACAGCAGATGCTTTGGTGTATCGCAACAACTTGGGAACTGGTCCCAATGTGGACTGATTATGACTTTTGATTTTAGAAAAAAACTACTATAAAGATATGGCTCATGGTCCATAGTGACTGAAAATGGTGTAGGGGTTTTTGTAGAGTAAAATTGTGCAAGGCATCACTCTAGCAGTTCTGTGAGCTGAACAGTTGCCTTTTGTGCCCAGCAATGTTCTCGAGCCTGTTCATTTTGCTTGTGTAGTTGCAGCCATCCTGGTCAGATTTCGACGATTGGTTTGTCTTGAGCAAGATCTTTGTAGTGAAAAAGGTATTCCTTTGTGGAAGATTACATTTCTTAAAGCATCTCTTTGCTTGCTTTTCTTTGTATAGTTTCCTGTGGAAAAAGCAAATGCAAAGTGGATGAAGGATACTATTATTTTGATTTGTAGCATTATTCCTACATCATGTAAGTACAAGTGATTCCACAGCATTTAAGTCAATTATGATTCAGGCCTCTACATAGACTCCAGTATCCACAATAATTAACTTTGGTTTTCTTGGACTATACATAGATATATACACATGCATATGTACTTTTTAATTGTGCTATTTTGATTGCCAACTAGGTGTTTGAATACAGGAAAGCGGGGACCATTGTTTTATATACAGAGAGATTGTCTAAACTTGAGCAAGTAGAGCTCAGTCATGAAGAACAATTTATTCCAGTGCTCTGCTAAGGAGAGACTACTGAATCCTGTGGGTGGTTCTATAAAAAAATGTGAGCAGACATCTACTGAAAAGTTAAGTCTCTGTGATCAGGAGGGATTCACAACCAAGATTCTTGAGGTGCAAGGCTTGTGGTTTTACATATTCCATCCCACCAACCCCAAAACAAGGATTTAATTAAGAACTTGTACTTTTTTTGTCTCCTCACCCCCCGTCCCCCTCACCAGAAACTTTCTCTGGGCAAATAACTATATCCAAAAACTTCTAACTGTAAAAGCCATTGCCAGTTAATCACAACTATGTCAGTTTAAGGATGTGATTTCCACAACTTAGTCCCTTAGATTTATGATGCTCTCTATGATTTTTATTTTTCCCCCACATTACAAATGCCTCATTTCTCTTGAGGGTCATAAAAACTTGAAAGGTATAGTAGCAATATACAATGCAGACTTCCTTGCACCCTCTTGCTGGTCTGCATAAAACCTGAATTGAGGTACTCATTTCCGGCAGTGATTAGTCAACATAATGTGATCACTTGATGAAAATCATGCAATAGTAGTTAGATATTTTGGAGAGGAATGTTGGCATTGAGTTTTTCTGTTTCACAGAGCTGTTTCAGCAGTAAGTGAAATCCTTCCTTTCATGGTTTGGGCTCATCTCTCTATCTTTAATTCTGATTTGCTTTCTTTAGGTCAGAATGTTGGGTCAACCACCTAAGGACTACTTAACGGAGGAATCAATTTTACTTACAGAATTCTTCCTGCAGTGTCCATACTGGACCAAACTGCTGGTATGAGAAAGCCTTGGCAAGAACTGCCTTTCAAAGATGTTTTTCAGTGGGCAGGGTTTGCTTTCTGCAGGGAGCACCAGGTAGGATTACTGAAAATTTGGCCACTCCTGCAGATTCCTTCTGAGCTGAATGCTATCTACAGTCACACCTGAGCTAGGGAGTCTTTCACCATCTCCATCTTGCCCAGCTGCATTTCAGTTGTCTCCTGGAAACTCATCATCTCTTTTTTCAGTACTGTCTGGACAGTACTGCTTTCTTCTCTTCTTATGTAACTTACAGGAGTTTCACATGAAAGGTAGCCTTACCACTGAGTCACAGGCCATGGTCAGCATCAGAAGACCTGGCTTTTCTACTAGTTGAGTTTGCCATGTTACTAGAGAGGTCACCAAACACATGCTTTTGTTCAAATTATTCTTCTCCCGTGTAAAAGACATCAACTGATAGAAAAATAAACAAAATGTGTAAATTCCCTGCTGGACTTAGGGAGTAGTACTTTTGAGATCTAATGCTAGTGTTACAGTAGTAGAAATATAACAGCCTGCACTTTCAAACACTTGTCAAACTCTGCAGTCACCTCAGCATAGTCAGATTTGGATTCTTATCAATGCCTTGTGAAATGAATGCACTGTACCCTTTCCTCCATAGCCCTGTGAAATATGGGTATGCATGCTAAACTACAAGTCAGAGCCTGTCTTCTGCACAGCAGTCCTGAGATCAGCCTCAAAAACTACAGGTTTTTGAGTATGTTACCCATAGGGGGAAATAGCACTAAGCATCTGTGCTTGCGAGGGTAAAAACTTCTGGACAGGAAAGAAAAAGCCTTGTGTCAAAGATGCAGCAGCAGGTGGTGGTGATTTGTCCTGAGTAGCATTTAGAATTTGGGTTCTTTCCTCTGTTCCAAGAACCTCTTTTCTATTAGCCTCCTTGTGGTGCAGAACAACAGTTCTCAATTCATAAGCCATGGAAAACCACAGCACATCAACACACAACTCTAAAAGCAGATGAGAACAGTGGTATAAAACCACACACATAATACATGCCAAGAGGAACTCAAAGCACAGAGAGTGCACCTTTTACAATATGCAAAGTGTTCTTCAGCTTGCAAAAGTAACTAGCGCAGTAAAAGCAAGTATTTTCTGGGTTATGTTGGTTTCACAGACAGAGAGGAGAAAGCTCTTCCTCAGCAAGGCTGGCAGTGCAAACTGAGGAAAGCTGGCTCAAGCGCAATGCTGAGGACCCATTCGTTCAGTCCCTCTCTGGGGACTCAGGACTGAAGCTCTCAGCCAACATCAGCTGTCAGTAGAAAACTCCAAGAGAGAACAAGGCTAATCCATGAAAGATAAAACCGTGGTTTTGTAGAACAAGAGCTGCAGAAAAGTGAGTAAGGGGGCATTGTGTTTTCTACCAGCAATATCAGTAAATGAGTGGGTTCTGGGTAGTGTTCGAAGTGTGGAGAAATGTGTGTGCAATGTTATGTTCCCACTTGTTTTCCACATAAATGATGGTGCTATCTTCATTGTTGCTATTTGCTCATAGAATTAATTCAAATGAATCATTCTCATAAGACTTTCTTTAGCCCTGCATCTAAACTTTGTAAATATCCCAAACTGAGAAAACTGGGCTATCAAGGCATTTCCCAAAGCCAGAGTAAGAGACAAATCATGTCAAAAAAAGGGAGATTCATCAGGTGTGTCCCTACCACCTAGTCTGTTCTTCCCTGTGGAGCAGATATGAAATATAATTACATCAATCTAAGGAGGAAAATCATAGATCTGAATTTTCTACTAGTTATAAACTGTAGTAATAAGCTCTTTCCTAAAAGCCAATGCCATTTTTGTCAATCATTAATAAAGAAAATTAGATGCTCTCCATTTTTCTAATAGAATAGACATAATACACCTACCTCCTCTGCTCTGTTTTATAGAAAAATTTGTCTGCAGCTGCCCAGCAGGTATCTAATCTCTGAAAAAGTACCATCTAGTTCATGTTTTCTGACTTTTAAGTTAATATTGTTCCGAATAGAGATTTCTGGTGTTTTTTTACCAGGTACATCTGCCTCTACACATTATACCAGAACATAGTCACTCTTGTTTGACTATGAATATCCAGCTATCAGAGTCATCTTCATGCTTTCTAATCCCAGTTTTTCTAGGCAGACCTTGTTAGTTTTCTGAACTTTTATGGGATGTGAGTATTAGTCAGCAGAGAGAAGAATAATAATGGATTCTAAAATTGAAGATCGAGTTTTGAAGTAATTTATTTCCTTCTCTCAGAATGGACTCATTTATACCTTTAAATTAAACAACTCAGCAACTTATTTGTTCCTGTCATCTGAGTAAAGTATTGTATTTTGCTTTCTTCCGTAAAAACCGACATATTAAAAACATGGTTTTAATTTTGATCTCTTTTATGGTTGTAATGTTTTTTAACCCTGCAGGTAATAAAATTTTTAAAAGGCTGTCAAATGAACATTTCTAGGTTTTATTAGATATTTTTATCTAAGAGAAACAATGAGATATGCAACTGTAGTGTTTGTCTTCCAAATTTGTTGAGCTGCAGGAATAGGTTTGATGCTATTTCCTCTACCTACTACTTTTGGATTTGGGATTTTGCACTCCCACTGACCTCCATGAGCTGCAGGGGTACAGCTGCCTCACCATGGTCTTCACTATAGGCTGCACAGTAATCTTTGCTCTGGCACCTGGAGCACCTCCTCCCTCTCCTTCTTCAATGACATCGGTGTCTGCAGGGTTGTTTCTCTCACACATTTTCAGTCCACTCTTCTCTGAGTGTGTTTAATCTGCTCAGTAATTTTTTTCCCCTTCTTAAATATTCCTATTCACCTTCACAGAGATGTTACTACCGTCTTGGATGGGCTCAGTCTTGACCAGTGGCAGGTCCGTCTTGGAGCCAGCTGGCATTGGCTCTGTTGGACATGGGGGAAGCTTCTGGCAGCTTCTCACAGAAGCTACCCTAGAAGCCCTGCTGTCACTACCAAAACTTGGCCGCATAAACCCAGTACATCAAAAACATCTTCTTGACTGGAGAAGGATAAAATACTTTATCAGCTGTATGAACAGCTGAATATTTACCTTCTGTGTCTGTGAAACCTGTAGTTCAAAAACATATAATGTTTCTACAGCTTCCTTCAGAATGACGCTTGAGAGAACTGATTCTCTTGGAATATGACATAGTTCTTTTTTCCATGTGTTTTTTTTTGGTGTGAGGGTAAGGGTTGTCTTTTCACTGAGGTGTTATCTAGAGGACGGCTGCAAAACGATACCAGTTAATGTTCACAACAATGCATATAACCAGGACATTTGTATTTTATATGGTTTACACTTTAGGAGAATGCTTATTTCACAAGATTTTTATTTTACTTTACTTGTAAATAACACTAGTAACAGTCTCTTAAAAATAAAGAAAATATGCTAGATATAAATTGGCGTACCAGCAGTTGTTAATTGACTACACATTTGTGTATATTAAATCCTGGCAAAGAAGAAAAAGGCTTTTGCCATGGAAAGACTGGTCCTGACATCAGTATGAGAAGTGCACAGAGATGCATTTAGCCAATCTGTCATGCCAACATGTACTACCATCTCACAAGGTAACTAAAAAAATAGTATAGTAATACACAAGACAGGCAATCCCAAGCACTCTCTGGATCGTCTTAGATTCTGTGTTTCCCCTGATTTACCCTTTTCTCTCTTGATTGGTACACAGATGAAATGATATATATACAAAAGGGGAAGACAGCTAGACTGCTAGCAAAAGTGACTAAAACTAAAAATAATCTTCAACTGCTGGGAGCTGTTATCTAAGACATAAGAATAGATATACCTGTTCATTTTAAACATATTTTTGTCTGGAGCTATTGCAGAGACCACACACATCAGCTTATTTCTGAGAACACTAATTTAGCCAGGTGCTCTAGATGAATTGGTGGTAATAAAACCAAAATATTTCCAAACACAATGACTGTGGGATTTTAAAAACTCTGTATAAATAGGTGGATAAAATCCACAACATATATTTGTCTCTTGTTTCCCTTAATTAGAAATGCTTGCTGTCTCCTAAGATGCCTTTGTTGTGGCAATGCTTTTCTTGATTTTAATGTCTTGTACATTAATAGATATTTATTTTACTTACATCTCATAGCTATGAAAATATCAACTACATTAAAATTTGGTTACAGTACTTCTAAGGGGACTATATTTTTCTCTTCCAAAAAAGGAAACTGAGGCAGTAAGCAATAAAATTTTCTCTGGCATGAAGTACTGCATGCTGTTCCACCAAAAGCCAGTATATCCAGTCAAAAAATGTGATTAATGCAAAGGTGGGGTAGCAGTAGGCTGGGATGTGGAACGTGAAGTGACAAGCTTATGATTCTAGACATTTGGGTGTCTGACACAATAAGGTCACATTTGTGGCAGAGATTTCTGGATGCTGGCAGCAGGTGATTAAAAAACATAGTTATGTAGCCTAACAAAAATTCCAGTATGTTTTCCTGTCTCCAGACTGAGCAGCAAGGGAACTTCAAGGTTCTCTGCTGGGGCACAGGCATTTGGGCCATAGCTGTACTGAGCTCTTTACCCTTTATGAAGAAAAGGTACCCCTCAGGTTCATGTAGCAGAACAGACTTTTCTGACACGTCATAGCACATGAATATCCTTCACTAAAACCTGTATTTAAATAATACTTGAAATTAGAGTAAGGTCATCAGTTCTCATTTTTTACTTTGTGCCTAAATAATCGAGATACTGACTTTAAAGGAAAGTAAGGGAAAGAAACAGAAAAAGCAATGAAGTCCTGGCCTTGTTCTTCCCCTCTTTCCTTCTGATAATGGCTGAAAGGAACTATTTCCTCAGAAAAACAGAGCCAAAATATCAGGGTCTGTCATGCACAGTAGTTAGGCACTGCCACTCTGGGAGCTAACTTAGCTGTCTAGCAATTGCCTGTGTGTGAGGGGTGAATAATGGCAGTGTATCACACTACTTACAAGTCCTTTTCTGCAAAACACCTTTTCTGGTTATGCAGATAGAGTGCAACAGAGGCGACAAAATTTCATCCTGAAAATTGTGCTGAGAAGCAGCAGGACACCGTAATGGAAACCCTGAAAACACAGTAAGAGGCCATTTCTTAGACTTGTTTATCAACTTCACTTATACATCAAAAAGACATCCTCCTGTGGCTGGCACAGCAGGATCCAAGACTACCTGAACATCATGCTCAGGGTTAGACTGCCTCCAACTACTTCTGTAGCAAGAAAAATTCTGCTGTCTGTCCAAACATCAAGAGTGAAGTTTTCAAAAGCATTTCATGTCTATGAATTCCATTTTAGAAACCATTTTATTTTTTCAGCTTATTGGATTTCAGCAGAACTGGATTTCTACACATTTTATCACTTCTGGGCATGAACATGAAGAGCTGCAGTCAGTTAGGTAATGGTGTACATCATGATATCTGATTTCTTATTGCCCCAGAAGTAAGACTGCACAGGAATGTTTGGAAGAAAAAGCAATTTTATTAGAAGGTGGCATTTCAATAAAGTTTAAGAATGCTTTATGGATGTCCCATCCATGGAAATGCCCAGGGTCCCATCAAGTGGAAGGTCCATGGCAAGGAGTTCAGAACTAGATGACCTTCCAGCCCAATTCAATGATTTTATGTTTCTATGTATTTTATTCTATATCTCCTGTAATTTAATATTAAATAGAGAGAAGCAGAAACATTGGCTGAGGAGACTCTGTTCCCAAATTTCAGTCCCCTGGGCAATCAGCCAGTCCCCAGCAGGAAAATGGAAACTGAGGAGGATCTCAGGATGCAGAGGCTCAGTGCCTTAGAATTGTACTCTTGGAGCCCCATGCTACAGCGCAATGAACTATCCATTGAGAATCACTGAAACATGCCCACATATAATGCTTTGTTTCAGAATTTTTTGTGTCAGATTTTCCACTCCAGTCAAAGTTTATATTTTACTCTAGGAAAGAAAGCTTATCCTCCAAGAGCTTAGTGCTGAGTGCAAATTCAGCCTTCAAACCAGAAGCTATTCTTTAGTTTGGTAGGTGCCCATAAAAATGTTGGACCAAATTGGGCCATCCACAGTGCAGCTCAGAGCTTTGTGAGCAGGACATCCAAGCATTATAATAGCTGTTACTGACACTTGTATAGCCAGTACTTATGTAATGTAAACTTGTGCCTCTGTAGTTCGTACCTGATGAACATTACACTCAGAGTGTTTGTTTTATTTTCCCTCCCTACGCTGCTCAGGTCATCTAAGGATCAGTTATACCACAGTTCTCATAAAACAGTTTATATACCATCTTTTCATGTCCCCAGAAGCCACCATTTCTTTGCTTTTTCTGCCCCAAATAGCAGTATTAGTTGATCTAATGTACCACCTCCAAACTCTTTGGAGAGTAATAAATCTAGTTTGCTTCTATTCATTTTTAAGCAGTTTTCCAGCCTGCACAAAATACATTGCTTTTCCTACTACCAACCTCTTGTTTATTTTACAGGTATCTTGTTTTTCTGAAAAAAAGGCAAACATTCTGAGTTTACAGATTTTTTTTACTGCAGGTTATGTCAACCCTTATTAGTAAATAAAAAAGAAAAGAAAAATAAAAAGAACAGTGTCTCCAAGCACAGTTTCTTGGGATCTGAGTCTCTTGTTATCTCCTCTCCCTCAGACATTCAGGTGTTGTTTTGTATTCCACCTTCTCTCCTGTACCTGGTCTGTTTGTGAGAGCATGAAAAGTATATGGTATTAGTGAGAACTTTTTTTAAAAAAAATCAATTCAGAGCCACTTTCGTTGGGCAAAATTTTTTTCACTCATCTTGTTGCCTAGGTAGATGACAAATGGTAAATATGGATCTCAGAAAGTTACTACCACAGTCATCTGCCTAGAAGTGATTGATGTGCAAGAACCTGCCCACTAGGGCCATTCCAAGTCCACTGACAGTGAAGCAGAATCTTTAAGAGGACTGCAAGTATAGGGATAGCAAAATAAATGAAAATATTGCCATGTGTAACAAATGGTATAAAAGTAACTTAAATGGCTTTTCACAGGAGAATTTGGTTCTAAAGAGAGAAGATTTTCATCAAAGATGAATAATGAGGTGGGAAAATAAGCCATTATTTGCAAATTATTTCCAACAAGAAAGAAACTGAAGGGTAATTGTGGGCGGTCCATTGAGAATATGAGCTCTGTGTGCAGGTGAAGTCTGGAAGACAAATTAAATTATAGGAGTTAATAAGAAGGAATTTCAGAGTGAAACATCGATCACAGTGCTAGACGAACCTGTGGTCTGTGTACCATTCAGTACTCTATGCATTTAAAAATATAATTATATATAATGGCAATTAAATAATGTAGGAGGGTGAATATGTGGGTAGATGCTCCATATGATGAACAGGCTTTGACACTTCAGCTTGTGGAAAAAGTGTCCTTAATGGTAAAAATTATATAAAGTTATCAGCACCACAGAGAAGGTGAATAGAAATGATGAATCATTATTATAACACAAGGACTGCAAGGTACGCAATGAAGTATACAAAATCAAACACAAAAAATGACATGCTTTCCACATGACTCACAATGACATTAAGAAATGCATTGACACAGGATGTTGTAGAGGCTAAAAATATAAATAGGATTAGATAAATTAAGAGAGGGTGAATCCATCAAATGATATAATGATCCTGCTTCAATCTATAGTTCATCAGGTCACTGTTATTATAGCTGGAAGCCAAGGGGGTAAATCAGGAAAGAACCTCAAACCTCTATATTTACCTCGTTTCTAATACTCTTCTATATAGCTATTGTGTGTTTCTGTGGCTGGGTTTTGGTAGCTGGATGGGCTACAGGGGCAGTTTCTGTTCGAAGCTGCTAGATGTTTGCCCTGTCCGGTGGAGCCAATGCCAGCCGGCTCCAGGCCAGGCTTCCTGCCACTGTCCAAGGCCGAGCCAATCAGGAGCAATAGTAACGCCTCTGTGATAACTTATGTAAGAACAGAAGGCTGTTGCACAGAAAGAAATTCCAGTCAAGGAAGAGCAGAGTGAGAACGTGGGAACAACAGTGTAGACACCAAGGTCAGTGCAGAAGGAGGGGCAGGAGGTGCTCCAGGCACCAAAGCTGAGGCCCTGCAGCCCGTGGTGCAGACCATGGTGGGGCAGCTGTGCCCCTGCAGCCCATGGGGGACCATCGGG
>JAYRBT010000093.1:56273156-56286048 GCA_036023395.1 Myiotriccus ornatus | reverse complement strand
AATCCAAACCAACTACTAACATTACAAATACAATTTAATTAGCAAATTATCCACCTTTGCTTTTATTACCTATTACACTGTTAGTAACAATTTAAGTACTATCCCCACTTTGAGCCTGTTTTGCCCGTGACAGTAATCAGTAAGTGACTTCTCCCAGATGTTATCTCAACTAGTGAATACTTAGCTGGGTTTTTTTCTCTCTCCTCTGTCCAATGGCAGAGGGAGAGTGAGAGAGTGGCTTTAGTGGATACCTGGCATCTGGCCAGGGTCAACCCAACTACAATAGCTGCTACCAATCACTGCTACAGATAGTCTACTGAGAAAAATATGGACTTCTGTCAGGTCACATTCTACTTACCAAATTATACATCTGCTTTTAAATTCATCTAACTTTCTCTGATGGTATCAGTCTTTATAATTATTTTCCTTTCATATTTGACTTATTGCAGACAGAAATATTTTCAATAATAAGTATAGATTTAAGCTTTTCTGCTAAGTCTAAGAAAGAAAAGGTTTCATAGTGGTAAATGTATGTATAAATCTATGTTTTAATTGTTACATAGTTTTTTAATGGACTGTGGAAAGGGAAACGTGAAAATAAATGAAGAAAGCAGGTACTTGCAACTGCAGTAAACTGACATGGCTTTAGCAGAAATGCAGGGTCAAACTTCATTCTTTTGGAATTGTGCATGGGCACACTTAGAAAACAATTATTTTATATATTCGTTCAAAGATTGGTTTGCTGTTAGATTGTAAATAAAAAGAAATGAGATAGTATATTTCAGAGAGAATGAGCTCCTGAAGTAAGATGGGGATAATCAGGTGAACATCCATTAGGAGCAAGTTTCTTGGCACCCATATAAATGCAGTTCCTTTACTTATGTTTTTTATATAACCTTTTTACAAGAAAACAACCAGTCACTTTCCAGGTCTAATATTGTTAAGAGAAAGCAAGATCCTCACTGGTTCCCATCCAACTTACTGCATCCTTTCATCCACTCTGATTCACCCCTTTCTCTTTATTTTATTTCTCTTTCCCTCTCTTCCCCACCCCACTCTTTCCTCTGTCTCAAAACAAAATATAACTTGATGAAGTAAAGATACCATCATGGTATGCATAAGGAAGCTGCAACTAAGGAAGAGTACACAAACCTATAGGATTCATGGCTGATAAATTTCCAGTCCTGCTCAGGCACAAAGAGCCTGAGCTTTGTTTTCAGTATTATGTAAAAATAAAACAGGCTTTGAAATGCTTCATCAAGTAATTATTTTGAAAGGGTAAGCTCACGTCTTCTAAAGACACTAATCCCACATTCACATTAAGTAGTGAGATGAGAAAGGGGAATACAAAGACTGTAATTTAATATCAATTAAATAAATTAATTTATCTAAAGTATGTTGCAGTTGCACTTGAAGATAAGAACATACATGGAGAGTTTGAAAATGAGTAGGAAAATGGTTCAAGATTTTAAGCCAATATTAGAAGAATGAAAATAACTTTTTTAAAAAAACAGAAAACATGCTACATGAATCACTACAAATTGAAAAAAAACCCCTGATTTTAAATCTCAGGATGAATTCATAGAAACTGAGTCCCAACAGACCAAAATGAAACATCTCAATCAGCAGTGTGCTCTTGGATTTTCATAATACATACGCTGAGAGAATATAAAACAGCAGGGCAATTTCACAACTCTGTTCAGTCAAAACAATGGAAAATATTGCAAGTGCTCCTAAGCAGCTGTTGCTCAGCTACTGCAAAACACCTGAGACACATTACAAAAAGGACTAGACATTCTCTGTTAAAACATGGAAAAGATTAATGATTAAGATGGCAGAGTGCATTTGATCTCTCTGGCCTCTGCTGAAGTGCCCCAAGCACTGCCTGGGGTTTTGCATGGCAGGAACTGTGGTATGCTGGTAGTTGCCAAGCCCCTGCCTTTGCAGAAGGAGTTTGGCGATGACTGTTGAATTGTTTGTACGGTACCTAGCATAATAAGATAGTTGTGGAGGGATGAAACTGTAGGAATAATAAAATTATTAATAATAAAATAACTATAATGCACTTACGTTTCAAAAATAGATCTTAAAGCCAGGAACATAAATACTTACAGTTGGTATTAAATAATAACAATGGTAGCACAAGTAGTATCATCTCTTCTGGATTCTTCCCAGAACACACTTCTGCCTTGAGGATTGAAAAAAATCCCCAGCAAAGCACACAGTGACAAAATAGCAAATATGGCTTATAACCCAGAATAGAAATGGTGATCTCTAATGAGTATATCTCTTCCTTTGCTTTTGTAAGGGACAGTTGCTTAAAGGATTCCTCTAATGACAGCTATCAAATTCAGCTCACATAAGGCAGACCCTGAATAGTTTCCAATAAACAGTTAAGTATTGCCTTAGCAATTTCTTACTAGACTGGTGGAATCCTAAGGCAATAAGCTTTGCAGCTGGTGATGACTTCAGTAGTGATACTGGATTTACCCATGAAATTCCAAGCAGTTGCCCTGAGTACCGCTATGTCTGCTAGCATTTTAATTACTAAATTGTCGCACTGTCTAGAATCCTTGTCAATGCCTGTATTAATCCCATTTCCATGTCTGTTGAAAATAGTTGAATTTTCTATAGAGAAAAGTAGATAATCCTGATCATAAGCCCAGAAAATCTCATACTTTAGGGACATTTTTTCCAATGTTTTTGTTTCTACATCACTACTTAGTTGCATTAATATCCAAGATACCTGGATATGTTTCAATAGTCAAAATACTTTGTTTGTATAAATACTGTAGCTTTTTTTTTAAATTTTCTATTTTAATTTAGGTGGGACTCTTCAAGATACTCTGGAAAGAACCAAAGCAACATTTCTGCAGAAAAATGGACAGTAGAAGGGAAGTGCTACTAATAATGTCTCAGCATCGACTATGCTCTGTAATTCATGTGTGGATCTCAGCTGCAAATACTATAATCTCCTTCCTCTATGTGGCCCACCAAATCCCCACACACTAATTGCCCCTGCTTTTAGTCCCTTAGGGTAAAAAAAGCCTTTTCATAAAACTAAACCACCCAAACCTGAAGATTGTCCTATCTTCTCTGTCATTCTAAACCTGGCAGTTTACATCTGTGTCTTTAATATATATCTAAAGAATGCAAGTATAATTCTGCCAACATAAACAGCTGCTAGTACACTGTGATTCATTGTTATGATATGAGTCACTGTAATTTCTTCAGAAATCATCAAATTCTACCATCAAAGACAATATGATCTGCTTTGGTATTTAAATATACACCCTTTGACTAAGCATTTACAAAACATCTTATCTCTCTGGCTCTGCTCACTTACCTTTGTAGCAGAGTCCATGCTCTACAAATCACATTTCTCATTGTTACGGTCTTCAACACCATTCACAAAAATAATCTGGATATTTCTATAGTGATCCCCATTTTCTTATTGGCATTTTAGCCACTTTGGTTCCACCGGCCTATAATGAGTGAGTGCCATGGGTGAATGCCACGTGCCAATAGGGTTATCTGGCACACAGGCTTCATAATGGGCTGTTCTGAAGTCTGTAATGGGTAGAATTTTATTTTTTTTTAACAGATGTATTTTTCACAATGTTTTTTTCTTAACAAAAGCGCTGCTATTTTCTACCAACCCCGACACATTGTTCCGAGGTGGGTTGTTATGCCTGATGATTAGATACAGTTTATTCTCTGCTTAATAAATTTAGTACTATGATATCTGTAATACAGATCATCATGTTTGGTCTGCTTTTCCCCCTCTCTTCTATGAGATTTACTGCTGTTCTGACACTACTGATGTTTTGCTACTAACTTTGAGTGAGCGATAAGTTATATGCAATTTGGAAAGGAACCTGTCTTTAATGCTGTCCATTGGCATCTTGGATCTTCTCACTGGGGGAGACCTGCAGCTTTCTGAGGTCTATTTCTCAATGACAGAAATGTTCTGAGGAAATATTTTTATTAACAGGCCGGAAAATTTTGTATGAGCAAAGAAAGTTTAGACCCCATGCAGGAGTCAAAACTTAACTTCTTAGATGTTAAAGGCTGTTTGCATTGTCTTCATCATACTTTCAGGCCTGTTACTTGGAACATACTAAGTAGCAAATTGGCTCATATGCTAATATGATTGGCTGTACATTTAGGCCTAGAATAACTAGTGCATTAGTAGTCTTGCATAAAGGATTCTTCTCAAATTTACATCCTTCATAAATTCTAGTATAACAGCAACATAAAAGATCTTAGGTCTTGTTTGGAAAGGGACCCTATAAATCCCTTAAAGATCTAATTCCAAATAATTGCACAAAATATTCATTTTGGAACATTTTTAACAGCTAAACTATTTCAAATCTTTTAAATAAATTACTAAAAAAGTGGAGACTTTCAAAAATAAATTTTGTTATCTCTGTCAATATCAGCTAAACTAATGCTTACCAAACATGCCTGTTGATATGGAGAAGAGGAAGCCAGTTTAACTATTCTGCTATGTGAGATGTTGCTTCCGTCATTTTTTTGTATACTTTAACATTCTGGAAGTTTGCTCTGCTTTGAATAGTCACACGATGGTGTTCAAGCATTACAGAACTGGAACCTGACCAAAACTGCAGTGAACTATTGCTGACAGAAATTATCTACTACCCCACTGCATGGGGACTTAATCAAGCAGGTTTCTGCATCACTGAATGCAGGTCATGCAAATAGAAACTCTACTGGCTGAGGCCAGTCAGGACTTCCTGGATATGACTGTGTTCACAGTGAACCCTGTTTGAGTATTCATGTTGGCAAGGCTTTGCATAATAGCATGTCACTCCCTTTTGCTGAACACTGGCAAAACCTGACATTGTGGTCTACCTTAAATGTTGACAATGTTCATGGCATTTATTTTTAGACCTCGCATGTATCAAGCTTTGAAAATCTCTACCTAGAGTTTGTTGGTTTTCATAAAACTGTCACTGAGATTTTGTGAGATTGCTTCTTGGAAACTCAGCACCACAGTAATAGTGTGACAACAAATCCTTATGTTATTCTGCAATATTTTGGCTACTCAAGCTAGCAGTCACTTGTCTGTGATCCTCTCAAACAGTGTATTCTATGCTGCAAATGAACTGTGTAAAGTTATTTTGATGTCATGATATCCCTTCACTGCTCACAGTCAGAAAGAGAAGCTTCCAGAAGCTCATCTCTTGTTGAGAAAATCAATTTCTGTGATTATGCAATGTAGTTTATTACAGTCAGAGAGATTTTGGTGAAGTTATTTACAACCCTGGTATTACAGTAGATAAACTATGAAGTCTTGTGAACTGAAAATTGACCCAATTCCTTTCTCTTTTACCATGATTTATCCTTCCCAAATGAAACCAGTTATGAAAACCCTTGTTTTTGTCAAGTCATTTCAAAAAAAAAATGTTCATTTATTTTGCTTATATTTCTGGGTGTTGCTTGTCTGTCATCAAAACTCACTGGCAATTTAGAAGAAGGGAAGAGAAAAAAAGTGGTATTCTAGGCTCTTTAAAAGTTGTTACACCGCTGCAAATGTGTGTATCTTTTTCACCTTTAATGTGGATAATGTTGGAGACATAACATTTATAACCAAAATACCCAAATATTCCTCACTTCATAGTGGTGGCATCAGTGATTTTTAAAGTCATTCCAAAGGCTGCCAATGACAAAAGTGCTAACTGAGATTCTCAAGAGGGATATAAAATTATTTTCTGAAAAAGTTGGAGAAAGCAGTCAAGAAATCAGACCTTAAGATGTTCCCTCTTGTGCTAGGGAATATGGTTATATTTGGTTGTGAAGTTGTTTGTTCATTATGGGGGATGAAGGAAGTGTTGACAGGTTCCCATGGTGTAGGGAAACTGAATTATGGTTAGTGCCATCAAAACCAGAGGATTCTAAGAGCAAGGACGGAAAGATTTTTCTATAAATTGAGCAATCAGTTTAAGAGGCAATAAAGAGTGAGACAGTGTGGTGCCATTTGATGCCTCTAGAGGCTGCATTTAAATCTTTTATTTCGGTTTTAATTGCATTATTTCATGCATAATTTGGCTCTAAGAGGCTAGGACATCTCTAGAATGAATACTAAAATTTAGATTGTTTTGTGACAGGAAGGAAAAAATATTCCCATAGTCAGTTATTTATTTCTTTATTTAGTGCTTCACATAATACATCACTGTCCATCTGCATCTGCAGTATATTATAAAGTAAAAGCTTTTTTTTTTTTATAAAATGCCCTTAGTAGATGGTCCCATGTCATAAGAGATCTCCTTAAATAACAAAGATGTTGTCATCTGTCAGGTGCTCTGACTACTCACAACATTATTGATCGAGATAAAAGTGTAAGACAGTTACCAGAAAGTGGAAAACTGAATCAGAGGATGGGGAAAAAAAAGTGAAAATTAATTTAAAGTTATTGAAGTGAATCATTAGGCCTTTGCAATAAAGTATCAGTCTGGGGAATTGTGACCTACTCAAGGTTATTCCCAGTGTCAGCTATGAAAATAGCAGAATTGATTAATGGCACCAGGTGCTGTGCTGTAGTCTGGATTAGGTCTGAGGAGTAATATTTTCAAATGCCTTTTTAAAAATAATGAATTGAAGTATATGTCGACTTGTTATTCTGTGCTGCTAAAATTTTAACAGAAATTGGGTCAAATTTTCAATATTTTTTTTACTCTTCTTTGTCCCAGCAGGCAGAAGAAAACTCCTGATTGTCACTCCTACTCTTTGCCTGCATGGGAGATGAGCCTGAAGACGGAGGCTCTGCAGAGCCATGCACAATCCATTGCTCCAGACTCCTAGCTCTGTAGTGATCACAGACTTTTAAAATTTTTATGAAAACAAAATCTAAGTCAATTCATATGATTTTCTGTTCTTGTATTTTGCATTTGGATCTGTTCTGCTTTTTCAGAGGAATATCTCCCAGATGAAAATTCTTTCTTAAGGTCTATCAAGCTCTTTATAAGACCTGAGGACATCCAGGAAATATATCATCTAATTCAAGAATCCCCAAGTGAGTAATCTGATTAATTTTTAGGTTAGTATGACTCCTGAGGCAATTTTGGGGTGGTTGGTGTTGGTTATATAAGGTCATTTAATGTGAGTGACATGTAAGAGTCTAACTACGTATTATCTGCTGCCTGTGGAAAAGGTAAGAATCTCTATAGAATAATTTAGCCCATCCTAAACTACGTACATTTAAAGGAATGAGTCAGCATCTGGAGGTGCTGTTTCCAGGTAAGAATCACACTGAATTCCAGGTGGGAGTTGTATGCTTAACTAACTAATCAAGAAATTACAGTTTTCAACTGCATCTAGGCAGCTTAGTAGCATAAATAAAAACAATTAAAATCTTCAGAAGAAGTTAGGATCAAAATCTGAATTTCCTCTCTTGAACCTACTGTGTACCTTGGTTTGCCTAAAGGCTTTTTAAGCTCTGTCTTTTACTTCGCAAATTTTATCTTACAGTTTATTTTTAGAAGTGAGCTGGACACTTTGCCCTAAATTTTTTAACACATTTGAGTGTCTTTCTACTGAAGGCGTGACAGAGCAGGATCATCAGAATCTCCAGCTGGGTTTGGGTAGCTTCAGTGAAATCCAGTGTATAATATTTCTGCTTAGCTAATTCTAGATCTTCAGCTAGTGGAGAGCGCATGGGTCAGGCAGAGTGCAGGACCAGTTCCTTTGGGTCATAGAATCACAGTATCATTACAGTCGAAAAAGACCTCCAAGATCATTGAGTCCCACCTTTGACTGATCACTCCCTGGTCAATTAAACATGGCCTAAGTTCCACATGCAGTCTTCTCTTAAGGAATGGTGACTCCACCACTTCCCTGGGTTGTTCTTTCCAAGGCTTGACAACTCTTTCAGTGAAGAAGTTCTTTCTGTTGTCCAACTTAAACCTCCCCTGGCATAGCTTGAGACTTTGTCCTCTTGACCTATCACTAGTTGTCTGGGAGAAAAGACCAACACCCATGTTGCTACAACCTCCTTTCAGGTATTCATAGAGAGTGATAAGGTCTCTCCTGTTTCCCTTTTTCTTCAGACTAAACAACCCCAGCTCTCTCAGCCACTCCTCATATGACTTACTTTCTAGACCCCAGGGTCTGGGAACTCCCCAGGTCACTCTGGCTCGTTGAGTTACAGATGTCAGTAGCTTAAATGCAGACTGAAATAAACTTTTCGTTGTTGATTTTGGAGGGTTTTTTGTTTGGTTGGTTTTTTTTTTTTTTTTTTTTTTTTTTTTTGTTGTTGTTTTTTTTGGTTTTTTCTTGTTGTTTTGTTTTGTAGGTTGTTTTTTGGTTTTTTTTTTTTGGAGTGTGTTTTGTTTGGTTTTGGTGGTTTTTTTATTTGGTTGGTTGGTTGTTTTTTCAATTACAAATCAGAAATTATGTTTTGCTTGGAAGTTCTTCATGATAAAATCTGAAATTACTATAAACCGTTCAGTACTGATGTACAGTTTACCTGAGAAATACTTACTGGCTCAGAAGGGACAGTGAAAAAAGAGTTCCAAGAAAGTGGGATAGTTACATCAATTTCTAAGAGAGTCGTCTTTCTGGAAAGCAGCTCTGGGCTGCGCAGGTGCTGCCTCCGAGCCGCAGCACACGGTAGGTGTCAGGCTCGCACCGCCGTGGAGCAGAAGAGTACGCCCGGTTCTCTGCTGACACAACGTCGCCCCGCCTGCCAGGGATGGCCAGCAGCACGCTGGTACTCGGTGGTACCGCAGGGATGGACTTTGTCTACCTGGAGGTAAGGTAATCTCTGGGGAGACAGACTGCCGAGATGATTTGTTGCTTACTCTATAATCTTCTTTCCAAGTTCAGTCGTTCCTCCCTTGATTGGTTCATGTGTTATGCTGTGAGATTTTCTCCAGCTTCATAATACGCCAACAGTTCCCTGGCACTTCTTTTTAATTAAGAAATAATTCTTACAGGGTATGTCCAGTACACAAAAAGATGATGGAAAATGTGCAGACTCATGCCCTGATTTTAGCTTTTTCCCAAATAAATTAGTAGAACACACACCTCTCATCTCGCTTTCTATTTGCAGACAACCGTCCTTCCTTGAAATTCCTTTTTCTGAGTCCTAGACCATCAGCCTCCCTCATTCTCTTCACCTTCCTACACCTTCTCAAACAGAAATAGTGGAGGTTTGGGAAGATCCTGTAGAATACTGCTAACTGTGTCTAAATCTAGCCAAAAAAGACCTCAGTGAATCTATTTGCATTGGTACAGTTAAATCTATACGATGTGTTTGCTAGTTCCTGAGTGCAGAAGGAATTCAGTGATTAGGCTGGACCCAGGAATATAATTGCTTGAGAAAACCTATTTTAAAATCAGCCAACAGACAACACTGCAGATATTAAGAAAGAAATTATATGTGGAATGGAGCTAAATGTTGAAAACAAGGATGCCTTAAAGCTTTTACATTTTAAAGAGCTCTGTATGAATGCCCTATACCAGGCAAATGTAGAAATGCATTTATTTTGGTGACTATTTAGTATTACGCTTATCTGTAAGTTAGACAGCCATATTAGAAGATACCCTGTGTATACATATTTTGTTTATTAAATAGCAAGGCCTTTCAAGGTTTATTTCAATTTTTCATGTTACTTTCAGAACTAATACAGTAAAACAGAGTCTGTACTTGACCAGGGCTTAAATAAGATTTTAATTTTTTACAATGCTGCATTTTAAATTAACTTCGACTTCCCCTTGTCTTTGTGTTCATTTGGTGAAGCTCACACTGTGATGATGGTGGTTGACAATAACAGATAAAGTGCTGTAGATAAGAATGAGGTTGATACATTTTACATGAAAGCCCTAAAGCAACTGGGTTTTGAAATCAACTGTCTAGCTGGGACTGCTTTCATTTTGCTTTTTAGCACCTCATTAGGTTTACTGCAATTTTCCTGCAGTACTAAATTGCTGCCCCAGTCACAGTTCATTTTCCTCCTCTGATGTCCAATTACTCCGGTGTCTACTGAAAATTATAATATTTTAATTTCACAATAATTTAATTAAAATATTTCATCCTGGAATATAAATCAGCAACACAGAGCAGCATCCTACTGCATCCTTCTGTTACAGCTCCGTGGCATCCTGGGAAACAGCACAGCTGTTTTCTAGTTTCTAGGGGAAACTAGAAGATTTTGTGTCATCAGAGAGCACCACCGGCCTGAAGATTCTACACTCTTTATCTCTTCCTTACTTTTAAACGTTATTGAATGCCCTACAACACATTTAGATTTCTAATGTCCCAGAACAGTAGCAGCACCTCTGCAATGTGCCCAGAAATCCTGGACGAACATCCAGGTTCCTCTGACTATGGCACAGGATACCTCTTTTGCACTAGGGTCACTTCAGGCTTAGAAATGTGATGTTTCTTTTGGGCACAGCCCCTCAGTGTGCCTATTACTACCTGTGTCCTCCAGCTCCAGGCACCAAGGCACAAGGAGTTTTGGCAACCCAGTACCTAGGTTTTGCAAATTTACTGCACATTTAGATGGAGAAAGATGTGAAGTCAGTTTACAATTGATAACTACCTTACAAAATGGGAAGTCCTTGTGTTGAGATTTAAGCACAATAGCATTTGCAGAATGAGGACAGGTATCACATTTTTTTCTTCCTGAAGGAGAAATATAATTATTCCTGTTTGGAACACTTTTTCTTGACATTAAAAGTTGTTTTTGTTGACTCTTACTCCTTGGGAAAGTGAACCATTTAAAAACTGGGATGAGTTACCAACCTAGGGCCAGGGGTTACACACTCTGATTTCTGATGATGAGGTAGAATGTGCAGTCAGTCAAAACACAAAATGAACAGCTTACATTTGTGAGGCCTCTGAAGTAATACTCAAATGAGAGCTTTTTTTTAAAAAAAAACAACAAACCTTTTAGGAGAAGCTCAATGACAAAATATTTCAATAATTTTTTTTTTTTTTAATTAGATGAAAAAAAAAGTGAACTAGAAAGGTGAGTGCTTCATAAGAATCTCCACCCATGAAGAGCTTCAGTACTTGGATGGACAATATCCTAAAAAACCTGACTGCACTTTCAAGTTACCCCAGTCTCAGGCTGGATGTGAAGTATCACATTCCTTTCAGCTACTGCCAAAGATCCCCCCAAAAAATCTGCATAGTGTGACAAGTATTTTTGTCAGGAATGAGCAAAGTTTTTGAAATCTCATCAACTCTATTTCGTGTTGGAATCCAATCAACTTTTTTCCCCATCAAGTGTGGCTAGGATGTAGAAGCCATTAAGAATGAACTGATTTACTGTCAGCAATCCATTAGAGAAGAAAATATCTGTTACTGGGTGCTCCCAATAATCATTATGCAGTCTGACAAGACATAACAAAATTGTGGCGCTCAGGAAGGGAATGCTTTTCTATGGGGCACGCACATCAGATCTACTCAGTGCAGCTAGGAAACCAAGGTTAAGTAGGGAAAAATGATACTTTGTGGAAGGTTCCAACTATGGAGAAATGGGTAGGAACACAGTTTCTAAATCTGTAGTCTTCTTACATACACTTTATATGTACATATGTCTCTATATATTCTTGCCTGATATGTACTTATTTATTAAGTATACTTATTGGTACTTGTCAAAAGTAGGTGAAATATTCATAAAAGAATATTAGTGTATCAGAGTTTCAGTGCTTCTGTCCAACATATTTATAAAGTTATTTTTTTATAATGTGAGTAGGTGTTCTTTGACGTTGGCGGTAACTTAAGCTATAATCAGAGTAACTCTGCTGGTTGAGTAGGGGTAAGAAATTAAGTTCTTTATCCAGAGTCCATTTCTGTACAGGATGTCAATACATAGAAAATATAACTTTTCCATCCATGAATGCCATTGAAAAGAAAACAATTCTTCTAATAAATAGGTAGTTTTATTTTAGAAAAAAACCCTTCTATTTGATAAAATTCATAGTATATATTTTTTCATAGTCCAGACTGGATTTTTCAGTGGGAATGTGTGTTCTCCTTTAACACAGTTTATTTTCTGCTTTTATTAAATTCAGATTATGCTCAATACTTTTCACTGGAGACAGGAATTTTGATTATTTTCGTCCTCTTTTCCCTTCTTTCTTTTTAATCTAGGTGGCCATGACGGAAAAAAATCCATAAGAATAGTTGATGAATAGAACTGCTCAGTGACTGACCAGGGCAGTGGTCAAAATTCAGAGTACCAAATCAGCACACTGTGGTGATGATTAGCACTCTATAAAAATGTTGACTGACGAGCACCTTCTATTCTTAGACTCCAACACAACATGACATTTCCTCAAACCAGGGTAACTGAAATATGAGACTGTAGAGTGAACTTGACGTGGGGGAAGGTGCTTGCTGGAAAGAAAGGAAAAGAAAGAAGTAACAAGGAGTATTGTGATTAGGCTCATGAGAACTATAGTGCATGATACATTGGTTATTTATGGGTACCATAACTGAAGTTAATTGGGTGTAATCTGAACCTTAGCAGCTGATAAAACCTCCAGTTGCACACCTAAGAGAAGAAGATCTCTATATGAAATACTGATGTTTCTAGTCTTCTCTAGTATAAATAATGATTTAAGTCCTCCAAATAGCTAAACTAACAAAAGACATGATTTCATAACTGATTTTTCAAAGGATTTTGAATTCACACAGTACCAAGCACTTCAGCTGTGCTTTAGCCTTGAACTGCACATTAGCAGTCCCAAGAGTGCAAGTCTGGCAGCTGTTTCTGCCTTTTGGAAGATAAACCCTGTGCCACCGGCAAATCTTGCACCTTGCCACCATTTCATAGAATCATAGAATCATAGAATAGATTGGGTTGGAAAAGACCTCCAAGATCATCAAGTCCAACCCCCGATCCAACTCCAATTA
>JAYRBT010000093.1:56262504-56273056 GCA_036023395.1 Myiotriccus ornatus | reverse complement strand
AGTGGATAATAGTCTGAGGGCTGAATTAACTTAGGAAGTCTCCTACTAATATCCCTCACCCTGGCCCCAGGAAGGCACTTTACCTGCTATGTCTTTATGGCCTCCCAAATCACCTCAAAAAACAATTACAGCTCCTGAAAAAAAAAAACAGTGAATTGCATTATGTAGTTAGTTATTTTCAGGTTCAATAACACTATTATCAAGTGGACAGAATTACAGGTTCACTATAACTCTGATATTGTCAATAATGAAGAGACCAAGTAGAAATCTCTTTAGTAAGCTACATACAAAACTGTCAGGAGCCAGATCTTTCCAGTGCTACCAAACTGACAATCTCATTCATGCCTGTAAGCTTGTTGCTGCATGTTGAATTGACATTAAATTAAATAATATCCCACATGCAACGAGTTGCAGGCCTCTGTGACAAGGTATGGCAGAGGTAGTAATTCACAGCATAAGTTATTACTTGAATGTTTAATGTAGCCTTTCCAGCACTCTTGCCCTTTCTCTTCCTTTTGGCACATAATCCTAGCCTAAAAAAGCAAACTGTTTTGATTACACAGCATGTTTATGTCCTTTCATGTTTTTTTGCCAAAAAAGAGGTGCATGAGGGTAAACAAAAATACTTACACAAAAGCTGTTGCAAAGAGAAAGATCTGTATTCTGTAGCTTTCAACAGACATCAAGGGCTCCTTCAAATACATCAGTAGCAAAAAGAATACTGTGGAAAATATAGGCCCGCTACTGAAAGGAATAGGAACACCCACAGCAGAGGTTCAAGACAAGGAGAGTTACTGAACACCTTTTTTACTTCAGTCTTCACTGATCTGGCTCAGGAATCCTTGACCCAGGAGACCAGGGAGAAGATCTGGAGAAAGGTAGACCCCCTCTAAGGGTTGATACTGAATCCAGTATTGCTTAATTTCATGACTTGGATGAAGAAATAAAGTCCATATTATAACAATTTCACTGAAAATAAAACACCGAGAGGAGTGACGGACATTCCAGAGTGCTGTCCAGCCCTTCAGAAGGACCTTGAGAGGTTGGAAAAAAGGGCAGAGTGGAAACATTCTGAAATTCTACAAAGGCAAGTGCGGTATCCTGCACCTGGGGAATAATAACCCCAGGCACCAGTACAGGCTGGGGGCTGACCTGCTGGAAAGCAGCTCCGTGGAGAAGGACCTGGGGGTTCTGGTGAACAACAGGCTGTCCAAGACTCAACAGTGTGTCCTGGTGGCCAAAATGGCCAATGGTATCCAAGAATGCATTAGGAAGACGATTGACACCAAGTCCAGGGAGATGATCCTGCCCCTTTACTCAACCCTGGTGAGGACTCACCTGGAGTGTCTGGTTTTAGGCTCCTCAGGACAAGAGAGACATGGAGTTCTGGGAGCAGGTCCATCAGAGGGCTATGAATGTAATTAGGGAACTGGAGCACCTCACTTAAGAGGAAAGGCTGAGAGAGCTGGGTCCGTTCTGCCTCAAAAAGAGATGACTGAGAGGGGACCTCATCAATGTCTGTAAGTATCTGAAGAAGAGGTGACGAGGATAGATCCAGGCTCCTCTTGGTGGTGCCAAACCAATAGGACAAGAAGCAATGGGCAGAAACTGAGGCACAGGAAGTTCCACCTGAACACAGGGAAGAACTTTACTGTGCAGGTGACTGAGCACTGTAACAGAGTGAATAGGTTGCCCAGAGATGTTGTGGAGTCTCCCTCACTGAAGATATTCAAGAATGTTCTGGACACAATCCTGAGTAACATGCTCTAGAGTAACATATTTGAGCAGGAAGGTTGGGTCAGGTGACCTGCAGTGCTCCTGTCCTACCTTACCATTCTGTGATTCTGTGAAGTGCTAGTGAGCTCTGCTTATGACAGGAAAGGTTCAGGTTGGACATTATAGAAACTTTCCAACTATATAAATAGTGACACACTTGAGCCCATGAAGTTTTCATCCTTGGAGGCTGTTAGAAATAAATTAGCCAAAGTCTATCAAAACTAATGTGGTTATAATTGATTTTACTGAGGAGGATACAGGTGACTAGATGACTTTCAAGGCCTTTTCTTCCCTATGACTCCCTATGAAGGTACTTTTTAAAAACAAAAAAATGCTAAACATGTCTTATTGTTCCATTCTGTCTTAGCAAAGAAAGCAATAATTTTGTTATAAATACTTTATCCAATATTAGATCATATGTAAGACCTACAGGGAATGAAACTGATTTCTGTGCTGGAGCTTATGAGACAACTGTAAGTTAATTGCAAAAATAAATTAAATCCAAGTTATTGGTGCCAGAGGAATAAGATCGTTATAAATGAATTACCAAACAAGCATTAGGAACCTTACATGTGACACCGCTTCCGAATTCAGGAGGGGTGTAGAATATTCTTTGTGGTCTGGGCTCAAACCCCTTGGGGTATAGCCATGAAGAAAAAGCCTGTAGTTAGCTGCAATGTTTGAGCTCCTTCAGATCTGGGCAGGCAGTTTACTGTTTCATCAACCTGTCCCACCTGTCCCTTTGTGTCAAGGTACCACTTCTCTTGCTGTTCAGTAGTTTTTCAGATTGCTATCTACCCTGTAATCTCTAATTGTTTATACAAGGTGAAACTATACCATCTAATATTCCTAAGAGATTGGATGAGGGTGGCCCATATATGATGTTTTTCTGCGTCAAAGGAGAGAAGTCAGTTTTTTAACTTCCAGAGTGTAAGATCGGTACTTAAGTCACAACTTTAAACTAGGTAGTTGCATTCTGGACACACAGCTGCAGCTGTTAAACTGAACAGGCAGATGTACACGTGAAAGTCAAACATTACAAAACCAAATATGTCTCCTTTAAAACTCTCATCCAGTAGGAATTGGTTTCTAGGCCTTTGCTAGGTAAAATTTCTCTTACTATACTTTGATTTATGTTTAAATAGTCAACAGAAAGCATTTGAAATTATGATACAGAAAATGCAACATTAAAAGTGTTTTACAAAACCTTTACCATTTGGAGAGAAAAAGTCTTTTCTGAGCCAAGATGGCTCTCAAAAAGAAACAAATTATGGTCTGCACTTGACTTGCTTTCTGTGAAGTATCATCGAGGCACACACAGTTAGATATAATAATCTACAATGTAACATACTGTTTTGTTTAGCAGAAAATAAAATGTGACCTCTTCACTTTAATGAAGAGACACCTGGAAAATTTCCCATAAATGCATCTTTTCTCCTAGACAAAAGCAAGGAGAATACAGTACCTAGCTAATCAAGAACCTTAAGCAATAACTCAAAGCTCCTGGCTTTTAAATCATTACTACTGCTCTTCTAGTGACATTACAAGAAAGTGCTGCCAATATTACTCCTTAGCAGATAATAAAAAACTGTTAGCTGTGGAAAATTTTGGACAGAGTGGATGTAACCAACATCTCCTAAGGCAGGTGGTATCTGATTTGTGGAAATTACTCTGAACAAGAGGTTAGGAGATGGTGCTGCTTTGAACAGCCTCAAGAAAGTTACTCCACAGAAAGCTGCTAGGTTGATCAAGAAGAAATTAAAAAATTCTAGATGTTTCAAAAATGATGGAACAGAGTGGCAATAACATTATTCACAGTTCTCAAACAGGAAAACTCTAAACAAGACAACCATGCAAAGTACTCCAATTTTTCAGTTGACTTCAGGTTGACTTAAAGAGAATTATTTTCAGAAAGTAATTGTCAGTTGGAATGACAGATAAATAATCAGGAATATATTGTTTTAGATCACTATTAGGGTGTGAGGACTTTAGTTTTCTGATACTTTTTCATCACACCATTGGATTTTGTGCCATTATTTTAATCCAAATTTCCACATAATAGGTAATAATGTTTCGTGGGTGTTGAAAAGTACCAGACATTTTCCCAGAAGTTTGGACCAGCATTTGAGATAACCATTAGAAAGTGCAGATGCTTGTCCTAATGAATGTATGCAAAACTTTATCAACCCTTTCTGTCCTCACCTTCTTAAATTAGTTAGAGAGATACTCCATTCCTTGTTTCCCTTTGAAATCTTGCAGTAGTAAGACTTCTGTCCCCAGACAGACCTTTGAACTCAAACTGCTTTTGAAAGGAAATGCACTTATAAAACTTAGACAAAAGTAAACTCAACCTATTCTAGAGTTAAAACCCCAATAAAAATTACTTTCCATGTTAGAAAACATTAAAATTATTGGAAGCTCTAGTATTGTGGTGAACTTCTTACTCCTGTAATTGGATGACCCAAAGCCTAGAGCCAAATATCTTGACTGAGTTTCATCATGGTTCAAATCTGGATAAGAATCTTGTTCTGAGATTTATAGCTCGGTCTTCTCTCATAAAAACAAAAAATAAAAATGGGGAAAAAAAAGCCAACCACAAAACAAAACAAAAATCTGGATTGTTTGGAATTCTCTGCAGTGTGTTCCAGTAAGAAAAGTCTGGACGTTTGAATCAATTTCTGACTCTACCCAAGTCACTTTTTTGCCTGCTTCATACCTGCTAAAATCTGAATAGAGCATGAAAAACTGGATCCACTGTTTGGCAGGTAATCATCTCATTGCAGATCATCCATTGGTACTTAAAAAGCTGAAATTCACCCATCTCTTTTATCATCTGTAACATACAAGAATATTATGAAAAAGAAAACTAGTGCCAAAAAGGTGGGAGATGCCAGAATTTTTATGAGAAATATATAAAGTGTCAGTTCCTAATAAAATAAGCCTGTGGACTTTAACAGAGAATAACTTATCCATGGATGTGTCATTTTGAAAAATATTTATTATAGATGAGTTGTAGAATCTATTAATGCAGTCTAGTGTTTGCAATACATTCTGAGAATTATATGCTTTAGCAAACTGTCAGATATTAGTCTACTACAATTACTATTCTATTAGTGCTGGGATACTTCTACCTCACAAAAAGATGGAAAAGAAATTGAGATGGGAATTCACTGCCTGGATTGCATCTGCCAAGTGCCTATGCAGGCCTAGTACATGTCATTCAGAATTAAGAATCTGCTCAGGGGCAACCAGGCAGGAGAAAGAATTTCAGCTGGTCCAAATGCCCAAAGAAGGTGGATCAGAAGTGGAGGGACGGGATTGGATATACATGATGGGCACTTCCAGACTGGAGCCATGAAGCAAGGGAAATAGAAAACGGGTTCTGCTTCCAGCCAAACACTGGCACTCCTCCTGACTGGTACTGAATTATTTCCAGGTCCTCACGTGCTCTGCCTTTAGCAGTGGCACAAGTTAAAACATCTCCCCACAGTCCCTGCAGGCTGCTTGTTTCCACATTCTCCCCTCAGCTGACCAGAGCTGTGCGGCTAGGGCTCAGTTCCCTGTTTTCTCACCTGCCTCCTTTGTAACCTTGGGAAAGTCACAAAGTAATCCTGATCCTCAGATTTAGAGGCTAATTCTCACTCTGTTTTTTTACATGTCCTAAATTCTGTCAGCCTTGTCAGTACAGACCAGCTTGGTCTCATGCCAAAGCCAGGAACACTGGGTGCCTTGTAACAAGCCTTACACATGCCAAGGGGGTGGGTGGAGGATCAATGGGAAATGCTGATGTCAGGGGTGTTTTATGTCTAACTCAAAGGCTTCAGCACTCAGCTCTGGGATGGTGGCAAGCTAAAACTCTAACCCACACATTATTCATTCTACAGTTTCTCAGAATACCACTTTGTGTAACATCCCTTTTGTACTTCAAAAGGGACAGAAGAAAATAATTGTCATTAAAGAAAATGTCCTTAGTGTTCTCATTAGTGAGACAGATTCTCAAAACAAGGTAACTAAATTCAATTATGTTTCAATCGTGGCTGTTGTATAGAGAAGTTAATGTTGATGCTGATGAAGTCTTAACATATAAGGGAGACTGAGGGGGCTGTTAGACTGAGTTAGAAGACTTCCAGGAAAGCAGAAAGCAAGCACTATAACTGTTTATATTTCTTTTAATGATAGAAATATTGACAGGGTTGATTCTTCTTCCAGATATTACGGAGGTTGTCCAGGATACATCACTTCCAAATATAGCCTATCAGCTCCCTCTCTCTCACAGCTAAACTTGGTTTGATCCTGTGGTCAAATTTTAGCAATAATATTTTTAATTTTTTTTTTTTGGTATTCATAAAAGCCTTTTATCTGGGATACATATGGTACTTCCCAATCCTTGAATATTTTAACATGCTGACGGTAAAGATGTTGCTTGGTCTCAAGGTTACCCTTAGCCCAAATTGTATTCGGAGACTGCTGTTCCAGAAAACCGCCTTCTTGTGTTGTTGCTTTTTTAGTCCTACATAGACTTGAACTTGATACTGAACAAGAGTACTGTAAAGTTTTGCACTTAGATATACCATAGTGCATCCCTTTTAGTTACTTTCTTTGATGATTCATTTACTTTACAATGAATATTTAGTGATTTGATGCAAAGGAACAGCTCTTTTCCTTACTCCCAGAAAAACTGTTACTTGCAAATACAACATATGGAAGCAATTTATACTAGCTGGCACGGCTACTAAGAAGAAACTGTGAGGGTGTTTTTTACACCATAACCACTCTGCACTGAACAGTTTTAACAGACACTTGTAATGATTATCCCACATTCAGGGCTGATGAATACAGTTTAGCAATAGCTTATTACATTTTGTGGGCGTTTCACTAAGTCTGCTGTTTTTATATACTTCTTGTGAGGGAAGGACTTGCCTGGCCTTCAGTTAGCTCGCTATAAGATATTGTAGTGCTGTGAAATTCAGCACAAGATGAAGAACCTCCTGTGGACAAACATTAGGACAGTCAGAGTGTCCTGTGTAATTGTAGCTACCAGCCTGTCTGTAACTGGGACCAAAACACAGACATCAGCTCTGTTCTGTCTTCCTTCCTCAAGACGAATTTGCAGTAATTGAATTTTGCTATTGGGTTTCGCAAGTTCCCACTTACATATGCCTAAGACGTACCAAGCCTAACCTAACACGGTCTCTGAATAAGCTACAACCAGGTGAGGTACCATAAGCTTCCTTCTTTGCACAGCTACTGTTTTTATACCACAGTAATCTCCATTACGTGCATCTGCATCTTTTTAGGGTTTAATTTATATGTGAATTTAGAGGTACATTCTCTTCTGCATGGAAACATCTAGCAACAAACTTAAACTTACTAGTGTTTTTCTCATTTTATTCTACCTGTGTCTCTCTTATCTTGCTGGTTGACATGTATGTCACTAGCCATGAAATAATGGAGCAGGAATATTTAAACTTTTCAAGAAGACTGTAAACTTCTGATTTTTTTGCTTTGTTTTATTTTGTTTGTTTGGTTGGTTTTTTTTATTAATATGGACAATGAATTGATTTTGTTTAGGCCTATCTAAATTCTATAAGGGAGCTAGAAGTAGTGTTTTTCTGATGTAATCATTGTGCCTGTAAAAACACTCTACCTGAGCAAATGCCAAATGACAGTGATCCCTATTATCTTCTGGATCTCCTCACTTCACAGTTCTCCTTAGTTATTGACTCTAGATTTGCCCAGAGTAGCCCAGACCTGCGCCAACATTACTGGAAAGAGAAAGCACAAAAAAGTCTGAAGAGAAGAATTTCCTGTCAAGATACAAGAGATTTCATGTTTCAATTGCAAGAATCAATGACAGCGGTTCTCAGTAAAGCTATTATTTATGTAGTGTGATGATATTCACAAGGCCTAGGACTTTCACAGTTTCATGGAATATTATGTCTTGTGTCCTGAATCCTGAAGATAGGTGCCTGGCTTGCCTGTGGCACCTCCTGCAGTCCCCAGTCAGACACAAGGACTGCACAAATGCAGGCGGTACTTGCGTCAGGAAATTTATAATGTAATAAAACATATGTTCGTAGTATTGTCCATAGATACAAATGTAGACATGGACATGTATTAAGCTAAAGTTTGAGATTTTATCTTGTATAGCTTTGCTTCTTCTTAAAGGAAGTCTTTTTCTTTTTTTCTCGTCTTTGCAAATTTCATTGAGAGCAGATACTCTGGGCTTTCCCACATTCTGCCTCTTTCTAATTGGCCTGATCCCAAGCACTCTTGATTTTTATGAAACCACATCCTTCTCAGTCTCTCCATTATGAGAGTGCTCTTGTCACTTCTTCCCTGTTCAACACTGGTTAGCCTGCTGCACTTAGCTCCTGCCCTCACCTGTGGAAAGGCTGCCTCTTCACTATCTGCACTCTCTGCGCTTTGCCCAGGGAATTGTCTCAGCAGCAGAACTGATGAGGTAGTGGTGGAAAGGGGGTAGGAACCCCTATGAAGATTCTCCCACAACCCTCTTTGCCAAGAAAAAAAAGAGAGTATGGATATAGCCTTTTCTGCCACAGAGCAGAAGGTGTAACTAAACCCTGGAGGACACAGAGGTAATGTTGAAAAGATCCTTAGTGGATCTTTAATGCATCTTGATAAAAATTAGTGGCTGAAAGATAAATACTGTACAGTGGAAATGACAGTGATATGGGGCAATAAAAGTGTAAAGAGAACAGGTGAGACACAAGCTTGGACTTGAAGTAAGGAGGCATATGGGCCAAACTAATTTTTGGTGTAATTGTATATAGAACACCAGCCCACCAGCTACTGAATTTGTGGGCTATTTCAGATCATAAAAGATATGAAGGCAAAGATACATATTTATGGTTATTAGTGATATGTTAGCATACATATGACATATTGAGAGATTCTTATTAATATTTAATGTGTTAATTAATTAATAAACCAAAGATATATAATGTAAAGCACGGGAGGAAGTGTTTGTTATTTCTGTTGTAGTTGTGCTAGATGTGGTACCAATAGCTTTTACTGTAGATATTATTAATCATTTCTCTATTATGAATACCAATAGCTAATAATCTGCTCACCTGTAATAAATATCTTACCCAGAGCATAAATGGATTTACATACTATATAACTTTTACAAATTTACACCCAAGTTATATATAGACATTTATATGTATATGCGCATATATGTGTGAGAGGCTTTTTTTTTTCTCCTAGGGAGCTGATGAAATGTTCATATACTAGTTTTATAGTCTAATTCTTTTTTGCAGCAGTTTTAGCAGAAGGAAAAGGAGAATTAGTGATGGAAAGAAAAAAAAGAAAGGGTCTGTTTAACATTTTATTTGATTACTGGAAAACGACGAGTGAAATTTCTGAAGTTAATTAATTTTGTTACAGATGTTTCTAGTTCATACAGCCACGTTCTATGCAGGGCTGACTGCCCCAGTGCCGTTGACCTCCAGGTTGCTAGTCCTCAGTGACTGTAATAAATGACTCCCAAGTTACATGTGATTAGAAGCGATTCCTGCAGTGATACATTCTGAGAATCAAGGAACACATTCAGGATTTCTGCCATAGAACAAAATCCTCTCATAACTGATTATGCCAAATTAATGATAACTAACTATATCAAACTAGTAATAATGCAAAACAATCATTAACTTGTGCTGCAAGTGTACTTAGAAAACCCGTTGTGATCTGGGGCCCACGGAGATCCGGTTGCCCTCAGGATCTACACATTTGCACAGCAACATATCTGGCAGGTGAGCCATAGTTGAACTGCAGGGATCTACCAATTACTCGTCTTGACCCCTGCTGGAAATAACCAATGTCTCCTTATTAGCTTAAATGGTTCATAAAATGGACTTGTGCTCAGTTCCTGGATTGTAAGTTGTTGAGGCATTCTATTTTGGCACTTATTCGTCAGGACAGAGTGGGAAGAGCTTATGCACAGCTAGATCCCTGGCCTGGCTGGAGGCTACAACTGGATCTTCTGAAACGGCCAGCTCAGGGAAAGAAATAAAAAGCAGAATTAACTAATCTCAAACCAGTACAAATAAAAACACTGAAGATACAAAGAACGTTGTTACTTTAAAAGTCTAATCATATTTTGTTCATCCTAGATATTAGCAAAACTGAATTCAGTCAGGACAAAGACTTAAGCAGAATTTCTTAAGGAAGGACTGTTCTACTGAAAATTCAGGTGTTCTTAGTCCTCTTACTCTGCAATCGTCATACATCAGATTCTTCAAGGGAGAACTATATGGGCACTGAGGAAGTGAGGATGTTTCCCCTGCCCTTGCCTCTCTCCCATCTCTGACCCTCATCACAGCTGTATTTGATATTGAGATGCTGTGTCCTCCCACGATACCATGCAGGAGAAAATGCGGTCCTGGATAAAGGCTCCCCTTGGTTGTAAAGTAAGAACGATGTGGCAAAACTGGTCGCCGAAAAGGGGGTAGAAGCCCCCCTTACACATCGTGAAACAGATGGTGCGGATGTGTTACCCGGACCGCTCGGTTTCTCTCTTTTGTCCTCACTGCTGCCTGGAAGGCCGCTCTCTAGATGAGCCAGGCTGTCTTCAAGAGCCCTGCCACAGCCCGGTGAAATCACGCCCCAGTGTAGGGTCGGGCTCAGCACGGCAGCCGCCCGCAGGGACAGCCGCCGGGGCGCGCAGCCTGCGCGGAGGCGGCCTTGGCTCGGCGGCCTTGGCTCGGCGGCCTTGGCTCGGCGGCCTTGGCTCGGCGGCCTTGGCTCGGCGGCC
>JAYRBT010000093.1:56219443-56234609 GCA_036023395.1 Myiotriccus ornatus | reverse complement strand
TGGCCTCAGCATATCAAGTCAGCTGTTCAGATCCCTCTGTAGAGCTTTCTTACCTTCAGCAGATCATCAGTCCCACCCAAGTTGGTGCCATTTGCAAACTGATTGAGGGTGCACTTGATTCCCTCATTCAGATCATCAATAAAGATATTAAACAGGGCTGGTCCCAATACTGAGCCAAGGGGGACCCAACTAGTGACTGACTATGAATTGGATTTATCTCCATTCATCACCACTCTCTGACCCAGCCATGCAGATAGTTTTTTACCTAGTGAAGAATACCCCTTCCCAAGCTGTCAACAGATTTTCTCCAGGAAAATAATATAGGAAATGGTGTTGGAGGCTTTCCTAAAATCCAGGCAGGCAACATCCACAGCCTTTCCCTCATACAGGTTACTCTCCCATAGAGGGAGATCATGCTGGCCAAGCAGAACTTGCCTTTAAGAAACCCATGTTAGCTGGTCCTGATCCCCTGATTGTCCTGCACATGCCATGTGATGGCACTAAGGATGATCTTCCCCCACCACAGAGGTCAGACTGACAGGCCTGTAGTTCCCATGATCCTCCTTCCTGCACTTCTTGTAGATGGGTGTCACATTTGGCAACTTCCAGTCAACTGAACCTCCAGTTAACCAGCACTGCTAGTAAATGATGGAGAGTGGTTCAGTGGGCACTTCTCCCTGCTCCCCCAATACCCTTGGGTGGATCCCACCCAGCCCCATAGATCTGTGTGGGTCTACATGGTGTAGCAGACGACTGACCACGTCCCCTTGGATTATGGAGCTTCATTCTGCTCCCAGTACCTGTCTTCCAGCTAAGGGGGCTTGGTACCTGAAAAACAATTAGTCTTATTATTGAAGAGCAAGGCAAAGAAGGCATTTCCTCTGTGCTTTCCTCACACTTTTCCACTGTGTTTCCCCTCACATCCAATAAATGTGGATTCAATTTCTTCAGAGTTGCTTATAAAATAACAAAAGGGAGGGGTTGATTCTTTGTTCTTTTATGCTCTCTCTTTTGCCAATGCCATCTATAAATATTATTACTCTTGTACATCTTGTGACTAGAATAAAAACCATTCATTGTTTAACTATTTGTTTAACTAATCAGCAAATGTTCAGGAGACATTTTCGTATTCACTTACAGCTTGTACAGCTTAAAAAAAATTAAGAATGTCCCTTTCTCTGCACAGATTTGAAAATCCTCTCTTCTTTATGCCTACCTTTCTAGTGCTTTCTGTTGTAAATCCTAGATTAGCTGTGTTATATGGTGCTGTGCATTTCACATAGGGCACTGCCAACCCAAATCAATGGAGAAACAGATAAGAATTCTGTTTTGCAGCTTTGCAACACCTTTGGAGAACTTTACTGAAGCAACACAATTCAAAGTGAGTGCAAGAATCTCTCAGTTTGGATATAAGTAATATGGTCTTAACTCAGTTGCAGAAAAGCCATGCATCAGATGTATCAGATACGCAAACTTTAATTTATGAAGGTTTCTTTTAGTTTTTCTTCAGATATATAGGTAGTATAGTGACAGATCTGGTTGAGCCTATCAACCTTTGATGAGTGTGATGCATTTGTGGATTGTTTTTATTTCGATAGTTCAGATCAGAAGTTCCGTTATGAAAGGATCCCAGTGTCTTTGATTATGAAGGATAATTAACTTGTCTTAGAGATCTTGTCTGGTTACAGCAAATTGTGTTTTGTCTTAGAATGAATTTCACATATTTATTCGAAAAGATTTCACTGGTGAAATGCTGCTGAGGCATTAGTGGCAGGAGTGGCGAGTTCTTAAAGGCTTTGGTTTGAGAAATTTTTATATGGAAGCAACTGCAATGCATCCATCACAGACAACACGTAAAATATTGTGATCCACCTGGTTTTGAAGTCATTCAGAACCTGAGGAAAATTGAAAACTGGGACGGGAGTCATGTATTGAATTTAAATATAAGCCAAGAAATATTCTTCTACTCTGCATGGACTTCCAAGTGTCTTTAAAATAATACTGATATTCAGATTTATAATGCAAATAATAAAGAATATATACAGTATTTCCTGGGTGAATATTACAATTTTCAGGTGAAAGTGATCAGTGTCCAAGTGATTTCATTGATCTACAATGTGTCATCCCCCTTTAGTTCATACTGGTGATGATTTTGGAATACTTTTGATGATTTCCAAGCTCAACTCTCTTTCTTCAGACATATTCTGAATCTTCTTCTAAGACAGAACAGGAAGGTAAAATGAGAAGAATCTTTTCTCAGATTATCAGTTACACTCGGCTTACTATCTTCTCTCATTCAAGGTCAGATATCAGTGTGACTTTCGGTAAGCTAGAATGGTTTTATAAAGATTTGACTTTACAAAAGAATAAACTCCTGCTGTTCAGGTCTCTCTGTTGGTGATAATCATAATTAAAAATGCAATTCATGTATTCAGAATGATTATGCTTATTGAATTTCTTGAAATACCATTCAAACGTCTTACAAAAATTTAAAATCTCAGTTAAATTTAAAATGTATTTGTCCTGTTTTACAATGTTTTATGCTATATTAAGCTATTATAAAAGTGCGCTATTCATTCATACTGTGAACCAGAGCAGCCACTTCATATTACTCTTTAAAATTATTCATTAAGGACTTGAATTTGAGACACACATGTTATTTTCAGTAAGCATTATTAGATTTAGATGATGCTATTAAGTGATGATGAAATAAAGACAGCTGTGTTGCTAGCATATCTGTGATGTATACTTGGAAGACGGATTGAGCATATTCTTCAAACTTCACAAAGTGTAAAAAAAACGCTTGAAAGTATCAATATACCAAGGCATTACATAATTTACAAGTTTGCAATGTAATGACACGAGAAACCAGAAAAAAAGGGCAAATTTCAATATCTTGGTGTAGAAATGCATCCAAGATTTTTCAGAAGATAGGTGAGATTTTTCATCCTCCATATACTGTGAATACAGTGTCTATTGTAAAGGCCAGGAAATGAAACAACAGGACTAGGTGATTCTGATGCAAAAACCCATGTACGCAAAAAGGGAGAGGTCTTGCGGGTGACCTCACTGTGTTTTTAACTGCAGATGTAGCAGTCTGATCAAATTACAGTATCCTGATATAAATAATTTGAATTATATATTTTTTCAAAAGTATCCTCTCAGTCAACTCTATAGATGGTTTCCTAAGAAATACTGAAAAAAGTAGAAAATTTAGAAAAATATTTAAAAGATGATGGTGAATATTTCTTCTGAGATTAAGCAACAGTTAATAGTATAATGTTTCCCTAGCAAAAGAGTGGGTAGATTTTGAGTAAACTGTGAACGTATGAAAGCCTGCTGAGAAAAAAGTTTGGACTGAATTATTTTATGACTAAATAAAAGCAGAACTGAGAAGTCCATTCTGAGTAAAGAAAGTAATTCAACTTAATTTCAGTAATACCAGCTGAAATAAAACCTATGGCTATGGTTTTGCAAATGAATAGGTAAGAAGCATTAATTAAACTGTTTAAAAATAGATTAGAAACACATGCAGACATACTGTCTGTCCCTGGAGGGAGGTAGATGGAATAACAAGTGTCTGTAACCTTGAATTTGCCAACAAATCTATGCAATAGGCAGAAATAAGCCCCACATTTTATTATACTGCTTTGTGATTAATTTTTTTTAAAAATCCAATTCTTTGTCATTTGCTGGACTTCTCCTTCAATAATAATGATGCTAAAATAAAAAAAAAATCGAGGTGTCAAATTATCTTCTAAAATAAAGCAATGTGGAAATACGACACTGAAGACTGAAATATATGCAAACACGGTGAGTTTATAGAATAGCACGTTTCTGCATTCAAGCAGAGCTGTAAAAAGAGAAACACAACCTGTGTGCAGTTCCAGTGCAAATTGTAATCAATATCTGTAATTTTTAAAAGTATACTTGGGTTTTTGGTGTCATCACTGATTGTGTAATATTTTATCTGTTTTAGCTCAAGTACTTAAAAAGACGGTGTTCTGATGGAGTGCATCCTCCAGTCTTTGGAAACAATTTTGCTGTAGTGAGTTGTTTGAAAATTTAGTAGGTGCAATAATAATGTAACTATTAAAAGCATACTGATACACACTTAAAACACATAGCTAGGTTTGCTTACATCTTTTTCTTATAGTAGACTTGAGACAATATATTTCTTATTCTGAGGTGATTATTAGTATCTCAAGGTATTATGATAAAACTATGTATTTTATTTTAAAAAATAAGGGGAAAAAACCAAACCCAAAATATTTCTATAAGTAATAGTGCTGTGTAGGAGTGTCTCCTCCTAGGCACTTGAAGCTTATATAAGCTAATATAGAAGTTGAATGTAACTCTTTATGTAAACAGAAGGGAATAGCACACAAAATTCTTTTCAGGTAGGATGGAAGATAAGTTAGCAGTGCCATCAAGCCCCAGAGTACTTATGAGTATACCTAGAAGGACACACAGTTCAGAGGATTCTTTAGAATATTTTGTTTTGTTTTATTCAGGGAATTTAAAGCAAGTATTTCCCACAGCAGCTGTGTGAATGTCACTAGTATTTATATTGATCTTTTAATTGTTATAAAATCATGTATTTTCGTAGAATTGTCATTAACCTGCAAGCAATAACCTTTTACATGTTTAAAGTGATTACAGTGCTTGTTATTATAGACCGCTTTCAATGCCGTTCATTTAGTATGCTGTGTTTTTAACACAAATGTAATCCACTCTGCATTTTCCATTTAAAATGCATAAGGCAAAGTGCATCATAACAGGATGTAACTACGTATTAATCAAATTAGCACAACACTTCAAAGGCCCTGGCTTTTTACTAGGCTACTGTTAGACCACAATTCATGATGGAAAGAAACAGTGTAATGAAAGGTTTGGCAAGGAAGCTGTTTATTTTCTTTCCAGAAAGATATATTGTAGGTTAATTTTCATGATGGTAAAAAATGTGGAGGAAAAGTAACAGTAAGCATTAAGCTAAAGCACAGTAAATGGAATTTAAAATACTGCTATGGTTTTGCTATTGACAAGCATAAATGTAGTAATTAGTTGCTGACACAACAGAGCTCAAATGACCTATTTTTTAATTATTCAAAATTCATGACCCAAACAAAGAAAAGTTGGATTATTTAAAATTCACCCTGTGAAACACAAACAGCTGGGAAGGTTCTTCCCTCATCATACATTTAACTTGCTACATAAACATAAGACCCTTCAGCTAATACTTTTTAGCTACCATTTCTCAACAATTTCAAGTATATATACTACTGATTTGCAGTTTATGATAATTTTAAATTACCTTTCAGAATAAGAAACGAGGGCTTGTGACATACAAGACTCCTTCACTGAAGAGTCATGTTTTAGGAAATTCAGTCTAATAGACTTCCAGTGGACTGCAGCAAAGCATCAGGAATGCATAAAGAAATGGTGTCTGCATTGCTCTCCTTGCAATGTAAGGGCTTTGTGTAAAATGTGAAAATGATTCTCCTGCTTGGATACTCTAACATCATTAGAGTTTTACCTGAAATAAAAGTGATTTATGCTAATTTTTGGGAATACTTTTTAAATGAGTTCATATGTATTTGTCTCTTTAACCCATTTTCATTTTCCTCATTTATGTTTTTAGGCTGCAGGATAGTTTGGAATTCAGTCTGAAAGTCAAAGGTGAAACTCCCACTGACTTTAGCTGCAGCAGGGCTGAATTATTATATTCAATGAAGTCATCCCTAAAACAGCAGTAATTCCCTTGTCTTTCAGATTCAGCCATCCACTCTCTTGTTACTCATTTGTTTATTTACACAAACTTCTATGCATGCAAGCTATTGATGCTGTTTTTTAAATCAGTATATAGTCATTACAACCGCTGCCCTTTTCTATTTATTCCCACTAGATGAAGAAAAAAGTACTCAGTCCTCTTGTTTGCATTTTGTAAAATATATAAGAGATCTTTGTGGCCTTATCTTTGTTTTTATTATTGAAGTGCATTAGTAATAGCGAAGTCTATATGAACACCTTTTTGGAGATGCTGAAATTTTATCCTATGGAAACCTGCTTTGACATACTTGATTTGACATGCACACAGGCTCTTGCTAGAGAAAATCACCGAGGAAATGTTATTTTAAGTTATGATCGTAATGCTTCCAAAAGGAAGATTGAAGATGACAGGATAAATCTTTAGGAACCTTTCAATTATGAACGAACGCAGTCTGTGCAAATTTTGAAACTGTTCAGAGATTAAAAATATTAAAAATGGAACCCACCTCTAAGACTACCTACATCTTTTTTATGTAATATCTATATTATTGACATGGCATATATGTAAGAATTTTATACAAATGATAACATAAATCTGTATTAGTTATGGTATAAGTATGTATATAGTGGATATGATTATTAGATAATACAAATTTTAAGTGGTACTGGAATCATTTGTTACCTGAGAGCCAATTTAAGATATAGTTTCAGGAAGACACTTAGTATTTAAATATGCCTTCTGCTCTCTGCTAAATAAAAAATTAAAAAAAAAAAATTACTGAACTAGAACCCTAAATCAACTACATTAATACTCCTTAATGTTTGATGGTTAAATGTGATATTTTTAACAATTGTACTGTCAGGATTTTTTGCTTAGTTTATTTCTATTTCCTGTTTTGTAGAAGCTAGATTACTATCAAAAATTCTATACATACTGACATAGATGAATGCAGTTGCATTAAAAATAGCTGTTATTATTGACTGTAATATGAGAACTGCACAACACACACAAAATTTCCTTCGACTCTAAAAATTTCAATAATTTAAGTCACTCCATGAGACCATTACACCTGAGGAGCTGGTAGCAAGGAATAGCTGGATACATTATTATGGTATTCACATTTAGTTCTGACTCTGCTATATGCTGAATAAGAAATATTTTCTTCTGAAAATTGCCAGCTAAATTTTCTTTTAAGTTTTAACATAAGCTTACAAATTAAGTTACCATTTTTTATCATGTCCATCACAATGGCTTCATAGAATCTGCGCATATAATGTCTGATGGTATCCTGTTGTCATTGTGAATGACTAGGTTCAAAAAAGAGGCTAAATTTTAACCTTAGTCATGAAAAACTCTCACAGAGATAGCTGAATAGAATTGTACATTTAAACAAAGAGAAATTTTAGATGGGAGGACCTATAATATCATTTAGCTATCTCTTTGTATCATTCTCTGTGATATAATCTTTCTATGTTTCCTCTAGATGACTTCTAAATCATTCAAATCATTCCATCACATCACTACAGAAAGTCTTTTTTTATATCTGACAGACTTTGAAACTTGAGAATACCTCTTTCTTTTAATGATATGTTTTCTCAATTTTATCCTTTTACTTCTATGCTGAATTTTAGCTAAATGAATTGGTTATCAAAATAGGAAGATGAATCCTTTTTTTTCTGTCTCAAACTGTCCATATGATTCAAACAGAGAACACTAAGCAATACTGACGTGCAGGACATTTTGCAGGTGTATGGTCAGTATGACAGCCCTGCTAGGAAGAAAAAGCAATTCTGAGTAAATGGTTTTTTCCTAAAAATTTGTGCACTAGAAGTCCAATGAAATTTGAGATAACTAAAGTGTTTAAGGGAATATAAATGCAGTACTCTGAAATTTCTCCTAGACAGAAATTCATGATACTTTTGTAATGGGAACAGAGGAATCATACTTCAGTGCCTTTCCAGGGAGAAGGGGAATATCCAGTCACTGCTTCACAAAAAGTAAAGATCACGGTAAAGTTTTGATGCAGAACTCATATTCCATACTTTGTCTAGCAGTCAGATTGCCTCACTAAGCTCTTTTAGACCACTGAAGTGCCTCTTATACCAATACAACAAGGACAGGGAAGATGAAGTTACTGAACTGGTCTGGATAAGAGGGAGAGAGTCCTCTATATGAAGGCGCAGAATGATTTCAGCAAAAGCTACTGTTCTACTAGGGAAGGAAGTTTTCAAAGCTGTTTGTCTCTTTTATCACCATTTCTGTAGTATAGGTCAGAAGACTGAAGGCAGAGCATCTCAGGGAGAATTATGTTGTTTTAGTGAGAGGTAAAAACATTTTTTAAAATTAATTTAAGAAGAGGGGAAGAACAGGACTGGTAATGAACAGAGTGGCTTTTATAGGAAAGATCACATTGTGGTGAGAAGAATGGTATTGTATTTTACTTATATAACTTTCCTTTGGAAATATGACCAGAGGAACCCTTCCAAAAACAAGAAGAAGACTGCATAGTGAGAATTCAGGTATCTCCTCGAGAGAAGTTCTTATGTCTAGAAAAATCTTCTTTCGGTACTTCAGATAAAATGAATCTTTCAAATTCTTGAAATTCTTTTTGAATCAAGTGTTCCATTTTGTCAGTGATTTTATAGACTTCTTAACAAAATTTAAGACCCCCACAAAATTTTTTTTGTTTTATATTTATTTTCAGTTCCCCCTAATTAATTTCATTCTTCTCTGAAATGAAGTAGTTTTGGGTGAAATTCTTCTGCCTTTATTTATATACCAAAAAAAAAAGTATCCCATGTTTCAACAATACCTGTATTTTCTTTTTGTTTCATCATATGAGAAAAGCAAATTATCTCACCCCATTCCACAGGTAATTTTCAAGACAAGAATATCCAGCTTGCATAGTCTCTTACATACAAATATATTTGGTTTACACATCACACTGAGTGTTCTATTTAAAAGTAGATTAAAAAACTTAAGTTATTCAATCAATAGGAGCAGAACTTTCAGGAGGTTTTTTGCAATCCTTACTTGGGACATAGGACACATATGCAGGAAATTGCAATATTTATTTTTACACTGCAAACCACTCAAGTTCAAGAATTAGAGATAAGAATAAATAAACTAATTTAAAATAAAATCCCATGTGTCACTGAAAAGTTTTTATTACCCTAGGTTTGTAATTATCTCAGTCCCCAGACATATTTGACATATAGAAACAGTATTCTTGTTTAATTATTCTTCCATCTTAAGTTTTGTAAACCTCCATAATATCAGGACAAATCTAATGTTTATATTTCTAAACAACTGAAAGGGTTGCAATCCAACTACATTTTTAATATTCACTATTTTTAAGGATATTTTCTCATGGTATAAGTTGAAAAGGATACAGTCAAGATCCAGTTCTAAACATTAATGTACATTTCTACATCAGTATTTCAACACTTCAACCATGTTAAACTTTCGAAAGATTTAGTCTAAAGCTGAAATTTTATCACATTCTGTTAACACAAGTAATTGTTATGTCACTTTAATTATTCAGAATGAGAGATTTTCACTTTGTGCTTGCACAGAAGTGTGCTAACATCTCCTTATCCTGAAAATGTCAAAATTGTACTTGTTTTATTAAATGTAAGGATTTTTATGAAAGAGTCATCTGTCCCCTTTCCCTGTATGGTATGAAAGTATGATAAGGATCCATTAAAACGGACATACAGTTTTTAGAGTTTGGTGAATGTAGAGATGAAAACCCTCTTATTATAGCCAGTTTGACACTTTGAGGTTCAGTGAGCTGAAAATGCTGTTTTCTTCTGTTTTGTGATAGCTGGAAAGCAAATTCTGATTTACTCGGTCTGAATACAGGCTTTTAGTCATAAAATAAACAGAAGATTCAATGCTGTCAGGTACTGAAGCCTTTGTATAAGAAAACCCAAAAGGCTTTGCTAAAGAACTATATTGCAAATAATTTTGTTAAAAACCCTCAGCCTTTCAGTGTAGAAATTTTTGTGTTTCAAACTTCAGTAGGACTTTTGGCATCAAAATTTATTATTTTGAAAATATTATCAAAGTGCCAAACTGTGTAAAATGATGCTAGGGCATCAAATTATTGCAGTGTTTTACTTTTAGCCCTATCTGTGCCTAATGTTTATCTTTCGGTATCTCTCTGTTAGCTTTTTGTCTTCCAGGCAACAAATGTTGCCACTCGTATGTAGTAGCCAGTTGGTAGCCCTGAAGATTTATTAATGTGGTTGCTGTTCTCTTTGTCATTCTCCCCTGGATTGTGATATGTCAGGTACCTGAGACCGATCTAAAAACCTTGCTACTCATGGCTGGGAAGAAGCTTTGAAAAAAATTCCCTTTACCCTTTACCTCTTTTATTTACAGTGTATAGTCAGAGACTAGCCACCTTTTACTTGCTTTCAGTCCTATTGGAGCAGGACAGTACTGGTAATAACTGGAAATCCTACTTAGGAGATTTCAAACCCATTTCCCAGAGCAGAAGGCTTAGATAAGGTCTGGTGTCCATTCTAAAATGAAACAAATCTTCTAAACTTTTGGATAGTTTTGTTCATTGTGAATAAAAATGTGCTGTAGCCAACCAGTTAATAACCTACTTAAACAAAGTTTAGTTAATAAATACAAGGCTCTAATTATATACAGCTGTATGCCATTAATATTCTTAGACAGAACTTTCTGCATACAGGAAGATATAAAGTAAATGAACAAGTCATGGCCTAAGACGATGCATAACTGTTTCCTTAGTTTCAAAATGCATTTATTGATTTTGTTTTCATATGGTCAGAAGAATACAAACATTTGTCAGCTGCATGCTTTAGCACTCAGCCCATGCAGAGCCATTAAAAGTTACCCTGATAGATCCCACTACAAATAAAATGCAGTTTCAGTATGTAGAATTACATCCCTTCTTCAGACATACAAATAAATATAGTCTTCACAGGGTAGTGTTAGCAGAGTTAGAATACTTCAGTTGCCACTGGTAACAACAGGCATGATAATACTTTTGGGATGAATTATGTATTAATTGTTTTGTTGAAAAAATGGAGATGAACTTTATTTATGGCTGGGTTTCTCTAAAAGGGTTAGAAGGGTTGCTCTTCTATTGTGCTCACCAGGTTTTCAAATCAATATTTATACATTTTCTGCAATGCTAATGCAACCCTATCCATTTGTTAAAATAAACAATAAAACCTGACCTATTTACAGTGCTCTATATATGTTACATCAGCTACTCTGTAAACATCACTGTAGAGAATTAACAACTACGGATTCAGTGGTATAATTTATCAAATATGCTATCTTAAAATTAAAGACCTTGTTCTATGGTACTTTCATGAATGTAGATCTCTGAAGTGATATGGGTGTCTGTATGAGAATGGGTTACGGGACTGTACAAGATAATTTCTCTTCACCAAAATCTGTAAACTTATTGGAAACTTTAAAACCCAGACTTAGGTACAAAGATCAGGCCAAGTTCTCTGCTAATGCCCAGAAAAAGCAGCCATTTTGAATCCAAAGTTATACCTTCTGAAGAGATAATTCACGGCTTTTGAATTCTAATTGCTAGATTTCTTAATACTCTTCCCATCACTCCTCAACTTTGACCCTGCAGAATCACTGCCTACTGAAATGAGAGGGGGTTTTAGCCTACATGGCTCATTCATCTTTAAATCTTTTCTTCGATCTTCTTTCCTTTTTAAAACCAGGACTGCTGACAACTGCATCAAGTGTTAGCTGAGTGAGTAGCCTTAATTTATCTTATTACAATCCGAGCCCCAACCACCAACCTCATTTCACCTCAGACCTTTTCCCCACATTTGTTAAAAATGACTTATGTTCCTCTCGGACAATTTGCATAGAAAAGATATGTCAAGTGCTTCAGTGCGACAAATCCTAGATTCAATAAACCCATATCACTGTTTTCACTGTCTCATAATATTAAAAATTAATTTTAGATATATAATGAGAAAAGTCCTTATATTATAAGTAAGAACTGTAAGTAGATATATTGGGACATTTCCTTTTGCATAATGTCAGAATATGTAGGTGTATAACTGTGAGATTGACTGTTTCTTCTGTAATGGTTTTGAGCAAAATAAGAGTGATTGCACTGACCACAATTAAATCTAGAGCAGATTTTGGTTGATATATTTGAAATAATAGATTGAAGGTTTGAAAATGTTTTTTCAGGACCAAATATAACTTTGGAAATAGGTACCTAAGTGTCTCATAGGCTTTGCATTTAGTATCTTCTTATGCTTGCAGGACATTTAAATATATACTTTTAAAAAATTTAGCTGTTTTATTTTGCACCAGTAGAACACATGCAGAATACTTGTCTCTGTTAAATTTAATGTCAGGCTCACTTCAAAGTGTAGTATGGACTTATGTTCTGCAGGGATCTCCTCTAAGGAAGGTAAAATTGGTGACTGAAATATATTGGCAAAAATCCAAAAGCAGACCTTAGTGGTCAAAAGACATCTTTATGACAGGCAAGACTCAGCTTTATGCTTCTTAACTTCAGTTACTGCAAGTTGTTCTAAGGTAGTTCTCAGCTTTCTGCTATAGTCACCACAGAAAGCAGATAGACACAGATATCAGACGTATATGACTGGAGAGGTTCATCTTTCAGTGTCAAAGTTACACGGATAGACTGCACTTCTGACTTTTGAGTCTCTCAATGATTATCAAAGAGCACAAACAGATGTTTTATACTGGTCATATTAGCTTCAGATAACCAAAACTAGGTGATGAATCCAGCTCTGGCCCACCTGAATATTGAAATCTCTGGAGTTTTAGGCCCTCACTATTCCGACAGAGGAATGGTCTCACTGATGGAAAACTGACTTATACAACACAATGCAGGAATGGACTAAAGATGACTTGTCAAACATACAATATTTCCATTATAATACTTCAAGTCTGTAAGTACAGACATTACTGATCCCATCTACAGACTAGATTTAGCTCTAAGGTGGGCATGCAGAGCTCCCTGCTAGTCCAGAAAAAGATGGCTGCTCTACCTGATGAATGGTAGAAGCAGGCCCAGTCCTGCAATAATACTGTTTTTATGGGCTAAACTAGTAGTAGACTTAACATGGGCAGATCCAAGATTGGAGTCACACTGAAAGAGCAGACATTTAAAGATATTGGACACCTCTATTCCTTTAATAAGCAAAAGCCACTGATAAGGATTTGATGAAAACCAAATGGTTTTTGTATGTACATAGGCATAGCTTCCCTTATAAATTAATAAAAAAATTTTGGTTTTAATTCTTGAATATTAAATATGGTGCTTAAGAAAAAACCACTATCCTTAGACATTAGCATATTATCAATATTAGCAACCTTTTTTTATTTTGAAAATACGAGGAGAATAAACAACAAAAAGAAGTTTTAGAGCCTCTCTATTTCTCACTGTTCTTGCCATTCTTACCCTTTCTTTTTTTCTTCAAGATAGCATTCAGCCTTCTGGCTAAAGTTAAATTTAAAGATGCATTTAAGATTAGTTATTAGGAAAGTAAAGTGCTTAACTTATTTGCACTGATTGCTGATAAAAAGGCTTTCAATATCACTTAGTATGCACTCTAAACACTTGAGGGGCAGTAGAAGATACAAGTGTTCCCTCACTACACCAAGAAGAGGCTGGCTGCACTCTGAAGTTGCTGTCCCACATGCTGCAGTTGATAAGATCCCTGTATTATCTGTTCTGCAAGTGGAGTACTCACACTTATCATTGCAGGAGCTATCACTGCTACTTTTCCCCATATCATATTTAAGGAGACTCCTTAAGATATCCACTTCTTCCTTCAATTTAAATGTGATATTAAACACAGTTAGTCATATTCACAATTGACACAGGCAAAATAAAGAAAGATAAATGATTTGTAGTGTTTGCTAACAGAACCATTTTGTGATTCGCTAGGCAGTAACATCATCATCAGGTTTTATACACTTATACAAAAACCATATCTATACATATATGTCATTATCCAAGTTCGGAACAGTCCATTTCTTTCTTTAACTAAAAAAAAAAAAAAAAAGTACATGAAAAACGGAGAAAAAGAATCATAAGAATATCCATCAGCCTTTACACTTCTGGTGATGTAGATTCTCTAATTATAGAAAATGGAATTATACTTCTCTGGGTATGATACATTTAATAATACTGTTTCTGACAAACAACTTAATAAAGATAAATGAAAGGGTAAGGCTCTCTGTGTTATTCAGGTCTTTCTATTATTTTTAAGGTTCTTGTTGGTCTTTTCCAACCTTTTGAATTAACATAGAAATACAGATATGTCTAGACAAATTAAATTATGTATAAAACAATCTCAGAAACTAAATACACTGTCTCTTACAGTTTCTGTAAAGGCTATTGTAAAGCATACTTGTATAAAATGTTATTTAGCCATCTGAAATACTTTTGTATCAATGGAATTGCTCAAAAATTAGAAAACTGGCAAATCGTTCTGTGTAAGTCTAGTGAGTTCATCATTTTTTTCTGATTACTTCTATGTATAAATAATTTAGGTTTTGTCACTATTCATATATATTCAGTATTCTGAAGTTTTGTGGAGGATAGTTGCACTTTTAATTTTTCTTGTCTTTCTCTTGTCCCCTTCTCCTGCTGTTTCTGTGAAATGTGTTTTTCCTTTCTTTAATATGCTTTGTCACTTAGAAAACGGAAAATCTTTGTTTCTTTGAAAAATAGAAAGGCCAGAATAACATAAAACTAAAAGTAAAAAACCCATTTAATCTCTCTAAAAAAATTTGAAAAATCCCAAAAATTTAAAATTTTAAATCTAAGTCTACTATTTAAATAATTATTAAAATTTTTTTGTTTAAGTTTGTAAACATGATTTTTCAGACCCTATTACATTTTTTGGTAAGAATTTTGACATCATGTCAGAATTGATAGCTAAAAGTATTAATATTAAAAAAAAAAATCTCTAGCCAATTATTTCAAGTTTGTGAGCTGTATCATGTTGTTCACACACATGAATGTAAAGTTTACAACTGAAAACAGGAAATAACCTAGTGTAGACTAACTTGAAATTAACGTTGACCTTGTCTTAGAGCTCAAAACAGGCCGTTCTAAAAATTTCTTCAATTTTCCTCTGCAGATGTAAGTGCCGTGTAATTTGCCTTATGTGTAGATGAGACAGTACACAGAGCTGAGCACAGGTGGGTTTTACGCTTGGGAAAACCATTACATGGGCCAACATGCTGCTATTCTGCAAGATTCAAGCTTCTTGTCCTGTGCCACCTCTGTCCTGGTACAGAAACAACAGTGGTAGTGTTGCCGTCGGTCGAGGCGGGAGGACGACACGGTGATCAGGGATACCAGCCCCCTTTATTACAACAGTGCTTCTA
>JAYRBT010000093.1:56207192-56217690 GCA_036023395.1 Myiotriccus ornatus | reverse complement strand
TTCTCTTCTCTTCTCTTCTCTTCTCTTCTCTTCTCTTCTCTTCTCTTCTCTTCTCTCTCTCTCTTTCTCTTTCTCTCTCTCTTTCTCTCTCTCTTTCTCTCTCTCTTTCTCCTTCTCTTTCTCCTTCTCCTTCTCTTTCTCTTCTCTCTCTCTCTCTCTTTCTCTTTCTATTTCTCTTTCTCTTTCTCTTTCTGTTTTTTTTTTTTTCTTTTTCCACTGGAGGAATAACTGCAGTTCTTTTCAAATCTCCTAGGAAATTTTTCAGCTATGTAAAGTTATAACAAGATGTGACATCCAGTCCTAGCTAATCAGTGTTCAACACAGACCCACTACTGCAGTGCAGGGGGTGGCACTTTCAATTTGCCCGTGACACTGACCAGGTTTTTAAGGAACAGTGAGTGAAGGGAGAAAATAGCATAAAAATGCTTAAATTTTTATAGAGAAGGTATAACTTTGTAAGAAAGCACTATCGTAAATTCAAAAAAACTATATCTTAATGATACACTTAGAGTAAATCATTTGCCTTGAGAGACAGGAGGTCTCTGGTGACCTGTATGGCAGCCACAAGAGACTACCAGGCTAGCTACTTTGAGCTAAATGTACTCTCATATTAATATTTTAAAATGCCATAATGCCTCTCTGAAAACCTCAGAGGACAGATACATCAATTTGCGAGGTCTTCACTCCAGGAAATAGAAACAGGGATAATCTGCCATTAAAAGAAATAGTTCATTATGTCTGCTTCTTGGGAGCACATAAACTATGTCCCTCACATACTTATGTTGCAAATCCTCACTTTAATGTGAAGGGAAACACCATGCCCCAGAGCTTTATTGTCCCACTGTTTATTAGTACAAAAAGGTTTCTTGTGGTATGAAATCTTAAGCTTGTTGCAGTAATCAATCAGCTTCAAAGAGTCTCTTCCCTGAGCTAGAATCATTACAAATAAATCAATTAAACATCGAGTTCTTATTTTCAGGAAGATCACAATAGAGAAAACCAGAAGTGTGTCATAGTTAGAGAAAGGGATTTTACTAGGTTGGGATTTCTAATACAAGACCCCTTTTATTTATTTCATTTATTGCAGAGGGTGAGAGATTTGTTTTTATTCCAGTTAAATGTAGAGTATTCCTCTCTTGAATACCTATTTCAACCTGAGAAATTTATGTATTTATGAAAAAAATAAGGACTACTACTTAAAACTTATCTAGATGTAGAAAGGAATAAGAAATTAATTTGCATTGCTTTGGCTATTAAAGACACAAAATTAGAGAGGAATGAAATAGAATGTGTGAATAAAGCAAATTTCTATTTTATTTTATTTATTTACTTTATTTTATTGTTCATCTGCTGCAGGAGGTACCAAATATTAGGGCATACATGGGATTTTTTTCCTTGAGAGTTTCTGATATTAAAACATGTTCCTGAGATTTCCCATACCATTAAACAAAGGACAACAGTGATAACAATATTCTATTCTGTTCTGTTCTCTTCTGTTCTGTTCTATTCTATTCTATTCTATTTACAAGTTTAATAATATTTTCTTTAATAACCTGATAATTTAACTTTAATAACCTTTCTTTAGTGTGTAAACTGGCTACTCACTGAAATGTTTTGATTAGCTGGATTTTAATTTTCTGGGAATGGGATGGATGTGTCGCTCTTTAAAAGCACATTCACATTGGTTATACTTATTTTCGTCAAAGACATGTCAAAGAAGGATCCTTTTTGTCTTGATTTGGAAGGTGATGTTCTGATCCTGAGATCTGTGATGATCTTAGGTTTCAAATTTATATGATCATTAATTGTCTGTTTATTGCAAAATATTTCTGACATATATTCTGTGTGTCAGTGTTCTGTGGAAAAAAAGTTGGGTTTAAGTATAATAGAGCTGTTGCATTTGAGCCCTGTTTCTGCTGTGCAGGTTGGAAGCTATGTTGTAAAGGAGTCAGAAAAATACAGCAGAGAGAGGACAGACTTTGATGTAAGTATTCCCATGAATAACTGGATAACTGTAGCCAGTTGCTGTTTCTGACAGATAGATGTCATGTGGACAAAGCAGGTGCATGGTCATATATGGCTGCTGAGCATAGTCTTGTTTTATTGTGTACACAACCCAAGATTTCCTAAATAGAGCCTCAAGTCTGATTTATAACAACTAGGAGGGATTACAATAGAACGGTGTTCCGAAAGCCAGGCTAAAGGCAAAGAATCAGTGTCTAAATAAATCGATCATTTCTGTTCAACTTGTAGTTTAGACTCAATTGTAACAATTTTCTCCATGAACAAATATTCAAAACAAGTATTTTGTTTTGGATCAGCTCAAAGAAAATTGTCATGTTTATTTACTGCACTGATGCCAAACATTTTGGTCCAATAAACCAGCCAACTACATTTTTTGACTGAGCACTTAGCATGGAGGAAATTTTAGCCTAACTTACCTGCTGAGTTCCTTGAAGAGTTACATCTTCCACTGCAAAAAGCAGTTTTCTGGTGACTAATGAAGTGCTATCAGCTTACATCACTGCTGGTGCACCATAGGAGACAACTTTTGACTTGATGGCAAAAGGGAAAAACTGATTCAACTGCAGTGTCCATTCATTGCACTTAACAGGGTTCCCTAGTTTTGAACAATAATCACCCTTACCTTCCAAAGGTAATTTTTAAGCTTACATAAATCTGAACAATTTCCTAATGGTGTTTATACCTTTTTACTTGCTATAGGTGGAACTCAGGATGCATAGGTTCTTCAGTCAAATCACTCAGTTAATTCCTAAGCATGATTCAGGCTTGCAGAAATACTTCCTAAAGTCCTTAAGTCTTTACTTGGTTTCCAAGCAAGGAAATCTCCAGATGACTTGCATTCTGAGTGTAGCAAAATAAACAGTCAAGTTACCTATATCATCTGGGTGATCAGGCACAGATAATAACATCCATTCAAACTCAGTTTGTGGCATTCTTACCTTTTTATCCTACACAAGCATATTTCAGAGAAACAGAGAAGAGATGATCTACTCCAAGTAAATTCTGAGTATATATAGTCTTGCAGGGAGGGGAAATGGTTTAGACAGTGTAACTATAATCTTGCAAATATATACCATTTTCAGTATGAAAAAAATCATAATCACATATGGAAAGCAAAAACCCTGTTTCTCTTCTCTTTTCTTTTAATCTTAATAGACACTTATCAGAGAAAATCAGTATATTTCTAATCATGGAGGTCACCATCCCTTGCAGAATTTAGTACCGAGAACTGCAGCAGTACAAGATACTGGCCTTAGTCTGCTCAAAAGTAGATTTCCTAGAGCCAGAAAATTCTGAATGTATGAATTTGTATTTTCCAATTAAATCTCCCCCTGGAGAGTCACGTTCATGCCATGCCCTCTTACATGTTGAAACAAGGTCTCCAGAGTGACTGAGGAATCTCCAACCTTGAAGTTTTTAACACCCGACTATACAACGCCCTAAACAATCTGGTCTGAACTCAGTATTGACCATGTTTAAAGCAGGAGGTCAAGTCCTCCTGAAGTCCCTTCCAGACAGGAAGTTTTGGTGATTTCACAGTTCTATCACCTGCTCCAAAAGAACCCCCACAGAGACATCCAGGGCTATTCCAGGAATTATCAGAGAATTAGAGTTCCTGTCAGAATTTCTTCTTTTTATAATGCTGTTCTGCTGATCCTGGCAAGACAGTGGATAAAAAATACTGCTGTGAATACTGTGAATAAAAAGAATTGCTATGAATTAGCACAATCAATCAATCAATTAATTAATCAGTTCTGTAATGATGAAGAGTAGAAAAAAAGTAAGATGAGACAACATTTGTGCAGAACATATGTGCCATGTAAAGAGCAAAATATTTAATCTTCTTACAGCTACCACCATTTATCAGTTTCCCTAGTCATATATTTGTGATTGCAATGCTCGTAAAATGGAAGTGCTGAAAATAGCTGGCCCCAGAGGGCTTTGTAGGCTAGTGATGCCAAAGAATTAATTTTCATTGAGATGCAAAATTAAGGTTTTGTTCCAAGGCAAAAGGAGAATGAAATAACATAGTGGTAAATCTGTGTGAAGGGAACCAGCATCAGCAAAGCTATCTTCCCTCATGAAAAACAAAACCAGCTAAAATCCTTTAGTAATATCCACTAGTTCCTTGATACATAATACACTGTGCATATGGTGAAATGTCCAAGTGCTCTTACAGACGCACAAAAGAAACAAAGGTACAGAAAAACCACTTACTACAACACTAATATTTCCAGAGGGTTAGCACTAACTCTGTCCCTCTATTCAGAGAAAAGTATGAAGCATTCAGCTACATTTTGCTTTGAGTTACCAGATGATCTAAGAGAGAAAAAATATCTTCTATGAATAATAGCATACTTGCTCTATTTGCTTACTTCTCTGAGATAAGGTTGCATCAGAATCTCTAATTGCTGTAACACACCTGCTCTGATAAAAAACAAAACAAGTTAGGGATGGAAAGAAAATAGACTTGTGATGATCTTAGAAGGCTCGTTGAATGCTTTAGCTGAATGCTTGAGAGGCTTCCACAGCTGTATCACCTTTGGAATTTTGTATCTTCTAACCCCACCACTATAAAAAATCATCTTTATGCAGCTGAGAGATAATAGAGCATTTTGTTAATGAACACAAGATATCATTTTACTTTCAGGGTCAGGTATTTTATTTTTTTATAGGGAAGATTTTATTTGCACCCACAGACTGTTCTTAACTGTCACTTTGCTTAAGCTAAGAATTGCAGTATATCTACAAGCTGGGGAATCCTATTTCCAGAAGTCTGATGTATATACCTCATTCATGTAACTATGAGCTAAGGTCCATATTTCTAAAATAAATGAATCCTTTTAAAGATGATTTTGACAGTGTTGATGAAGAATTGCTGATCTTCTGAGAACTGTTCAGCAGATGAATGTTAATTTAGACAAATTCCAAGTGGAAATTTTTGCCTTTCCTAATTGCCATGACAAAACCTCTATGTTTGATGTTTTCAGATCTATAAGATACGGTTTGCTGCTTGGTACACTTCCATCAAACACAATTTAGTTCTGAATCATTGAATGATTGTACCTTAGAATAAGTAACATTTCTGCTCCTTCAGGTCTAGCCTGTGAAGATGGTACTTCTAACTTTGCTACATACGTTTTTCCACATTTGAAGATATATATTTTATGTGTACTAAAGTCAAGAGAAAAGTATGCATTGATTACTGAACTTTTTAAAGCAACCTTGTTCAGATTATTAGTAAAATAAAACAAGTTTTTCTTAGAAACAGTGTGTGGGGGGGAAATTACAAGGACTATTACTATGTCATTCTTCCTGTGACTCTTGTAGTTCAGTCATGTACCCCAACATGTTACTGCATGACAGAGAGACATTAATTTCATCAACTGTATTTTCAAAATGTTCCTACCTTTTGTCCATTAACTCTGGTACTGCTTTCCCTGTACTTGGCCCATGCACCTCAAAGAAGATCTTACTCTCTTACAGTGGATGACAGACAGAGGAACAAGAGCACTTGTTATAATGTCCCAAAACCTGAATTTACTGCACTTTAAGGAATGTTTGCTGGTAACTGTTACTTTGTTACCTTGAATTCAAGTTAACAAAGCAAAAACGGAGCACGTAAAACTACTGTCATATTCAGAATATAATTTCTTTTAGAAAAAATGTTAAGTGGAGGTAAAGGGAAATTGTTTATAACTTACACAAAGATTAGATCAGAAGGTCTCTTTTTTCATCAGCCTGGCAACAACCTTTTCATGGTGCTCCTGTCTTAACAAAGGGCCTGAGAAGAGCATCCTTGACTAAGATGCTCTTACAATCAAACTCTTTTTGCTTGTTCCCAGGAGTTCTAAGACCCATTTAATATTTCTTTCTGAATCTCCCTTTAAATTCACTCTTTCATTAGGGGATTGGCTTTTAATTAGCAGAGGGCTTTTTCCTTTCCATATTTATGTGGATGTCTCTCTTCACAGCACACCCCTCCATGACAGTTAGTAAACAATTCTGAGTTTACACAGAGTGTAAGAGTTCCCACTATCTGTAGTGTCAATTTGACATCCTTCAGTCTAGAGTATGGCTGTTGTTATATATATATAACTCTTACAAAAATCTGTAGATTGAAATTATGCATAATTCAAACTGCTAAACAGGCTAATTTAATATATTTTATGATTTGCTGCTGACTGAGACCCTACCTGTTGGCAGACGAAGATCTTGGGATGACAACCAAAATGGGTAATGGTTAATAACCAAACCATTTTTAAGTAACCACCTTTACTCTGCTACAATGTAAAGATACATTAAGAAGAAATATAGCTGGACCAAGTTCTTTTAAACACAGTAATACACTTAGGTTTTAGTAATATGTTACTAGTTTCTTAATACAGGCAGACTCTTCAGTTGCAGCCACCAAAGTACAGCAATTTGTTATCTGAGAAGCAAATTAGAAAGTTCGATTCTTTGGAACATTATCTGGAGTAAATAGATGCTCAACAAGAAAGATCACTAAGGGCCACATTGCTGTGAAACTATATGCTTATGGAATAAAGGGCATTAGTGTCTCCAGAAGTATCAACATCTGGAGCACAACACGAAGTGGAAAAGGAGGATCATTTGGCGCTGCATTGTGAACTGCCCTGGCAGCCTTTGGAAAAATACTAGAGATGTTACTAAAATGACTTGTGGCAAGGGGCCAAATGCTGACATTTTTCACACAGCTAGACCTACTACTTAACCCAGTGAAGTTCTGCATAAATTTCAGTATGGGGCATGAATTCATCTATTTATTATATATTCATTTTAATAATCTGCTTGACCTTGTACTTTCTAAGCTTTGAAAAAAAATCTATTTAACTCTCTGAAAAGCTAAGTTTGTTGCAGATGTCTTATGAAGTTTAGTGTTATTCAATGTTGTCTTCATTTTGCTGCATATAATGGTCCTATTCTTTACCATTCATGAATTATGTAGGTCAGTATATACGCATGCCAGGAAAACCATTCTAGCACCCCATACAATCATGTATTTTGTATATGTAATGTCATACATTATTGTGATTCTCTCAGAAATGTTTCGGGGAAATAGTAGAATGTTAAAACGACTATTTTTTTTATCTCCCTCTCTAATGTCAAGTGGATTAGTTGTCATGAATACAACTGTGCAGAGATAGGGAAAGAAAAAATAAAAAATGGAAAAAGGTGCAAAAATAGATGCTTGGCCAAAAAAAGCTTTGCCGTACAAAAATCATAGTGCTGTGTTGTGGTTTGACTTTGCAGATCTATGTGTTTGTATACTCTAAGATTATTTTTCATTGTAAAGGTATAAATGTAAGGTTTATTAGAAACCTTCATGTGCAATGATTAATTAAATAAAGGAGGTTCACTAATGCTCCACTCCCGTCATGGGTTCACTGATATTTTCCCAGATCTTAAGCATGGTTTCCAAGCACTGCTACTGGTAGTCCAGATCAGACTAAGATTCAAGCATTTCTTGAATCTGGAATGTTAAATTTTGCTACCAGTGACACTAAGCCAAAGCTGGGGAACAATTCATTTCAGGGCTAAGAAAACTTTTTGAATCATAATTGCTATTTTTCCATGCTTCCAAATTTCAAATTTTGTTTAATTTTGATTATTTCACTTCGTAGCATAACACAAAAGCCCTGAAAAATTGCCTGATCTTTTGTCTCTGAAATATTTGTCTACCAAGTGAATTAATGAAGAGACAGATCAGTATTTTTTTTTTTTTTATTATTTTGTCATTAACTAGACAATAGAAGACAAGATTTCATGGCTAGACAAAGGGCCACAGAAAAATATTAATTTTTAATTTTTTTATACATGGTTGAAAAAATAAGAAATCTTCTGAAATTGCTCAGGACACACAGATTTTCAGAGACAGTTCTTGAAGCAACATAATATAATGATGATGAGGTGTATAAAATACCTTTTATTACTTCAAGACTTACATAATATGGTTGATGCATTCCAGACTGAAAGAGGTCTGAAACAGCATTTATTGTATATGCTAATGTATGTTTTAAACGTTTAGCTTGACATATTTTAACATTTACCTTGAAAAATTTTTCAAAGTTTGGGAAACATACAAATCACTGCTTTAGGAACAAAGCTCTGAAACCTGTGACATATTTACACACACAAAAAAAATTAGTGTGTGTGGGGCTGGAACATTGTTTGGTTGTTTAATCTCACAGGACTAAACATGGAAACCATAAGTACTCAAGTTCATCCCTGTTAATGTGGTTTATGCAAGAAAGATTTCCTGTCTGATTGTGGCCACCAGAACACTCTTTTTGATGCTATTATCAGCTATCAGTCATTATCAGCTTTCAAGTCATTATGTACATTTAAACAGAGACACAGCCCATCATCTAAATCCACAGTCCAGAGAAATTTGGAAATTTCATCTTTTATCAATCATTGTAACAAAGAAATGGATCACCCTTTCAGTCTATTCCATTAAATTCACTCTTAATACTAATTAAAAGGGTGCTGAACATACAATCCAAATCGGATGACCCTCTTACCATCCTGAGATAAATACAGATGGAGGAAGAAGAAAAGCACATTTCATTTTCTTATGCAAAACCTAGAGGGTTCATCTGCCTCCATACTCTTCTCTCTACTTACCTACACAAAAAAAATGGTTTTTAGACATAAAATCATATATACAAAGTGAAAACCTTAGACCTTGAACCTTGCAGTCTGTATAGGTATGCAGATTGTCAATCATTTCATGTACAATGAATAACTGCATTTTTTTACAAATTCTTCTTTGAGTGATAACAGTATTCAAATATTTATAATCTCATTTTTTGGGGGGTACGGAATACTCCAGTCCAGTCTTTAAGAGATCCTATGACACATACTCAATCGTTTGACCACTAGGTGTTTTTTTCTAAGTTCAAAACATGCAGGAAAGTTTGCCACATCTTTCAGTGTCTGTAATTCTTGTTTTCTAAGCAAAGTGGTTTTATTTGATTTTAGTATGTAATTTCATAACAGGGGTCAACACTCAGTCAGGAATCCAACACTTCTCATTAGCCACTTTCACAGCAAGCTATACAATCACAGGATTCAACATCCAGCCTCTGTCAGGACTGAATCAGAGGGTTCTCTCTCTTGTTCTCTCTTCTAAACCTTAAAATTTCTGAAAATCACTGTTGGAACCTTTTCCTTCATGCTTTCATACCTGTCTTATTCCATCAAGATCACTTTTTAAAAGCAGCTCTGCACTAGTGAAAATCAAAGCAGTATCACTGGTTGTGAGGACTGCCAGTTTCCCAGAATAGGCAGACTGATCAGTCTTTGCATAAAAAAGATAAATCAATAAGTGCATCTAGTTATTTTATGATTTTACAGTTAAAGCTCTGTTCATTTGTAAGTAAACAAAGATAGACACATGCTTTAGCAAATATGCTTATACTAAATCTATGGAAAGAGGGAATATTCTAAGAAAAAACCACAATTGTTCCAACAAAACCGAAATCTATAGAGAGATCATGAATTTGACCTTTTAGTGTAGTTTATTGTTTACAAAATGTCTTGACTGTAAGAACATCTTGGATACGTAGTGCAAGTCCTAGCTATTATGGTCTAAATCAACTAAAAATACCATAAAGCAACTATAGGTTATTAGATAAGATTCTACTGAAATATTGAGAAAACGTACTTATATTAATTCAGTCATCTAAGACAATTATGAAAATTTGTTTCACAAAATAACATTGGAAAAAGAAACATCTGATGTTTGCTTTGTCCTTTCTGATTGTCCATCCTGTGTGGTTTTCTGTCTTTTCAGTTAAGTGATATTTCAGTTTAGAGGGATGTAAAGTCATATTTAAAAAATATGTACAAGCTTTTATTAGACACTTACCTGAGTCCAGTTTAAGTCTTCCCTACCAGGTCCTGACATTTTATAGTTCTACAATTAGCCTTTTCCCAAGGGCATTCTCCCACATGGTGATAAAACATTTCTTTTTCTGGAAAAAAAATAACACTAGTCCAGTAAGAACAAGAAAAGTGGTGTTGTTTCTAGATATACGGTATATCTCATTTTGCTTCTTTATAGAATTTCATCTTGATATTTGACCCTGTTTTCTTGGTTCATTTTTAATGGAATAACACACTTTCTCCATTTTTCCAGTGGTATAAAAAGTTGTTCAGTATAATTAGAAATTATGTTTCAGTTGAATAAAAATTTTTTTGCTCATGCCTAGTATCAAAATAAACAGGGATAATTACTCCTTTTTTATTCTCCAGTGGTCAGCAGAGCTTGCTTCTCACAATTTCTGTTTTTCAGCTTTCCGACATTGTGGGTCTCCCTTTTATTGTCTCTCTGATGTAGACTGGATCCTCCTTCCTCAAAGGAGGAGCCAGAAAAGCAAAAAGTCTGTGAGTTCCTCTCAGTGAGAGTTTTTACTGTTGCCAAGTGGTGTACCTTTCTTCTTTTTAT
>JAYRBT010000093.1:56185412-56207092 GCA_036023395.1 Myiotriccus ornatus | reverse complement strand
TTTCTTTCGTTCTCTCTTCTCCTTCTGGGTGTAAGTGTGTCTACCTTTCTACATCAACCAGTTGCAAGAGAGCAACCCTGTTAAAAAGGAGACTTTTGTGGTAGTGGCCAGAATGTATCACTGAGTGAAAATTATTAACCTCTGACATAGTCCAAATGATCTATTGGTCCCCTTGGACTTAAATTTTATAGGACTTTATAGGCCTATTATTTTAACACAGATTATAAATAAAACTTAATCACTATCTTTCTTAGTTTTCCTGGTGGCACGTGATTGTGGAGAATGGATTATTCAGCTGATGCATTTAGAGTAGGCCTACAATATGGACTGAAGAAAAAATTTTAGTTATTTGGAATTCCACCTACAGTAGAACATGCAGGATTTGTATGGTAATCACTGGCAAACTGCATCAAAAAGAAAACTGTAAAACTGTGCATTGGACTGTATTAGGAGGAGTGTAGCTAGCAGAATAAGTCAGCTTTTGTTCTGTGCTCAGCATTGGTGATGCCACTCCTGGGAAAGTCCACATTTGGAACTGCCGGTTGAAGGCGTGTTCTGGAAAATGGGAAGAATCCAGAAGAGAGCTCCCAGTGTGGCTAAGGGCCTCAGGGGTGAGGGTTTTATGCAGCTGGGCTTGCTAGTCTGGTGAGGAGAAGACTGGGGAAAAAGCTAACAGCTTTTTACTATTACCTGAAAGATTCCCAGTGACAGAACCAAGCTCTTATAGAGGAAGATAGCCAGCAGAATGGGCAGTGGTGGCTTTTTCACTAAGACATTTAGTCAGGGAGATAGTAAAGTCTCCATCTGGAAGTTTTTATGAGATTCAGATAGAGAAAATCTTGAGTAACCTGAATTATCACTGGTGTTCTGTTCCACAGAGGAGGCTAGATCTCCAGAGATTCTTTTCAGGTAAAGTTTGTGTGATTCCCTGGCACTTGTTCTGCAAATATTTGGAAGTCCATGAGGCTACAGAAACCACTCTACATCACCATAAACACTAGAGTGTACAAATGTACATCTAACAGTCCAGTAAACTTCCTGGTAAATCTGCCTCCAAAGTTTAAGTATTTCAAGAAAACTGAATACCAAGACTTCAACAAATTATCATTGTTTCTTCAGCACTTCAGAAAGATGATGTTGTTACAGACAATATGTATGCAAGAAAATGAATTTCTCATGTAGAAATGTTTTCAGATAAAAAGATAATTGACACAACAAATCAACCATAATTAATATAGATCATGCAGATGATTCAAAAATTTTGAAACAATTTTTTGTTGTTGTTGTTTGTTTTTTTTAATTAATAAAAGCTCAGGTTTCAGTCCCCAGTCACTTGAATTTACATATGTGGGACCTTCTCAAAGAATAAGACAGAATCATGAGTATTTGTAAGCATTTTTATGATCAGACCCCAATGGATATGGATGGGTAGGAACAAGAGATGATATAAAATTTCAGCTTTTATAATGTCAACCAACCTTTTACCATGATTTGGCACACAAAGGATACTACACAAAACAACTGCAAATAGAAAAATGTGACAATGTGTAGTAAGATTTCTATGTCAAAACAACATCAGAACATTCAAAGGAGCCATTTATGATGTCAATGAAAGAACTACCATTCTACTAATTCACATTACTTCTCTTTTCCTTACTTTTCTCAATAGATGGTACCGCCTTGGAAAAATTTCTACTTGCTGCCCCCTTATAAGTCAGGTCAAGTTAATATACACATCTGCATATTTTTAAAATGGAGTTTAAACCTGTGAAATTCTAGGTATGACAACTCTGTATAAGGAACAGTGCCATATAAAGAACTTGATTTTATTTTTAATCATGATTCAGAGCCTCCAGGAGGAACCTCAAGAAACAGCCAGAGTCAAATGACAGATGTGAAAGTGCTATTGGAATTTAAGACAATCAAATATTTGTCCTTCAGTCTTCATATCAGATTAAATATTCTGATGCCTAATTTTCCATTTCAAATTCTATTTTCACAGATATAAAAGCACTCAATTTTTAACAACTATTTGACACAGTTGAATACAATATGAAAGTTTGTGGTCTTTACAACCAGTAGCCACATTAAAGGCCAAAGCCTGTCAGAAGTTGGTGCTTGATTTTGTTCTGTATGCCTCCAGTATTCTTGAGATAATAATGTGCTATTACTTTCTTATTTTAAAGATAATTATAATTCAGAATAATGATTCTGAGATAGCCCTACAATATTAGATAAACAATATTCTCATGAGGTTTTGGAGAAGTTGACTTAAGCAAGGAAATCCTAATTGATACTCCTACTGAATGCCCCAGTCATGCTGCTTTGTCTGTATTAGCATGATATGGGGTCAATCAATTTGTAATGGTTATTGTTTTTCCAAACGTATTACAATTGTTTCACTCCGTGAGCAGCAATTGAAATCAGTTACAGAAACTGAAGACTTTAAATCCCAACTGCAATCAGAAATGGAAATTTGCTTCTTTCCCCCAAATAAAGACATTATTGTTATTGTGTGTTTGCTGTAAACCAGTGTAAACCAGAAAATTATTAGCTTATTTTCTAATAGTCTCAGTAATATCATTTGCCTAATTGCACTCTGCCTGTCTTTCTCCAGCAGTTTCAGCTGAATAATTTTGCCCATTCATCTGGCTTAAACTCCAGTGACTTTCCCAGACAATTCTTCCTTCCTCTTTCCTCACCTTGTTCAGACACACACAAAGGCAAAAAGCTGAGAGAATAAATGGTCTTGTACCATGTTCTGAAGGTCAACGGATACAGGATTTGTAAGCCCAGTTGAGAAAAAAATTTCTGAAGTCAAGAGCTTTGGTAAAATGTGCAGCAGCACTTTAAATTGAACTTTGGCTCTATTTTAACGTACATAGAATGGGTTCTTTAAACTACAGTTTTCTGGAAGAGAATGCTTTTTTTCCCATAAGCAGCAGTATTAAGAGCCTTTATCTCACATCCTCTTTTTTTTTTAGCACTGCTGTCAGAACCTCTTCAAACTGAAACCCAAATGTTTTGAAAGGCTGAGACTTACAGGTGTTACCATATGGACATTTTAAGAAACAGTTCAAAAACCCATGGATATCTAACACATGTTCAATTCAACTACAATTCTGAGTAGTTTTTTCTTTCCATCTTCATCTCTTTGAGCTTTTTCTCTTTGTGAAAACAAAAAGATACGTTTTGTGTCATTACATTTTGAAACTGAAGAGTTAGGATTTTAATGCAATGTATAAAAGCAGTTCCTGAAAGGGGCTGTTAACTGGTTTAGTTAGAGGAAGTTGCTAAACTGCTTGGATTTGTAATGATGCAGCTACTGAAGTTAACATATTTAAGTGTTAATATCAGGAGGGAAGGAAACATGAGCACAAGCTTATCCAATGAATAATCTTAATTAATGAAAACAAATTTCAGTTTACATAAGGAAAAAAGTATTTCCATTTTTATTTGAAAAGCATATATTTTTATTTTCGGGCATTGAATTTTGACCAAAAAAAGGTAATTTGTTTCATTTTTTTAATTAACCGTGGAAATGGTATTAAGAAACAGAAATGTATTAAGAATGTAAATCATTCCTGTAGTATATATGTTTTTAAAAGTGTATTTTGCTCCTATGAATAGCTTAAAAATAAATACTAAAGGAATATTATAAAAAGCAATACAAGGACAAGAATTTAACTGAGTGTTGTAGTCATATTGAAACAGAAACACTCAACAGAGATTTTGTTAATATTTTATCTGAATATTTCTGGTATGTTGTATTTCTTTTGACTGACTGAGATATTTAAGCTCAATCATCACCACAATACATTTATAATATAGTTATTAAGTTAAAAGCAGAAATTCTAACTGAAAAGATTAGCTATATTATTTTAATCACTGAAACTTATAGTATATTTCTTTCAGTGGTTTTCCAGAGCACTTGGCTTATCCTGGTGAGTTAAGTTTTTCACATGTGCATAGGCAGAGAAATGAGATATTTTACTAAAGAATTTAAGTACTTTTCACATTAAAATATTAGAAATATCATATAATGCTTCTGATATGAATCTCTCACTCATGTATCTGAGGATTTCCACCACAGAGATTTGTGTCTGTCGTACTTTTTTCTTCCTTCCCTCTTTTCCCCCCACCTTCTCTGTGCCAGGTCTGTCTTAAGGTTTTGCCTTGCTTTTAGTTCTTTATTTCTCAATATGTCCTTCTCTTTGAATAACCCACTTGCTTTACACAGTCATCTTTTTTCTTTAAATAGCTCACTGAACTGTAACTGTGTAGGAATTGATTGGGAGTACATCAATGGCTCTGTGCTCCACAGGGAACTACTGAGGGCCAAGTTATCACTATGCTCTGACACAGCTGGTTCCTGTTAACTTGAGTCTGAGATGCTGTATAGGTAACATTAGCGTAGGTAAGCAATAAGCAGTGCTATGAGACCTTTGCATCTCACGGCTTTTCCTAGTGTAAAGGCAAAAAATATATACGTAAAACGAAACAAGAATCACTATGGCTTATCTAACTGTAAGGACTCTGTGACTCACTATATGCTGAGTATACTACTTTGCATCTGGATATTGTAAGGCTACCAGTCAGACCACAGTGTGTGCTGCAATTTGGCTGTCGGAACAGCTTGAGTCTGCCTGCACTGAGGTACCCCTGTAGCTGGAAAATCAGTGTGTGATGGAGTATTCATACATGCCATGCAAACGCAGGCATTGTTATCACTCTCTTTTGTACAGTCACTGGAGCACAGTTCTGGTGAAAGAAAGTTAAGGGGTTTATAGTATAGGATGGTGTTGCATAGTATAGTATGGTGTAGTCCAGCGTGGTGTTCATGTAACAAAGCATAGTACTGTGTGGCATAGCATGGCGTGATTTGTGATGTATTGTGCAGTGTAGTGCATTATAGTGTGGTGTGATGTAATATAGTGTAGAATAGAATACTGTGGTGTGATCTGATTTGGTACAGTGTCAGATTACAACTTATGGAATGAAATAGATAAGTAAAGTGCTAAATGTGTCCCTGTGTTGGTTTTTATTAATCTAATCAAAAAGTGGGCTGAAGATGTTAAATTCAGATTTCAATCCGTGGTTTATCAGACATGTCATTTCAGTTCAAGTGACAAAATCACATACAGAAATGATCTTAATTAAGTGAAAAAAATGGATAATCTTAAATTAAACTTGTTAATTGAGCAGGACGGGCTCTTTCATGCTATAGCAGCTGTTACATTATGATGCAATCCAGGGGTGTGAGAAGAACCACAGAATCCCAAGATCACAGAATTATTTAGGTTGGAAAAGGCCCACAGGATCATGGAGTCCTATCTTTGGCTGATCACCACCTTGTCAACTAGACTATGGCACTAAGTGCCACTGGAATCATTTCTTGAACATCTCCAGGGATGGTGTCTCTTCTACCTCCCTGGGCAGCCTGTTCCAGTGCTTGACAACCCTTTGAGTGAAGAATTTCTTCCTGATGTCCAACCTGAACCTCCTCTGGTTCAGCTTGAAGCCATTTCCTCTTGTCCTGTCACTGGTTGTCTGGGAGAAGAAGCTGACCCCCATATCTCTACAACCTCCCTTCAAGCAGCTGTAGAGAGTGATAAGGCCTCCTCCAAGTCTATTTTTCTCCAGGTTAAACCCCAGCTCCCTCAGACACTCCTCGCAGGACTTATTCTCTAGACCTTTCATCAGCTCTGTTGCCCTTCTCTGGACTGGCTTTAGCACCTGAATGTCTTTCTTGTAGTGAGGGTCTCAAAACTGAACACAGGACTAAAGGTGCAGCCTCATCACTGCCAAGCACAGAGGACAATCATATCACTGGTCCTGCTGGCCACACTATTGCTGATATAAGATATTATGCTATTCGCCTTCTTGCCTGTCTGGGTACACTTCTGATTTGTGTTAACTGCTGACGACCAGCACCCCCAGATCCTTTTCCAATGGGCCAGTTTCCAGCCACTCTTTTCCCAGCCTATAAGGCACTGCCTGGGGCTGTGATGCGATGGTTGTGACCTGGCATTTGACTTTGCTGAACTTCATACCTTTGGGCTCAGCTCATCGATTCAGCCTGTCCATATACCTCTGCACAGCCTTCTTACCTTCCAGCAAATCAACACTCCCACTCAACACAGTGTTGTCCACAAACTTACTGAGCGCGAACTTGATCCCCTCATCCACTCATCCAGATCATCAGTAAAGATATTAAACATGACTATTCCCTACACTGAGCCCTGGGGAACCCCCCTAGTGACTGGCTGCCAACTACAGTAGCAGTCTCTGGGCCCCGCTGCCCAGACAGTTTTTTACCCAGTGAAGAGAGTCCCTGTCCAAGCTGGGGGTTGCTAGGTCTTCCAGGAGTATGCCATGGGAGATGGTGTCAAAGGCTTTACTGAAGTTCAGGTAGACAACATCCATGGCCTCCCCCTCATCCACTAAGTGGGTCAACTGGTCACAAAAAGAGATCAGGTTGGCCAGGCAGGACCGGCCCATTTTAAATGTGTGTTGTCTGGGCCTGGTTGATTGGTTGTTCTGTATGTGCTGTATGATTGCTCTCAAGGTCACCTGTTCCATAACCTTCTTCATGACCAAGGTCAGGCTGACAGGCTTGTGGCTACCCATATCTTCCTTCTGGTCCTTCTTGGGGTGGACATCACCCTGGCATCACTCCAGTCATCTGGAACCTCCCAAGTTAGCCAAGGCTGATGACAAATTATGGAGAGTGGCTTGCTAAGTTCTTCTGCCAGTTCTCTCAGATCCAGACCTGAGATTCCAGATCCAGATTCATCCTCAGATGAATGAATCTCATCTGGTCCCATAGACTTATCAGTGTCTAAATGGCTCAGCAGGTCACCAGCTACTTTCTCCTGGATTTCAGGGGGTCCATTCTTCTCCCTGTCCCTGTCTAACAGCTCAGGAGGCCAACTGCCTTGAGGATCACAGGTCTTACCGTTGAAGGCAAAGAAGACATTAAGGCCTCTTACTGAGGCAAAGAAGACATTAAGTATCTCAGCCTTTTCCTCATCCTTGGTGAAAATGTTACCTACTGTGTCCAATAAAGGATGAAGATTTTCCTTGTCCCACCATTTGTTACTGATGTATTTATAAAAGCACTTTTTATTATCTTTCACAGCAGTGGCCAGATTGAAAGAACCATGAACAGACCATAATGTCCAGAGATTTCAAATGTTTTCTGGTGGGCAGGAAACCCACATCTTCTGTCTTTAAAAAAGAAGAAAAAACTGACCTTATAATATGGTAGATATTATTTTCAAAAACATCACTCCTATGATGGACTATTTAGATAAAACACTGAACTAAAGGCAGTAATGAATTGACTGTTCCATCAAAGGGGAGTACTTGGCAGAAACACAGCTGTGGTGAACAGAGTTTTATGACTGCTCTCAAGTTGTGTGGAAGATGAACAGTCTTCATCAGAATAAATAAATGTACAAGGTTACCCTACAGCTATGGGGAATGTGCTCCTCATTTGACTAGTTCTGGGTAATTATGGTGTCTTTTTCTAAGACTATTTTTAATTTGATGCAATTTCTCCTCCTTCACTCCCGCTGACAATGCAGGCACATGTTTCTGTGGAGCTCGGCAGCCACACCTTTCCTAACTTCCAGCCTGCTGATGTTGCTTGACCAGTGGGGAGAGTCAGCAAGACAGTAAAGAAGGAATCTGTAGTTCAAACAGAAACCGAGTGAACTGCTGTGCTTAGACACATGAAACTTGGGAGATCTCACATGTTTTTGCAAAGATGTAGAGAGTGAAGCAGGCTAATTTTATTTATAGAACTAACTTTTGATAGTCAAGACTAACAAGTTGCAAATACTGTCTTCTTGCATTTGTCTGTTATCTATGCTTATACTTACCTTGGTCTCAGTCATTTAGATTGTAGCTGTCTTTTGTTAATAGCTATGCCCAGTATACAGCCTTGAGTTTTGCAAAATACAGTAAACTGTATTTCCTGCATTTCAAGTCAGAGAAAACATATGGAGAGAGAGACATTTCTATCATCCTGGCATTTGTGTTTTTCTCTTAATGAGAGTTATCTGTGTGTATACTTGAATGGGAAAATTGCAGAGATTAAGCGAAATTTAGTCTTAAAAACTAATGACAGAATGTAAGGTTATAATGAGAAACTCAAATCAAAAACAGGGATTTGAAGAACAATTTCTGAATTTTTCATTCACATGAAACAAGCAAAAAAATGAGGAGTTGAAAGAAGAGTGAGAAATTTCAGGAAACTGTCTGCTTTAGAACTGCTCTTGTACATTTTTTCTTTGTAAGATTCAGTTCCCATGTAAAACAATTTGTTATAGATATATGGCAGTGGAAGAAAACCCACTAGAAAAATTCTGTGTCACCAAGGGGGTTGTTTGTACTGACATAATGGTTAATACCTAAGAAGGTAGGAAGAAAATTAAAGAGTTCTGACATATCTGTAAAATCCATTTTACTGCTTATGCTGAATCATTAACTAAGTTGCGAACTTGCAAAATATGCTTGCAGATTTCAGTTAAGGTAAAAAATTACAACTGTTGAGATGCAAGAAAGCCATCTTATATAATCAAACAATTCAGAAGACAGCTTTTAAGGTTTACTCAGCTGCATAACTCTCCACGTATACTTCCCCATCCATTCAAGCTGTGAGATGAAGCTCATTAGCTTAGGATTTGGATATGGGAAGGAACCAGTAGCTAACTAGCATGTTGTACTCAACAACTGGAGTAATTTAGTTAAACAAAGGTCATGGACAGTTCTCAAGTGCTTCAGGGAAAAGTCCAGTTAATGAGTTTAACTAAATATTCTTTTGGCTGTTGGGACTAACCTCATAGACGTTGCCCTGAAGTGCTAAGACTCCATTTTGGCAGCTCTGACATGGAGTAATTCCTGGAAGAGACATGACAGATAAACTGGAGGTAGTAGCATCATAAACTGCCAGAGTTGTTTGGTAAGTGTTTAAATGTCGAAGTCCTAATATAATTTACTAGGATCTTAATGTCAGCTGAATCACAGCAGCTCAGCTGATGAGTACCTTATCTGACAGTCATATTTCATTTGGATTTGGTCACACACCAATATACTTATACATACAGAGATCAAGTTCAAGGATAGTCATTGTTATCAAGTGTAATAATTACTAGTGAAGATAATAAGACGCACTTAAACAGGCATGGAGAAGTTTGAAGTACTTGTCCCAGAGAAATTTTTATTTCTTTGCCTGCTAGACATAACTACCCTGATTTGCTTCATATTTTAAAGACATGAACTCCATTGCATTCAGTAATTCCTTTTGATACTGGCACTATTCAAAAGATACACGAGACACTGGTAGGATTTGAACAAGCTCTCTCGTCATTAAATTCAATAAGAAGTGGAGGAACCGAACACCTTTAGAAAGGAGCTTATCAACTCAATGACTAAGGATCTTGTCTCATGGGAACTTATAAAAATAAAGCCTGTTATGTTATTGTTTGAATCCTTCTTTGGCTAGCAATCATTTAGGCCAATGAAGAAGTGCCATTCTTTTAACTCTGTGCTGCTGTGTTTAGATTCTGCCTCAAAGCATGTGGAAGATTATTAAAGTATTTTCAGTTTTTAATATTACAACAGACTTTCACTGCAATTTAAACTCATATATTGTAGGATAAAGGAAAAGCATAATTTGAAGATGATATTAAAGATGAGTTAGGACATGTTGGCAGAGGCAGATGCAGCTCCTGACTCCTGGAAGTGTGCTGAACACTTCTTCAGTTCTTGGGAAGAACAATAGTCCTGGTCCTGGTCCTGGTCCTCGTTCTGGTCCCTGAACAAGAGTGAGTCCACATCTTACAGCTTGTTTCAATTCAAAACACAATACAAAATGTAACTCAAGTGGTTAGCTAAGTGATAGAAGAATGCAGCCTACAGATAGGTATTTAAACCCACAGTTTTGAGAATGGCTAGGAAGCTAGATAGAATATTTTATATTTCTTGCAAGTTGCATTAAGAAGTTGATCTTATTTTCCCTCTAGTAACTGAGAAAGCTGACTTTGAACACTATTAAACAAGGGCTATAATTGAAAATCCATTAAAAAAAAAAAAAAAAGAATTGACTTTATCCCTTTGGAAGATTTCTTTTTTGGAAAAAAAAACCCTTTTTGGAGATTTTTGAAAATACTGCTAATAATATGCCTAGAGATTTCATAGAAACTTAGGTAGCATTTTTAATTATTTTTCAGCTATTTTTGTCTACCGAGTCGAATGCTGAAGTTTCAGTGAGCTTATGGAGATAACTATGCTGTGTATTCACTTACAACTGCATAGAGTGTACTGCAGTTTCCTACCATAAAGACATCCATGATATGAATTTTCTCTGAAAAGTGTTTGTCTCTAGGGATTACAGTTCTTTTAACTGTCAAGAAGTTTAAAATGTTTCTTGGATGAAAGCAGATGTTCATTTACAATTGAGGATGGTTGAATTTTGATGGATTAAAATGCCTATTTTTATCATTTTCTGAAAAGAGGAAAAAAATCAACCTATGGGTATTTACGACTCTGTGTGTGCATGTGTATACTTTGTGTATTGCACTCTCATTGATGAATCATAGGTTAGAAATCACAAAGTCCATCAGGGGCTTAGTTTTTACAAAAGCTTTAGACTATTTGGACAAAAAACTTTGAATGCTGAAGTATTGTGATTTTTTTTTTTTTTAAATACAATGTACATAATATAGAATGATAATTGGACTGATATTTTTATAATGTGAATAAATATGAACATATAAACTCTTCAATTAACTGCTACTTCAGTGGAAGAAGAAATCACATAAAATACTGTATTCCTTATAGCAGAGGACTACTGGCCTTCTATACCCTCTTTCAAAACCCTTTTTCTTTTGCTAATTTGCACATTCTTATTTTAGTTATGATTCATGATGCTTAATGCTTTGATTTTACTTTTTACTGGATTATATACTGTACTTAATAGCAAAACTTGCATGGTTTCGTGGAATTGAATAAAATAGCTAGACACAAGTTGTACTAGCAGATCCTTATTAAGTGACTCGGGTTATATTTGTGCCATGATGTTCCAATGTAAATTTTGTAAAATATCAAACTATGTACAAATTTCCTTGACTACAGTTTTTCTCTCTCTGAAAGGTGCTCTGTCGAGAGGCATATTGTTCAGTGTATCTCTTGATGCTACAGCTTTACAAGTATCACACAAAGGTTCCCTTGTTCCTTGATATCCTATTCATGCAATTTTTTTAGCTTTTTTAAGCTTTTTTTAAATGAAGAGTTGTGGAAAAAGTGATCATATCTTTTATTATCTGTAACTGTTGTTGAATGCATGTTTATATTTTTGTATCTTCAGTGAACTTTCATTCATTCATATTTTGTTTCCCAACTTACACAAACTTTTCTTGACAGAAATTTTGAGATTCAGTTGACCTTATTAAACTGAAATGAAAATCTGAGAACTTAAATACTAAAATGGTACAAGAATAATCTCAAAATTCATTTTATGAATGACTCAGACATTGTGAGCTGAACAGTGTATATGAAAAAAGTAAAAATATTTCATAATGCTGCTGCTGAATCCTGACTGTTATAAAACCATAGTATTGGCATCCTGCCTTCCCCATAACAGTGGGTTATTCTGAAACATTTCACATTTTCTATTGTTAGAATCTTTATTATTTTTCTTATTTCTCTCTACTGTTATTATAAAGCTGTTAAGAAATTCAACTGCTGTATTCCCAAGACATATTCAAAAACTTAACTACCTATTACTAGTGCCAAAATTCCAAACTAATTAGATTTGAAGTTTCATGTCAGATCAATAATAAAAATAGGCCATAACTTTTTAGCGGAGTGTAATCTAAACTTCTGAGTTCCTGGAGAATAACAACTCTTTCAGGCTTAGATTCATGTTTATTTCCTTGCATACATTTTCTTCCATACATTTTTCTTCTATACATTTCCTTCCATACCATTCGTTAGGTTGTAGGCTAGGTTGTCCTAAGAGAAAGAGAAAATAAGAACTTGTCTGTTTATTAAAGACTAACATTGGTCCCACAAACAAAGATTCTATCTTAAGAGATGTCTTGATCTTTTCAATGTTTTTCACAGAAATAGTAGTTTCTGTACTAGAAGAAGAGTCTCAGTTGATGTTCTCAGCATTTTTCTCATTCTGCTGTAGTTCATCTCTAAGTTGTTATTGTACATGACAAAGATTGCACCTGAACAGAAAGTGAATAAGCCTTTCCCGGTTGTCAGAGTCCAGAAATGCAAGGATTACTTCTATGATGTGGTTATTATGGTCATCCAGGCAGGTGAAGTGAGAGATTGGATATGGAAGTAATGTAATTTGACAGCTCTTTTCATCTTATAAACTTAAGAGAGTTGCAGAAGGTCTGGAGTGTAATGGTGGAGCCATTCCAGCTTTACTGAAAGTATTTGGCGAGGAAAAATTCAGGGTGACAGATTTAAAAATTGTGTCAATTAACTAGCAGACTTGACATAAAAATTATGCAAATGGATATATACCTAGAACACTATCATCTTAAGAAGAATTCATTTTGATGTTATGAGAAGATACAAATTATCTCAGAACAAAAGATTACAATGTTAATTAAGGAGAATATTTCAAAGCAGCATTAAATGGAAGAGCGAAAAAATAAACGTTAACATCAGGTGACATCACTAATTGACATGAAATCCGATTTCATTACAAAAACTGGGTGTAAGATACTTAGAATCATCGAGAGTGGCATGAACTTTATTTTTGTATGTTTGTTTGTTTGCTTGCTTGCTTGCTTGCAAGGTAGGTATAGACTCTAATCTCTACAAGGAATAAAGAAATAGACACATCCACCTACAGCCTTTAGATTATTCTCGACAGTCCTAGGCCAGGGAGGTAAAATAGATAACGAGATTAAGTCCCATAGTCAGGTGGACTAGGTCCTGGAAAGAAGTTGGATTTAAGATTCAATCTGATTAACAGAGTTTCTTTTCTGACTGCTTCTAAAGAAGTGCTCCTTTTTGACTCTTGTAGTTCCCCCTCTGAGACTGGTATCCCTCTTCAGCACCTTCTCACCTGTTGCTTGTCTTTGCTTCAGGGGCAACACTTTATGAAGTTCAGCTCCATGACTCCTAGCAAATGGGTCTTAAATTACTTTTCTGTATGCAACTCTAAATCACAGTAGTGGACTCAAGGCTAGGCTAGTGGTCTATGTTATTAATTTTACTACCTCCCTATCTTCTGTCCTAGAGTATAAGTGGACCAAGAGGTAGTTTTATGTGCTGTGATAACACAATTCATACTTTTTTTTCCCCCCTATATAATGTTATGCTAGCACTACAGCTCCTAATACCACTATTACTGTCTCTAGAGATACAGCTCCTATTACTACCCTTAGTATTAAATATGACAGATCTTAGAATCTAGTCATAAATACGTATCCCTTTCCTCAGTAGCCTAGATTCCACTGTATCAAAAGAAAGTCATGTTAAAGTAACAAGAAAAGAACAGGAGATGTGTCTTTCAAAGGAACTGTATAGTTATATTACAGTTATTATATATATATTACACAGCAGTAATATATATATATATTACGGAGCAGTAATGAAGAGTTAGTCTATATAACCATAGTAATTTTACATTACCTATCACACACCCACCAATATATTTGCATTACAGAGTCTTCTTTCACTGTCACAGCAAAAACCATAGAATCAGAATTACTTAGGTTGAAAAAGATCTCTAAGATTATTGAGTCCAAATATTAAACTAGCACCTCTGTGTTCACCACTAAACCATATCCTCTAGTACCACATCTACATCTATCTTAAATAGCCCCAGGCATAGTGATTCTCCCACTTCCTTGAGCAACTTGTTCCAATGTCTGACCACTGTTTCAGCAAAGTACTTTTTCCTAATATCTAATCTAAATCTCCCCGGCACAACTTGAGGCTCTTTCTTCTTGTCCTGTTATTTGTTACCTGGAATAACAGAACAACCCCTCTGTGGCTACAGCTTCCTTTCAGGTAGTTGTAGAGAGTTGTAAGTCCCCCTAAGCCTCCTCTTCTCCAGTTTAAACATCCCCAGTTCCATCAGCCACTCCTCTTAGGACTTGTGCTCTAGTACCTTCATCAGATTTGTTGCCCTTTTCTGGACTGTACATGACATTGTCATGTCATGTCTGGATTTCTCAACAGAGTACCAGTTCGTCCCTGTTCTGAAGTAAGGATCTTCTATTATATTAAGGCTGCTGTGTGCTGATATAAAATAGTAATTTATGGTGGCAATACAAAATTCAAAGCTGATCATGACAGCTCAATCAGATCTCAATATACAGTTTCTGTGTTGTACATTCAAGGAGTCAGGATGTGAATATATGTATTTAAAGCACAGAACTATTGTTTTCTCATGTTCTCTGATACCATGTCCTCTGGACTAATCTGAAAGAGAAGTGATGGTGCTGGCATGAGCCAGCCATTCTAGGGTCCCTGCTGGAAGGCATGCTTTCTATCCATAACTACAACCAGACCCATGCTCTCTACCTTGGTGCTTCACTCCCATATGTTTTGGAAGGTGGACTAAATGAACCTAATTTCCAGTAAAGCTCAAAGGAACTAAAAGCCCTGTGAAAATACTTTCTTTTGGTTAGATACTTAGGTGTTTTATTTATAATATTTAAATATACTTAAGACATTTAGAGGCTCTACTTTAGGTGGGTACTTAAAAACCATTGACTTCAACTAGAAAAAAAGTAAGAAAATTTGTTGATCAGTCTATCATAGATCAGGGGCTTTAGAGTTCAATAAAATCAGATTGTTCTGATCTATTTCAAGCTAAAATCTTCAGAGATGCAAATCATGGTACATACAGAGCTCTTTATAATGACCTCTGAGTACTCCTCTATTCTTGGCAAACCTCTGTTGCGCTTCTTGAGGCAGGAATGACTGGCCAAATGTATTCTAGCTCTTCCAAGAGTAGGACACTTCACGAGATTCTTGATGAAGTAGAAAACTATTTAAACATGTTATTAACACTTTACAATTCAGATTGATGAATTAATCTCTACTTCTTTTGTCCCTTCTCAGAAGAGAATCCTTGCCACAGGAGTCACTTTGTGTTGATTCAGAAATTGCTCCAAAATGAGCACTTTAACCTTCTTGCTATCAATTTACCAAATCCTTGAAGATCATTCAGAATTTGTAGTGGAAAAGTAAACCAAAATACATCCAGTGTTCTTCCTCTTTTCCAGTATGCAGAAAGTAACTGGGGTGCCCCAAACTCTGAAAAGAGTAGAAGAAAAATTAACAGGTACCATTAAAACAGTTTGCATCTTGTACTGTAATGACTGAAAAAATGTGTAATAAACATAGAAAAATATTTTACAGACACTTGTCATGACCTAAGTCATTTGGTAAAATAGGTGAAGGGTAATTGGGGGTTGCTTCACATGCGTGTCCCCTAAAATGTAAAAATGTCTTTACATATGAACACATATGGAAGCAACGAAACCTCTAAAAGTGAGTAAAAATTGTCTTTATGTAGAAATAGGAAGTTATTAGATATCATATACTTGTAAAAGTGATGGAAACTTTTAAGTAGGCAGAATACAATTATTTGTTTTGGAGTTCAAAAGCAAACAGCTATTTTGCTTTTAGACCTAAAGGAACTTTTGTGGGGATGTCTGTGTGGTAAAAGAGAAAGCTGTGCTACAGGATAAATTCTAAAGGCATACCACTTCCAGTAACCATAGATCAGGAAGATCAGTCATATTATACTGTCTCTTTGAGCTCTGTTAATGTTTATTTTTAACTCTTCCAGCATTTTGTTGCACTGGACAGAGACAAAGGGAAAAGATCCTCTATTAGTGACAGAGCATTTTTTCCTGATGGGTATTTTGTAACTATCTTTGTTGAAAAATCATAGGCTCTTATCCAGGGCTTTGGTGGGATGGACAGATTCTTAAGGGCAAAAAATTATTGTGAAATTTCACACGCAGCATTATGTTGTTTGCAAGTTGCAATTCTGAGTCTTGGGAGATTGGAAAAATACAGAGGGAAAAAATTTGTATTGCAAAATGACAAGTATTAATTTGACATTATAAAGAAAATATTTTTCACCTGGTTATGAGTGTCCACTTCCTCTTTTTGTAAAAAGACATTTTTCTCTTGCTTTTCAAACACTTTCAGCTTGCATTTAAAATTTCACTGGGTGACAGAGAAAGAAACAATACCGAGTATACAATTGCATCAGGTCACATCTTGACCTTCCCATTACACATCCTTGGCATTTAGTAATGTGTCATGATCCTTTCCTACCCTGACATCTGCTCAAACTTTGAAAGATGAAAGCCATAAGACTTCTAAGAACTGATTTGCTTTCCCAGACAAACACTGTAGTATATACCAATATTTTCCATCTCCACACATACAAACATTTTCACAAAATGACAGGAAGATTATGTCATTCTGTTCAGAAATCCTACTGGTTTGCATCCTTTTCATGTGATGCATACCTCCATCTTTGGAAACATGATGCAAAATCCACAGGACGCTCTGCAATGTCTCCTCCTGCACAATTGTCTTGTATGTCTCATAATTACACTGCCATTTCTCATGAGGCCCAAGAACTGAAAAAGAAAAAAAAAAGTCTTATATGTTTTCTGTATTTCTTCTTTCTTAATACACTTAGATGATATATTTTTTCAATACCTAGCCTCTGCCAGTTGTTGGACAGTTCAGGATCATGAGTTTGTACCTTGAGAAGAAGGTCTGAAGTTTAGAAAAACACACAGCAAACTTGAAATTTTTGGAAAAAGAGTTGTCATACCTTCTGCCTTCTTCAGGCCTGGTCTCTGAACCAAAGCTTAGCAGTCCTAGGAAACAGGTAAGTGGACAATATTACTTGGCAGGAATAAGAGTAGTTTCCAGCATCAAAGCATGGATACATGGCATGTCTTGAAAGAAATGCTAGGCTTTCCTGTCAAAGAAACTCACAGGGGTCACCTCTTACTTTCATATGTTCATGCTTTATGACGTGCTCCTGTCCTTGAAGCTCCACACAGACAATGACTGTGACAGCTGTTGCTTTCATCTGAGATATGCACAGAAAAGCTATTTTTTAATAAATACAGCTTCATCCTGCCATGAGCTCCCATTGAAATAAATGGTTGAGCATCATCAACCTTATTGAACAAAGACATTGAAAACAAATTAAAGCTCACTTGGCATGGAATTCTGCAATTCCCTTTCCTCTGTGCTGTGGCTGCCTAATACATGATCATTGGTACTCAAACCTAATATGGAATACTACATCAGAATCATTATTTCTAGGTATGGCCACACTCAAAGCCTCTTTGTGAGATATTGTTTTTTACACAGCTTCAGGCAGAACAGTGTTCGTCTGCTTTTGGAAAAGCTCTTTGGCCCTGAACAGGGTATCAGTTCAACAGAACTCAGATAATTAGCCCATTTTTAGGGATTCAATGATTATATGCAAACCAGGGTGCTACTTTATTTACATTACAGCCAAAAAGAGATTTACTTTTGCCTTCAAAAGGGACAAAATATTATCTATGCATCCACAGCAACACCTATAAAAACAAAACCTTTTCCTGCTGTTTGAAAAACAAAAAGAGAAAGGGAGAGGAAAATAAAAACAAAAAAAGAGATCCCCAGTAGAACCACTGACTCTTGACACTGGCTTAGTCCTTCCTGGTAGCAAACAGTAGAACAGGAATGAGAAACAGATTCAGATTTTTCCAAGTTTGAATGTTTCATTAATAAGCTGACCAAAACAACTATTGCCAGACTAAGGAGTCTGCAGTCTGCTTCAAAACCCTTGTTCAAATTCCTCCCCTGGTCCATGGGGTTTGGATCAGGCCTCCAGAAGCCACACATGTAAAAGCCATTGTTGTTTTGGCATTTTACATTGTTTTCCTACTTGGTATCAAATTTTCAGAAATAAAGGATTAAAGATTAGGAACAATGCTCTGGAAAAATGGTTTGTACAGATGACAGGGATTGCAAATCATGTCCGTGTTTGCCAGAAAGCTCCTTACAGATCTCACATAAGCTGCACAGATGCAGCCTGAATCTCCAGAAAGCAGACATTCCCTGCCACAATTTTAAAAAGAGGCACTTACCAAGCTTACATATTGTTCAATCCCTACAAACACTTCTATTTTTTTCTTGATTTCCAGAAAGATATTTTGCTCATGCCATATTAGAATGACAATGGCATCTAAGTCAAGGCTAAGCCCATAGCAGAGTGATGAGCATCCTGTCTGAATGTGGCATACATGTACATAGCCACAGCACAAAGCACTGTATTATCTTTGTACCTCCCCTGGACATTTGCTGTAATCATCAAGCAATACTATATTCAACAGTAAAAAAGAAGTATAAAAACACTTGTAGATTGGAATATTGTATTATAAAAAAAAGAAAAAGAAAAAGAAAGAAGAGAGTAAGAATTAAATCCTTTCTTGTATCTGTTGTGCATTTTCTACACATGCACACATGGAAGTAGACACAGGCACAAACACCAGACATTGAATAGGCTGTTTCATACTTAATCAGAATGCAGCTATTTAGATATTTGTTTGGTCTGTCTCTGGATTTTTCATTAAAAATATGTGGTTAACAGCAGCCAACCTGATTTGCATGTGTGTGTGTGTGTCTGATTTGTTCACCGCAATGCCTCCTGTGTCCTACATCTTAATCACATCCAGGCACCCGCCCCATTACATTACCAGAAAGGAAGTGATGGACATCCCTTGACTCTCTTCATGACCCTCTGATAATCCTGTTTCACACACAGGCTCCCTGCTGTATGAAACACAAAAGCTGCCACTGTAGTTCTTTACTTCCAGTCGATATTCTGACAGACTTGATCTAGCAAATTAGTATGCCATGGTAGGGGCACGACAAAAGACCCTTTTGACACACTCTGAATCGATACAAAGGCCAACAGAGAGCCATTTCACCGTAGTTCTGTTATTTTTCCCCTTTTGATGACCCTTCTCTCTTTTTTTTTTTTTTTAGCTTGTATGACCTTGTCAGATTTAAAAACATAATGTTAGAAAAGTCATCCTTGGACAGGAGAAGAAAAATCTAAACATGCAGAAATGCAAGAATACCAATGTAAAATTAAAATACAGCTAGATAAGAGAAATAGAGATTTTCTTGTGTGAATTTGTTTGTCCTTCAAACTGCTTAAATTCATGCGTGCATCCAATGTCACAGCATAGAATTAAACAGTGTTCTGGACATGAATGCTGTGTTACATCTGTTTGTTATTATTCTTTCTTTCCTAAAAAGATGAACAGTTTATCTTAGAATATTAAAAGTATGCATCTTAGCCATATTTCTTGGTATTAAGGATCTTGCAATAGCATCAAATATTTTACAATCAAAACAGTAGTCATATTTACTTAATTTCTAAGTGCTTATGCTGTGAAATTTAAATTAATTTATGCTGATATTTATCATACTATACAAAGAAAAATGCTTTCCAGCGTGCATCACATATATAAAAATACCCTATAAAGAACATCTTAATTTGTATCTGAAAGTTTATCTGCAGACATTTCACTTGTTCAAAATTGTGATGTATTCACAGGGAAACTACAGACTTAATTGACTTGCGTGTTTAAGCAATATTTTTGTATGTATTTCTCTGCCTCTGCAAGAATTATTCATTTCCAAGTCACTGTAATTTTAATTAAGTTTACACCTTTATTATTATAATTTCTTTTATGCTGGCCCAATCTATGTAACAGATTTACATTTCAGTCTTTAGGAAACATGCATAAATGAGGATGACAACTATTTATCTCATAACTGATACTTACACATGACTGTATCCAGGTACATACAGACACTAGAGCTTTCCCTTATCATAATTTTAAAGGTGTAATTATGTCATAATAAGTCCTAATTCTTGTAATTTACATGCTTTCTTGTTGTTCTGAAAGAATGATCTATCCTCTTTAATGAAAAACAAGAACTAAGATATTCCATATTTTCTTTCTCATAGTAACAAACTAAAAAACACCTGCTCAAACTCACTTTCTAAACCTAATCTTTGAATTTTAAGTTTTCAAGCTGAAGGAAAACTTAAGTCAATAAAAAATGAGACATTCTCAGCTTTAGAAAGCACTTTACTGTAGCTCACAAAGGAGTATTTTCCAAAAATACAGGTGCACAAATTACTCCTAGTGTTTACTGTATAGTATGTACATTTGACCTCTGCTGCACTCCAGCATTTTTCAACACATAAACCTTGTTCTCTCAAATAGAACTACTATATAAACACAAGAGATAAAGCATATTGTGTAAGAAATTCAGGCCACTTCAGAAAACTCAGCTTGATAACAGAGACAAAATTACACCAGCAGCTTTATCTAGCCCAGATTACCAGACTCAACCCCCTTCCACAAAGCCCACAAAGCATAAGGTGACATATGCAACTACCAGATGCCAGTGGCCCCCAAAAAACTTTTACACTAACTCTGATCCCCACCAAGAGAAAATTTTACTGGGAAATGTATCACATTTCACTGAGACAGAGAACTCTGTCGCAAGATAAATATAACACAAATTTGTATGAAGCAAGAGCTACCCTTGATCTTATCCTACTATACGTATGCACATGATCTTTATGAAGTCCACATTTACAGAGCAATAGTTTGCACTGCCATTAAGGCAGAACACTGTTAGAATGTACAGCCCTTCTCTGACATATGGTAGTATTCCTCCTTCTAGGAAAAATCCCTATGTTATATGACAATTATTTTAAAAGAAGTTAGGCTAACAAGCTGCAGCATGACTTCCCATCATGAGCAGCAATGGATGTATGGAAGTCGGGTGTTCCTTCTTTTCCCCCAGTAGACATCCAACCAAAACAAATACAATAGTCCTCCAGTTTTGTATAGCAAACTCAGCATGGTAAGTATGTGTCTCAAATAAAACACTTCTACTGGTAAAAATTACTTTTAAGAAACCTGGTTTGCAATTACATCTGCCTTTTTCTTTCCAGGCAAACCCTGTATTTATGGGCAGCTCAGATCTGAGACTCACAGTATGACAGGTTCATTACTGGAGGCTGAAAGGATTTGCAAGGAGGGAAGGAAGAAAAGCAAAAGATGGAGGGGTTTCCCTGGAATCGCTTCCTCCCAACCACATGTTAGTGCACTTTATTACAAAAAGCTAATAAGGGACTGGCTACAACCACTCCTTTTGCTCAGTACTGCACCATCTTCCTCAAACTTTGTCTCTAGTGTTGTATGTCTAGATTTGTTCAGCAAGGAAGAATACTAAAATATTAGTAAATTTAAATACATCCAGGACTTTTTTGTGGAACTAATACCAGCTGCCAAGAAAGAGTAAACTTCTGCAAGTTCTGCAAGTACTTCTGTACACCAGAAGGGAAAGGTAACATCTAGAATACCTTCTGGAAAAGTTGCCTGGACATTCCCAGTGAAGGAATTGTTGGGAAGACTTTGTTGCTATTGGCCACAAGTGTAAGAGGGACTCTTGCAACACACTGACAGCACAGGTGCTGCTGAGTTCCTGTGCCTACAAGTATTCCTAGGCACTGTGTAATGGTATATATATATATATATATATATATATATATTACTAGCCACTGTGTAATG
>JAYRBT010000093.1:56132281-56184840 GCA_036023395.1 Myiotriccus ornatus | reverse complement strand
ATATTCTGCTCCCATAATTCAACTGATCCTAGTCTTTTTTCCACTTCCTATTGTACTTCTCGTGTAGCTCTCAGTGTCTGTTCTTCCATGTTTCAGAATAAAAAGGGGTAATCTCCCTGGTTAAAAATCTGTAAGTCTTACTGTAATTTATCAGGAGTTTCACTTCTCAGCAGCTCCACTCACTTCAGGACAGTCAGTTCTAATTTGTATTTGCTTGAAATCAGAGTCAGTCACTATGCATTGACTAAACCTACTGCTTGAATATCAATTTTTAACTTCTACCAAGCAAACATAGACTCTATTTTGGTATTTGTCTTCTCTTAGTCTAATCATTGACCTCAGAGAGATCTTTATCAAAATAAAAATAGAAGGATTTAACCCAGGAAAAGTGAAACCTTTTATTTTATATATTGGGTAAAGGTAATGTGGTGTGCTACTCTCACATATATGTATTTTCAAATTAGTGTTACATATTTGTGCTTACTGTTTGCCTCATCTAATATACTATTACTACAATTTTTTATATGTATGTTTATATTTCAGTCCTATCTACTCCTCCAAAGCATATCATAGTTTACCTTTACCATCATACCTGCAAAACAGGAAAAGAAACCCTTCCAGCTTAAACCTTTCACTACTTGCAATACATTTTCCTACAGCTTCAGTAAATGAATCATGATGTTTATTTTATTCTAATCCAAGAATCTCAAGCAACTGACACAATGTGTAGTCAGCTAAATGTCAGCCTCTATTAATAGGAACATGTAAACATAATCCAATATTTAAAAAACAAACACTCAAGAACTGGTGTCTTGCTGTACCTCTAGAATCAGCTCCTCAGCTGGCATGAATCCACATGGCAGAAGCACTAAACTGTGGCACATTATGTGTCTGTCTATGAGGATGGCAAAATTCAATTTTCTAGTTGACAGTGGACCCAGTGTGCTTCACTAGAGCATGCAGATGAAAGCCTCAGGCTGGCCAGATGAAAGCAGGAAGATGTACGGTCAGAGCATCGCAAAAAACATATACTGTTTAGTCCCTTCTGCCAATCACTGAGTGTGAGATTTAAGTAGAATGAAAGAATGAAATAGAATGAAATAAAGTAAGGAAAGGTAAAGCAAGGGTGATAATTTCTTTACAGTTTATTCAGGGAGTCTTGGCTGTTTTTTCATCACTTATACTTCAGTTGAGTCCTTGCCATTATCTAATTGTGTCAGACTAGTTTGGATACTGGTAGCAAGACTGCATTTCTGAAATTATTGCTCTGCCCTATAATGAAATGAGAAAATATCTACTTCACCTTTCTAGAGAAACTGTTGAAATTCTACCAGGAAATGTCAGGAGTCAGCATACAGTTTTTCTCCCTACATTGAATAAAAACCACACCACTGGTCTGGCTGAATTCGCACAGATTTGCACTGCCCCTGTTCTAAATGGCAGAACAAAGTCTCTCCTCCCACTACTTAATGGCCAGAGGTGACAACATCGCAGTGTGACATCAAGTAAAAAGCTTCGTATGAACAAGGCTTGAGAAGAAAATTGCAAACCCGAAGATGAATGGAGAGAAAAGAAGGAGCTTTCAGCTGAACTTGGTTGGTCAAGTTAAATATTTCTTTTAAAGGACGATTTCATGAAACAATATCTTCCTACCTTCACAATATCTTCCTCTCAATTGCTGGCAAACCCTGTCTCCACCCTCTTCTCCCCGCAACAAAATGAAAACAAATATGCAATAGGCTTCGTGTTCACTATATCTTAAAGAGTAACAAGAGAGAGAGAAATCAAAGGTTTGTTTTCACATCCTCAAAAACCAGAATAATAAATAAATAAATAACCTTGAGATCCCTTTCAGGAAAAATAAACAAATCAACATTCTTTTCAGGTCACCTTTGGTACTTCAGACTGCCTTTTGTACTGAATTGTACTTATATTCGCTTACTAATCTCCTCACATATTGTAGATTTCACAAGTGACTTGTGATGCTGAATTGCTATAGCTATTTGTACAATTCCCATGTTATTCATTGTTTGCCCGTTTGCTTTACCCAAATTGGAGAGAATGCACTTTTAAAGTAGCTGTCAAAGTGTGACTCATCTGGAAAGTCAGTAATTACTTTTCATAAAGTAATATATCAGAACACATAGAACTCACAAGAATTGGATGAGGTACTGGGATACATGAACAAAGATTCCTACCCACCACTTTTCACAGTTCAAATAATTGTAAAAACCTTTTTTAAGTATAGAAGCAAATGCATAAATCGACCCCTTAAGTGCAAGAGAAAAAATACATTTTTTTGAATGTATATATTTTTAAAAGGGCTTTCAAGGAAATATTGAAGGAAGAAAACTACACTGTTAAGCATATTTTGAAGTGTTTAATATTAAAATAGTTGCCCGAACCTTGTTCTCTTTTAGTTTTAGACTAAACTAAACTGTATTAGAAGAATAATTTCTCTTTGCTTTTATTAAGAAAAATATCCAAATAATATGGACAGAGATGACATCAAAACAACAGAGAATTAATAGCTTTAGTCCTTATCTTTTATCTAAAGCATTCACAGTTTCCATTTATAACACCTTCTTAGCTCAACAGTTCAGTAAAGCGCTAGAACAACTATCACTAGGGAGCTACACAGCCTTGTTTCCAAAAGGAAATAACAAATATATGAGTCTTTTCTTCTCATCTATGCCTTTATACACAACCTTGGTATAGGGGTGGTAACCCTTTCTGTTAGTTTTAGAAATAAATAGAAAATAAAAGATGTGTATTTACTCTCCAAAAAAATGATCAGTTTCATTATAGCTTGACCCAATAAACAAACAAATTGCATTTTGCTGCAGTGGACTAGCAATGGCAAAGTAATTGCTCAGTTAGGCTTTTGTGGTGACACGTAATATGCATCACAGGGAAAGTGTTAATGGGTATTTAAGGGGACAAGACAACCCCATTAGGTTCCCTGATAAATCTGCCTTGGATTAAATGACTGTCCTCACCATGAAGATTTCATGGCTGAGTACAACAGCAAAAAAGAAGGAAAAAGAAAGTTGTGGACTGGGACAGTATCTGTGAAGGTTATAATAAATCAGAGTTTGTTTGTAGAGAGATGGGAAGCCCACTGGAAATTACCAGCTTTTAATTATTTTCTTTACTATTAAAACAAAGCAGCTTTTGACAGTGCAATAGTCCAAACTTCTCATCAATTATCTGAACATGACTTTTTTCAAAATTTTTCTAAGAATCACTTAAAATTTTTCAGAATCACTTGAGATACTGAATATTCTCAAGCATGCAGCATTAAAAACCTGAAGAATATGACTAAGGGCCAAGTGCTTTCCAAAAATAATAATTTTCTTTCATTCATCTCCACTATGTTAAATCTCTCTAAGCATGGTTACATTTGTTTGTATAATTATACAGTTTTTATTTCCCATAAGATGATCTTCTGTGCCTATGGGCAGTGTGTCTGTTCATATATCTATACTGATGCATCTGATCTTTAAATCTCTGCCTATCACTTGCCTATATTGTTTCTTTTCTTCCCCTCTGTCCTTGAGCAATCAGGTCAATAGCTACAGCCCAGCTTGGCAGCTGTTAGAGCAAGATGTCAAATGCTGAAATATATATTCTTCCTGCAATGGCATCATGGCCTGTGGCTAGTCCTTTGTATGGATGCACTGCCAGCGCCGTGGCTGTGTTCAGTGCTGAGTGCTTGCGGGTGTAGAACTGCCTGTAGGGTTATATCAAAGTCATACTATTATGTAGCTGACTATGTTACTTTCACTCTTTAGATGGCATCATTTTCTGGCACTGATTTAGCTGCACGATATTTTCTTGTATCCATTTTTATGCTGTGTGCCAAATCATCTCACAACCCCCATCAACTTATCTCTTGGAATTAGTCTTGCATTATTCCATTCCCTTCTTTTAGAGAAAAGGTTATTAAACCTAGAATGATATAAATAAAACCTGGAGAAAAAAAATAAGCTCATTTTTAAAGGCTCGTGTTTAAAAAATGAATATGTATACTTAGAGTGTTGGTCATTGTCTTCAGACAGACACCTATTCCTTTTGTTCAAATATTTTTGACTTTGATATATAATTAAGCAGATAATCTTGCTTTGGTCACCCAAAATGATTTATCCATCCGAATAGCTGAGGTTCACAAAGTTTAATCCTTATTTGCTCAAATTCTAGGAGCAAAACTATTTTTGAAGTCATAAATACTCCCAGAAGCATATTAATCATTGTTAATAATCTTCACAATTCTGGCATACTCTAATAAATTTGGTCATGTATTCTGTCACGTATTCTGGTGTATTTGCTCCACAATGTATCAAAAAATTAATACATGTATTTTTTATTAATTATTTATACACATATTTAGCTCTGTTCTGAACTACCAGCATTCTCCTCATAGGCAATTTCACTCGGTCAAAATTTGGTCCTTTGTTCTTTTAGTTGTCTCTGTGTATCCCTATGTGGAACTTGCTTTATGCATCTCATTAATAGGGGCAATAGAGGAAAACAAATGTCCAACAAGCAACTTCATTAATAATATATTCATTTAGTACCCACATGAATGTTAAAACTGGTGAAATAACTAATTTACAAATAAAATGCAAAACATGGCAGTGAATTATTTTATTCTCTTCTAGAAACAAAAATAGCATGGGCATTTTTATATTTCATCTCAAAATGCTACCATAGGGATCTGACCTAGATTTAAACTCCTATCTCCAGAGATGAAAGATCTCCACATTAATCTGCTGTTTCTTGAACATGTGGCTTTACATACATCAAGAGGGGGGTAGTTCATGAAGTTGAACTTCAGCTGCTTATCTTTTGTTCTTCACTAGAACAGGGCACTGAAATGATCCCTCTTTTTTCTCATCCCCTCCCCCAAAACAGGAAAAGAAAAGAAAAAAAGAAGCTTAATCCTCTCTGGTACAAATTTCCCTAATATTCAATAATCACTCTCTGTCTCCTTCCCTGTGTGAGACGTCTGGTAGCATCTGTGCCAGCATATGTTAGACATCTCTGAGTGGGTCACTACCTCATTTGGTCACCGACTCCTCTATCACCTAGAGAGACAGCAACATCCCTCCACAACACAGTGCTCCACAAGACACAGCACTGTCATGTCTTTCTCAATAAACTTGGTTCAGTACACTTTAACCTGTTCTCTGTACACTTTAACCCACTAACTGTGGTTAACCCACTCTTAACTGAATCCTTTTCACAGTGGGATTGAGTGAAAGAAGCACTATCATGTGTATTGCTTTAAAACAGGCCCTCTGATGCTAATTTCAGACCTGTACCTGAGAGGAAAGGAAGAAAAAAAATAGGTCCTTTTAGTTCACCTAATATGCTTTAAATGCTTTGTATAATACACATGTAATTTGCAAATGGGTGGTATTTCAAACATCACTTGTGATCCTCTTCTTTTAAGGTAGCACTAGGCTAATGTAAAATTTTACTTTACACTCTGGTCAGAAAAACTGTCAAATAACTGAATATGGGATTCAACAGTCAGTTCAGCTTTATCACACAAAATATTTTAAAGTCTTTCTGTAGGTTAAGGGCTTACCTAGAACTTAAATATTATCTAAAATGGGAGTTCCTAGGCCTTGAAGTATAATTTCCCAATTAGAAAAATGAAACTAAATAAACATCCTCTGAAACCATACCATATGTTGCTAAAGCTCTCTCCACTTCATTCATCATCAGTTCCTCTGCACAAGAGCTGGCCCTTGACTGCCCTCTGAACAAATTGTCAGGCAGACTAAAGAAATGCTGATCTAGAGAACTCAGTCCTCTTCTATATGATGATACAGTATGAGATGTCTAACAAATTTTTTGAGTTATAAAACTGACGCACTTACAGACATGATAATGATCAAAAAGTTTTTGAAGCGCATTATGTTCATTCTGCTGGGTTTAAACATAATCAATCATTATTATTATAATGGGCATTGCAAAACTTTCTTCCTCTCTGAAATCTCTGGATTACTAAATCTGTATTAGGAGACTGGAAACTGTGATTTCATGCATTATTTTTTTAATAGAATCATTCTTATAAGATGGCAAAAAGTAGAATAGAAAGATTGTTCTTGGTTACTATGGTATGAGTTCAGAATCATAGCAGGACAGTTGTGAATAGAATATGGCCACAAGTGTTTAAAATATATAGTCCTTGTTAAGATTCAGACATTGAAGGACAGTTAAACTCATGGGTGCCAGACTACTGCTGATTTTAGAAACCTGTGTCAACAGGGGTTAATCCTGGAAAACCTGATAGATCTGTATGTGTAGTAGTAGCATGAACAGTGTTGCTGTAATTGCATTTTCTTTCTTTCCTGTTAGACAGAAAATAATCAATATCCAAGGAGAAGCTGAATAAGAAATTTTCAATGATTTGTAGTGCTGTTTGACAGGGGTATGACTTTTTTGACTCTTAAGTCAATTGTCTGATTCAAAATTATTTCTGAACTATTTTCTAAAGTGTGCATTAAAATTTGTCTGAGAAGGAACTGTCAAGCAAAGAATATTTCATAGTGTTTTCAGGAGCATGTTTGAATAATCATGCTGAATTTCTTTTTGCTACTGAGTACCTTAATAAAGAATCAATACTGCAGCAGGCCCCAGAGGAGTGAGTCTCCACACGGTCTTTTACATGGTTCAGCTGACACTGAGAATATCATGTAAAGATGTGCACAAGCATTTCAGCAGACTTGTCCTCTTACTGATTAGACCTAGGGAGATATTTGATTACTGAATAGATGGGCAACGTGTTTTGCCATCCCTTCCCAATTTAATTTGCAATTTTGTTACACTGTGACTGACAAGTTATTAGGGTTTTGCATTTGAAGGATAAAGTATGAGGTGAAATAAAAGAAAAAATTAGAGAATAAGAATGAAATGCCAGAGAATAGTATACTCTTATCTTTACAATTGTAGAGTACTGTGGTGGCAATAGTACCTGATGAGAAGAGGTTTTGAGTGAAGACTTGTCCTTACTGTTTTCATAAACAGATTTGAGCAGCCGTTTATCTACAAGATTTGGTTTATGTCTGTGCTCTGCCCTTGCATAAATCCACACAAACTCTTCAACAGGAGTACTTGAAGACAAATATTGAAAATTAATTTACATAGTTTTAGCTGTACCTTGTCTGCTCTACCTTTCAAGCCCTAAATTGAATATTTGTCTACACATATTAGTGTTTATACTCTAACAGAGTTGTGTAATCTAAAGAACTAATCAGACAGCAGTTGGTGGGGTATCAGAGTATGAAACAAAATAGAAAAAGTTTTCATTCTATAACGCTTTAAAACATCCTTCTTTTTCTCCTAAGATTGGACATACAGGAGAATATAGGTCACAACAAGGAAAATGTGGAGACACTAACATAGCGAAGAAGGTATGTGTTGATGTAGCTGTTTTAGTGTGATAGAAACACAAGCTGCAGCTCCTGTCTCTGATTCCATGGGTCATCTAAGACAAGTAGAGGGAGATAGGATAAATGCTGATCTGGCTGAACACTGATCCCACCAAAAAAGAACTAAATGCAGGTTGGACTAAATAGTCTGAATTTATCAACAGTATCTCCCCAACATGGAGATGAAATGGATAATTTCGTAGAGCTTTTCTGTATTGAATTGCAGAATTGTGTAAATGTTCATGTGGGCATAGATAAGACCTACATGCACCTAAAGACATATTCAAATCCTTTATTGAATTTACCTCTAGCAGTAGATCACATAGATTACCAAATTTGCATAACAATTTTCTTTTGCTACTTTATTATAAAAATATATATAATGAGTAATTATTTTTTGTCAAATCTTTCAGTGCTTTTTTCCAAAAAAAACCAAGTTTCCATGTTTGAAATAAAAATATTTCTGATCTCCATGTTAAGTTTCTGCTATAAATAGGGATGTTGCTATTGGCCACAAGGATATTTTCATGTATTTCAGAACTGAGATCTATCTAGGCCTTCCAAACTTCCTCTTTACTTTAAGGATAAATTAGCTCATAAAAATTTATTTTTAGTGTAGATGTCTAAGGAAGGGATTACTATTATGAGTGCTTTCTTTTGTGGTACCAGTGTTCTAGATTTCTACCCAATGTCTATTTTACATACTCTGTTATCAAGATGCTGCTCTAGAATTATGTTGTACACTAAGTAACAGAAAAAAAAATCCAAGAAGTAGAAAATCAAGAACATTTTTGTTCCTCATTTTTTTATTAAATAATTCACTAACTAAAGAAATATGTTAAGAGTACATTGAGTACACATTATATCTGAACAAAAAAAAAAAAATCTTTTAATTCCTGAGGAAGATTTTTTTTTAAAAAAAATTTGCCACACTCTTATGATATATTTCAGGACAGTTTAGTATTTAATTTCCCATCTGCCTCCCAGCTGGCAGAAAAATTTTACCTCTTTTGATTTGTACTCATTAAGAGACAGGAGTGACCACTCACTCTGTGTAATGCAATAACAATAGACACAACCTTCAAAATGCATCACTTCAGAAATGATGGGTGGAAGGGAATTATTACATTTTTTTCATTTAGTATATAACTATCAGAAAGAGTCTAATACTTATACTAAAATATAAAATTTTATAGCACATTAGTCATAATATAGGACCACTGCATCACATGACATTTCTATCATGTCAATGAAATTGTAAATGTTTTTATCATGAAAGAAAAATGTAAAGAGAATATAAGAGTCACAGTATTTAAACACATGATTTCCTGCCACTGAAATCCATAGGAAAGCTCTGCTGAATTTAGAGAGTTAGGTTGTGTCTAAAAATTCATGGTGTACAAACATGAGCCAAATGGTTGATGCAGACTGGAGGCAGTAAAATGTGGGCAGAAGTGATCGTTGAAGGCTACTTGTACTGCTACTACATCCCAGGAATCTCACTGCCAGGTCATCCTGGCATACTTCCTACCTCACACCCACTCCTGATCACATCCTTATTCCTCTCTTAGTCCCCATTCTCAGCTCAGCTCCCACACTCACCACTCCAGCTGTCTGTTACTATTTTGTGAGTAGTCTACAAATAGAGAATTGTTGAGAACACCCCGATACCAAGTATCTATGGTCTCCTTTAAAACACTGTAACACTGTCAAACGCAGAACCCTGCTGTTTTCAAGGCAGGGTCAGCAGAGCTTTATGTTTCCTGCTGTGGCTCATATTGTGCGTGTGGTAACCAATCTTGCACTGCAAGACTCCGTCCCATAAAGGCCCAAAAATCTGGGGTCAAGGGATTCAGGTCAAGAGCAATTAAAAAGAAATGTCCATGTCCAGAAGAGGCCTCCAGTTTTAGAGTATGGTTTGAGGTCTGACTTGATTTTAAAACTGTTTGAAAGCTGAAATTTGAGTGGAAGATTCCACAGCATCAGAATGCAGCCATTTTTGACTACCTGTACATTCCAACTATGAAACAATAAGGCTTTCAGCTTAGCAAATGCTGAAAAATTACAGTCTACTCACCAGCTTGAAAATGCATTATATTTTTCTCATTAAGGCCACACTGTTTTTTCAGAGGTGGTTTTCCATTTCTGCTCTCCCTCTTAAAACTTTGCTGCAATGCTACTCTGTGACTCAGATGACCCAACTGAGAACAAAGAGGGAGAGAAAGCAGTTTTTCAGAAGCCATATGATCAGGAAAGTGGGATAGCTTCCTTAACACTATGCCAGTGAATTCATATTATTTTCCGGCTGAGTTTGTGACATTGCATTCTCACGTGCCCTGTGGACAAAATATATCTGAGTTCTTAACTGCGTATATGGGTATGCATATGCATATGTACGTGTATATGTACATTTTTGGGTGTTACCTGCTTTTTTCTTATGCATTTTCATGTCTGTGCTTACATATTTTCACCTAAGCAATTTTGATTTCTCCATTCAGCACTGAAACAAAGACGTTTCTCAGTAATTGCAGTCTTGTCCAAAATAGAGAATGATGATGAGAATGCTTTTTTTGTTTGTTTGCAGCAAGTGATACCAAGCTGATCATGTGCAGTTCCTACTTGAGAACATGCAGAACTTCCATGCAAAGTGATAGGCACTAAAGCGGTGCAAACTCTGGGTATGCATCCTGTAATGTTGCATCTTTAACCATTATCATTACTGACTACATTCAGAATAATTTTTATTTCCTTGAATCTGAAACACCACAAAACAGAACAAAAGAAGCCTAATTCTGCAAGCTTGCCACACAGGATCCTCCAGGTTAAATGGTTCAGTGTGACACAGCTTTGCTTCAGGGTTATTGACAAAACAGTGCATTCATCAATAAACATGTCATCTCCTCTGCTTTGTGATTCTACTTTGTCTGTAAACATTCAGTCTTCTGAATAAACATACCTACTGAGGGACTCTATTAATGTTCTACAGTTGAAAGATAATCATTAATCATAGGTAAAATTTGCTTAGAAATGCATAATCTCTGGAGACTAATACTAAACTGAAGCTTAAAAGTTAGGTTAACTGATGCCACGAAATCATACACATTAAAATTACATAGTTATTATTTTGTAATAATGAATTGGGAACTCAAGTTTGGTGGCAGGATATGTAGTGTTGGTTATTCATCCAATTTCTTCGTTACCTGAAGTAGGTTTGAAGGAAGAATCTGAGTAATGAGAGGTTTGCAGTCTGATGGAGGCTTGTCAAAGGTTCTGTTTTTGTGGGAAACTCCTGAAATATGGAGCTGGCACCACTAACAAAGCAAAGTTCAGAATTAAATTCACACTGGACTTGTATCTTATATACAAACTTCTGATAATTCTTATTCTTCATTGGGTCTTATTTATGGTAGAAGGCAGGATTTGGAAACTTAATTCTTTCAGTTAGTAACTCCAATTACACAGTAATAGAACTGACACTGAAAACCAGAACTAACATCTTCCTCATTTATGTGTAGCTAACTTATATTCATGTATTGGAAATAGTGCATGTAATGAAGATTAAGTGGACTAAAATTAATTTTTGCAAACATGTCTGATTCTTAGATAGGCCATTTTCATTAATCGTACGCATGTTCATCACTTTCTCATATAAGAATAAACTGAATTTGTTACGTATCTCAGATATGGCTTAGCCTTTGAAAAACACACAAACTGTATTTTTGCTAATTTTAGCAGGACAGATATTATAATTATAGTTGTCTAATATCTTAGATTTTGTCCCTCAGTTATATATATGTATATACAAACCCAGAGAAGTAGAAGAAAGAGAGACAGGGTGGGAGGGACAGAGAGAGACAGAACATCTCTTACTATTTTGATCAACACGTAGAAACTTGCCACTACACTGTACTAAGTCAGCATAAGGCTGACCTTGTCTCTAATGTCAAAATTTGTCCCATCATTTTTCACAGCAAAGCATCAGATGGACTAATGCACTTGTCTCTGGGACAACACTTTTATTTCTTTTGAGAGTATTCATAAGGGTGATGGAAGATGACATTGAGGATTTATGGATGAATTTGAACTTCCTGGAAAGGGTGAATAACAGCTGATCAGAGATATCCCATAAAATTGCATTGTTCAAGTCACAGAGAATGGGTGAAAAATCTGCTTTACCTTGCAGGGAAATTCTATTTTTGATGACTGATTTGAAGTCTGCGTAATTAGCAATCAGTAAAATCAATGGTTCCTTGTTAAAAAAAAAAAAGAGACTATAATTATCTGCTAATAATTCCCAAGTTTAAAAATGTAGCTGGTGATTTAAGGTAGTCATATTTTGATATATGTTTTAATTGGAGACATTTTTTTAAAAAAATAAAACTGCCATAATATCATTATCCTTTGAAAGTCTGATTTTTTTTTATACTTTAGGACTCCTTTTCCTTCTCAGAAAATATCACCATTTAAAATTTGCATTGTCTGGACTGAATAATAAAAACCTCAGAACAAGAGCAAACCAGGCTCTGCTTTCAGAACAGTACTAACCAGACGATAGTAATGATGGAGACTAGGGACACAGTTGTGAGTCTACTTGCACATTTTCATAGGTAGATTAAAGATGTAAAGAGCAACTTTTTCACAAGTTAGTAATATCTGTTGAGCGTGTATGTAACCTGCAGCAGAAAACCAGCTGCCACACAGTTACGTCTCCCCTTGACTATGCAACATGGTGGAAAGTACAGAAAGGCTGGGGAAAGACAATCTTGGCATTGTTAAGACTAAATAGAGCTGCAAGAGCTGGCAATCAGCATTTCACTCTCTTTGAGACCTCAGAAAAGAAGCAGGTGTTATTGTTGGCATTGTGGGGACCAAGCATTGCTGGGATAGCTATTCCTGTTTGTTGACCAGCACCTTGGTCATTCAGTGGTTCCTCTGGAAGTTTAGCTGGAGAATAGGGAATTGTGCACGAGCTGCACAAAACATGATGGAGAAGCTGCATGCATGGGCTCATACAGGCACATGGGGCATGGGCAGGTGCATGGCAGGGTAAGGAAGCAGGTGAGCTGGGAAGAGGTTTACTCTTTGTGGCATTTCACCCAATATACATTTGTGCATTTTTAGTGAGAAGGAGTTCTAACTGCCTGCTTTTAGAAATAGAGTTAATGTCTTCACAGCAAGCAAGGATTTTTAATCTCATGTTTCTGGTTTTTTCCTCAAATATCTGTTTTCCCTTTTGTGGCAAAACGCCTTGTTTTATATAGTAGTAATGATTCCCTTAAAATAGCTTCACAACTGCTTTTTGGATTAGGATTTGAAAATGGAAGACAGGTGTGATTTTGGCAGTAAGATTGCCAGGAAATACGTAAAATAAAGGCAGCATCATCAATAAAAAGAGATGAAAGAAAGCAGAAAAACCTTCATCTGGAGTAGAAGTGCAGGCCTGAATCTGAGGCTGAGGAGACAGTTTTCTGTGCCGACGTCTTACAGAATTGGGCCCAAATTTAGCCTACAGCAAATCTTGTCATAGAACTGACTTTGTAACAGGCGTTTGTTATTCCACTATTTCCCGCAATTGCCTTAGGGTAATTTTGAGCATTTCAGCTCCTGGAAAAATAGCTAACATGATATAATATATATTTATTAGCAGACAAACACTGTAAATTGTTGATATTTCCATGTTTCAAGACAATTGTTAAAAGTGAAACAATGAGGCAGTCTTGTCTTACATCTGACAGTTTCAGCTCCTGGCACACTAAGCTCTTGTTTGATAAGCTATGTTCATTCCATATTTGTGTAATACCCTGGAAGAAATTAGGTTGCAATGAAGTCCATTTTTGTCACTGCATGTAGCAATGAATATCACACCCAGCAGGGTACAGTGGCACCTGGCTGTCCAGACCCAGTGTAGCACAAAGCCATCTGGGGGTAATTACAACAAGGTATTCTTTAAAGACCAGATGGGACCAAGGAACAGAAGCCCCTATCCCTCCCAGTCATTTACAACATAATTCCTTTCAATGATATACTTAATCCTCCCACCAGCTACGCTTTTCAGCTTGCTGTTGTCACTGTTCCTTTATGTTAATTCACTTGAGAGACACAGAAAGGGAGAGAAAGCAGAGAGGGAGAGCGAGCCACCGGTGCCTCAAGGGGCTAAAAGAAATTATTCATCCTTAAATTGTTTCCACTACACCAAGTACAGTAACAGTTGTGTTTTTTTTTCTTTTTTTTTCTTTTTTTTTAAAGTGGGCTGAAATTATCCTAAAGAAGGTCAATGCTATAGCCCTGTGCAACACCAGCTGAGTTTTATTCAGCCACCTGTTAGCTAGGAGTGTTCTGCACATGCTCATGATGCATTTAACCAGTTTAAAGGGTCTTTTTATTGACTGGCAGCCTCCCTACATTCAAAGTGCTCAAGCCATGGCCCTGCTTTGTGATCATATGTGGCACACAAGACTTAATTCAATTATGTTGTAAGCCTATCCAGTTTGTATCAGTGCCCTTTCACTTTTGTGTCATTTGTCTTGTATCTTGTAAAGAGTTGGGCGGTTTTTTGTGTGTGTGGTTTTTTTTTTGGTCTTGTTTTGTTTTATTTGTTTTGTTTTGGGGTTTTTTTTTGAGGAAGGCATGAACTAGAAGAAAATTGCTTTTATTTCATCATTCAGATTTGCACTGCAGATGTACAGGCTACAATTTTAGAAAAACACAAAAAAGTATTTTTGTTAATACAAAAGTAACAGAACAAAAGAAGAAGTCTTCTAGAATTTTAAAATCAAAGATATACCCACATATATAAAGAAGGTCAGGCAGACAGCCCAAACATATTTCAAATAAGAATCAAATAGAGGGATGAGTAAAGAGAGCAAAACAAGCAAATGTATTTAATAGTTTTAAAATTACAAACCATGAAGGTCTGAATATTGATGTCTTTCTTTACAAGTTGTTTATTGGTTTTAAAGAAACTGTACAGGAAGTGACTTCTCAACAGGATTGAGCCTGAAAATATTTTGGCCTTGCTTATGTTGCTATATGGCCCCTGAATTCATGATCAATGTGTAAGTAAATTGAAAATTTTCAAATAAAGTGTTTTTTAAAAGTATGCAAGTTATTTCTGCTATTCAGTAAATCTGTATGAATACTACAGATGAGATAACAAGATGCCTTTTGACCTTGACTTACTTCAGTGTGACAGTCCTGAAGTTCAACATCATGTTATCATCTGGTTTACTTTCAGTCACTTTTCCAAAATTCTGACCAAATGTTTAAGGAGGTACAAATCCTGACATTTCAACAAGCCATGAAGCATGTCCTTATGGTCATTTAAAATAGCTTCAAAAGCATGAAAATCTGCCACAGAAAAAGCTTCAGAGGAAGCTTTCTGCATACAGAGATCACAAACACAAACTGAAATTACACTGTGAATGCAGTACCAAGAAGAGTGGAATATGCATAAGGGAGACTGAGGTTTTTTTTTAAAAATTGGTTTATAAAGACTAGATTAGTTTTTGCTGGAAGCTGAAATCAATAAAAATAAAATGTACTATTGTGAAATGTATCTTTTACATTATTATAATGCCTTTTACATCAAACATTGATGATGTGAAACAATTATAAAATCCGGTCTGTACTGAAAATGTGTGTGTGGATTCCATCATAGGAATAGATAAGCATATCTTTGTTAGACTGGGATAAATATTCATTGATATCTCTTCCCTCTCCTTTTTCCATGCAGTACAAGTCAGAGAAAGGGCAGTAGTGCCAAGTTACTTACCAGTCTGCATGGCAAATAGGTATCAGTTGCCGATGTATCAGCCTCAGCACTGAAACACCCTGACCATTTTCTGCCTTCGTAGTAGCTTTCCTCTGAGTCCTTAACAGAGCTTGTCATGACTCTGAACAATTTATATCTTTCATTTGGTACTCTTCTGACTAACTTTATCCACAAATGGATTGTTGTTTTGGTAATTTTCTCCCACTAGTCTTAAAGATTTGAGAAAGATTTTTATAAGATTCCTGAAAAGCTTAACTGAATTAGGAAGAGGGATAAATTGCCTGGAGAATACTAACCATTCAGTTTTCATCTGTTAGTAGCATGTGAATCCCACAGACCTAGTCTGCAACTGTATTTCTAGCTCCTCATCAAATAACGTAACCTTTATTATCAAAAAGAGCTCCTGGAGGAAGTACTGGAGTATTTAGTTTTTCACAAAGAATGAAGAGATAATTACTGAGAAAGACATACAGCGAAGTATTTAAAATATAATTTTGCATATATGAAGCCTTACATGGATCTCAGCATTAGAATGAAGCTGATCCTTCCTCTCTTTCAAAAGTGACTGCCATGAAACTCGCAGATTCTGATTTCAACCTAATCCCCTCCCTACCAAAAAACCATATATATTTACTTAATAAGTTCTTGAATTATACATAAAGAACCTGGGCAATCAAGTTGTACAGAAATCAACTTAGTAATATCCAAATACCAATACTTGCAGCTTTAAGCCAGGTTTCAGGGAAGTTCATGTTAAAAAAAGGACTGTGCTAATAACTTGCCACCTTGTTTCTATTCTACTGTATCACTTCTCTAATGATAGGTGACTGATTAGGTCACATTTATGCATATAATTCCCAAGAATACCTCTGAACCAAGCTGTTCATGTATATGAGTAAATTTTTTGCCAATGACATTCACATAGTCTTGGTCACAGTGAACTACTATATCTCAAAAATGCTTACTTTTTAACAAATTGCAAACAATAACAATACACCTTATGCCAAGAATCGCAAGTATATGAAGGATAGACTAATGTAATAAGCTTCCTTATCATCTTCCCAATCCCTAAAGATTCAGAGCAATCACTTGTGATTATTTGCTTAGATATAAGGATGCACCAGTTGATTTAATTCAAATAAAACTTATATTTGATTCTATCTAGCCTCCAGCACAACTCAGTCCCCTTAAAAATACAAACTATTCCAGTGCAATCTCTGACTTCTGTATCTACCCTGATGTTCACTTTGGTTTTTTTGTGCTTTGATTATTTCAGTTCAGTTTCCTATGACCTTTGATTTGCCTAGAAGTGCCTTTGTAAAGCACAGTGTTGGTGAAAGCCCTTAAATCATTCAGCGTTCCTGGTACCATAGCCATGGTACCAGGAAACACTATGCTATCTCAGATATGCTGCCCTTGCACCGTAGGAAACTAGTGTTAGAAAGTCCCATTTTCATGCATCATAGGAAGACTTAGTGGGAAAACAGTCATAAAATAATGAAGGAAAAAAATAAGAGTTCAGAACTACTGAGAAAGGAAGTCCATGTTCAGTTCCATGCAAAAAACTCAGCTCTTTATCTTTTGCATTTAGAGTGAAGTTGTACCTAAATAAAATCCCTGAAAATGACTTTAAGAAGGTGTCCTCTCCTCTTGGTATCAATAGGGAGCTTTTCTCTCCTTTCTTTTGAAAATGTATGCAGATGAAAGAGGTTGTGAATCCCTTTTGCTCCATCATCCCCTTCTTCTCTTCTAAAAGAGTGATATTTACTGTAAGGTTGCTATGAGGTCTCCATGCAACCTTCTCTCCTCTGTGCTGCACAGCCCCAAGTTTCTCAGCCTGTCTTTGTAGGGGAGGTGCTTCAGTCCTCTTATCAAGTTTGTGGCCCTCCTCTGGACTTGCTCCAACAGTTTCATGTCCTTCTTATGTTGGGGTACAGACCAGAACTGGATGCAGCACCCCGGGTGGGTTCTCACAAGCTCAGAGTAGAGGGGTAGAATCACCTCACTCGAGCTGCTGGCCACACTACTTCTGATGGAGTCCTGGATTTAATTGGCTTTCTGGGCTGCAAGCAGACACTGCCAGCTCTCATAAGTTGTTTTCCACTCTTTCTCGATCACTTTTCCACCCAACCTGCAGGTGTATCTGTGATCATCACAACCCATGTGAAAGACCTTGCACTGTGTTTTGCTGAACTTCATGAGGTTTGCATTGGCCCACCTCTCAAGCATGTCAAGGTCCCTCTGGATGGAGTTCCTTCCCTCCAGCATGTTGACCACACCACACAGCTTGGTGCTATAAGCAAATTTGTTGAGGGTGCACTTGATCCCACAGTCCGTGTCACCATCAGAGATGATGAACAGGACTGGCCTCAATACCGACCCCTGAGGAACACTACTCATCACTGGTCTCCATGTGGACAATAAGCCACTGACCACAACTCTTTTTGCTGCCATCCAGTCAATTCTTTATCCACCAAGTGGTCCATCCATCAAATCCTTGTCTCTCCAATTTAGAGACAAGGATGTCATGCAGGACAGTGTCAAATGCCTTGCATGAGTCCAGATAGACTATGCCAGTTCTGCCCCTGTCCACCAACACTGTAGACTCGTCATAGAAGGTCACCAGATTTGTCAGGAATGATTTCCACTTTGTAAAATGACGTTGGCTGTTAACCAATCATCTCTGTGTTTTCCAGGTACTTTAGAATAGTTTCCAGGAGAATCTGCTCCACAATGTTGCTTTGCACAGAGGTGAGACTGACTGATCTTAGTTCCCCAGGTCTTCCACTTTTCTCTTTTTAACAATGGGGGTTATATTTCCCTTTTTCCAATCACCAGGGATTTTATCTGACTGCTACAATTTTTCAAAAATGATGAATAGTGGCTTAGCAATTTCAGTTCCCTCAGGAACTGTAGTTGAATCTTAACGGGTCCCATGGACCTGTGCACATTCAGATTCCTCAGATGGTCTCAGACCTGATCCTCTCCTAAAGTGGGTTTAAGGTCTTTATTCTACCAGGCCCTGTATTTGCCTTTCTGAACTTTTGTGACCTGGCTAGAGCGTTGGGAAACAGACCATCACTACACTGGGCATCCTGAAGTCATCAAAGAAGATGAAGACAGAAAAATCCTCTACTAATCTGGTGTGATTCTGACTGTTTTTAGAGTGGGGGATATCTCCTTAGTTTAACGTGGAGAAAATTGGTTTTTATTTTCAGAGGTTGGACATGTCAGTCTAGGAATTGTCAGAATACCTCAATTTCTCCAGATTTTTTTTTTTCAGTTGCTTTTTGGCATTAGAAATATTTAGCTTTGAATATGGAAGCCCAGTGTAAAGAATCGCTATCAGTCTTATAAGTATTGAGATGTAAGGATGTCATGGAATAAAACTGAGAAGTCATAAAGACACCAGTTAGTTACAGAGTGAGATTTGACCTGAAGCTAAAATATAAACATGTTCATCTGAGTAGACAGAAAAGCATATAAAATGGGAATAGAGTGAGAAAGTAAGTCAGTAGTTTCTTTGCTGACTTGATTGGGACTTTTTTTTACATTTCATAGTACCCTGAATTGAATTGAATTTTAGTTCTTCTTGGTTAGCTACATCCCTGTCCTGGTGAATCCGCTCAAGCTTGTAGCTTACTCGGTAGTTAAACTCAATCAAAACTCTAAAAAAAGAAAGGGAATTGTCAAGAACATGTAAAAAACTAGTGAAATGAGAACAGACTTCTCTATATTTTATAGATCATAAAAAATATATTTCTGTATATCTCATTGCTACATGTTCTCTAAGAAAAAAAAGAGTTTTAGAATTTGATTTAGTAATAAGGTCTTTGAGTTTGAAATTAAGGTTTTTCTATTAAAAATATAAATATGGAAAAAAATTAGGAATTGCCTAAAGTTGTAATCAACACATATTATAATTATTTCCCCAAAAGTCTACTACTTATGTATTTTGACTGGGTTTTTTTCTATTTTACACATCCAGCACAGAGATCTCTCTTAATACAAGATACCTGCGTGCTATCCATAATCAGATATGTTGAAGATACACACCTCCATTTGAAAAAAACCCCAGCACATCTGAATGTTCTTAGTGAGTAACACCAAGTCCATTGCTTTGAATAGTAGTTAATTCAGATGAAAATCTAATGTGAAGTACGAGAATGCCTAATGATGATGATGATGATCAACTATGTTGATCTTTTCTAATCGCATCATGAACAAAATAGCATTTAAGAAAAATGCAAGGTTCCTAATTTTGGATATGGATTTAATTTATTTAGCTAACTAAATACAATTTCTTCTAAAACTACTAGATGACCATTCACATTGCTATTGCAGAATGACATTTAAGGGATTAGACTAAGTTTCTTAAGAAATGTTGAAGGTAGATGTTATTCATGTAATATAGTATCTAACTCAGAAACCCTGCATATTAAGTCAAGAAAGGGATTCATAATAACTGGCTTTACTTTCATAAATAAAATGGTCAATATAATTTCATTCTTTCATTTCTTGAATCCATAACTTCTTCACTGTGACATCATAACCTGTAGTAAAATATTTGCTCTTGACTTACATGGCAAAGGAAGTTGTTTTGGATCTGTTTTCCTCTAGATTTTGAACACTGACAGAGATCAGTATAAAGTGTCCATGGGAGGACAACTGCAGCTATTTTAGTAAATTTAATGGTCCCCGAAAATATTTGCAAGTGCTAGAAAATTATCACTTACACTGTTGAATCACTGGAGAATCCCTGGCTTCGTTTGGAAACCAGACCTCACCGAAACAATGCAGAGAGGCAGAAGACAGTGCAGTCCAGGTAACAGCCCAAGCTGGCAGTCAAATTGAAGCTGTGTTTTTCTGCAGAAGAGATTTAATAGAATGAATGTAAATTGTTCTGTGATTAATGTCTCTAAATATTATCTCATCAAATGCACAACACTAGATCCAGAGTAGTACATTTTGTGTATGTAAGCTCTTGAATCTGTTACTCTCCCTTAAACAGTGCACTTAGTACTCATTTTAGTGAAAAGATTCTTTCAGAAGAAAAGAAAGTAGCTCTCCTTCCTTGTGATCTCTGGCAATCTATGGCAAATGGAAATAATTTTCAGAATCGTGGTAGCCTAGGTAAAGAAAATCTACTTTCCCTCACTACTATCAGGGAAAATTGTGCTTTCAGGTACCTGTATGAAGATTTAAATGACAAGTCTTCAAGAAGATGAAGAGTAGCAAAAAATTATTGTTGTAGTGCAAATGTTGCAAACTTGGGACATGTGAACTAAATGCATACTTAGGAAAGGGAGAGCATATTTAAGAATAACTATACAACTAAGTGGATGGATTAGGAATTGGTGTTCCCTTACAAAAATTAAAAAAAAAAATATTTGTGAATAGTTTAAAATCTTTAAAAGTGAGGAAAGGAAAAAAAAAACCAACTGGGCAGTAAAGGAAAAAGTGCTGACTTGTAAAATATGTAAACTACTACCTAATAATAATAAATATCATCTTGGCAAGGGTTGTATCTGTTAGTCTCCTAAAGCAGTAAATCTTTGGGAAATGTGTGAAAGACCAGAGAAGCAGAGCACTCTGTGGACAAGGGACACAATGGAAATGGGAATAAAGACATAGAGAAAAAAAAAAGACAATAAAAAATAAGCTCATAAGCACATTAAAAGTTTGCCTTTCTTTTAATATATGTTGTATACTAAGTCAAATTAAAAAAAAAAAAAAAGTGACCAAGAATTTCTTACTTGAATTTCTGCATTTCTTACATTTTCAAATAAATTACTTGTAGTAGTTGCTTTCTGAAAGGTCATCAGCAAACTGGATATGCCAAGACATAGGAGAAAACCTTTCCCAGTGAGGGAAGGAGAGGTGGCAACTGCCACTCCATTTTTTGCTGTGGCCATGATTGCACAGTTTTCTAGGGGGTTCTGGAGGCCTCAGAGTTCCCCATATTGATGATACTGATATATTCCTTCACAGTCTGCATGCCTCTGTTCCCCTCTCAACCTGGTGCAGAATCAACACTAGGGCATGCAAATAAAATAGCCAAGTTTTCTGTTTTGAAAAGTCTTTGCTGGTACTTTGTGCTGAAGGACTTCATCTGGTGCTGGTAGGAGTCACCTTGTGCTCAAGGAGGCATGGCCAATGGCTTGCTATCTCTGTCATCTTCTGCATCATACTGGTTGCTCTGGAGCGGGGGGATTTTGATCCATGAATAATACCTGTGATTCAAATTCCACTGTTTCCACATGAGTTTAAGGCCAGACTGCATAGGGCAATTTTGTCTTTGAACCAATTTAAATGAGACCAAAACTGAGGGGAGAATATACTGTTACTCTGAAAAGACTTGCCACGGGGAAAAAGAATTGTTGCTGACAAAAATTATTCAAAGTAGAAGTTTCACTTAAATTTTATGGGGTCTCTCTGAAATCAAACTGTTTTCTTTCAGAGTGCTGAAAGCAATGAAATACCATAATGTTTAGCAGCAGAAATTTACATTTTCCAGTGTATTTTAACTCCTCAATTCGTTAACTATCCTCAAGGTGTTCCTACATCTCAAACAGCAGTTCTGATCTTGCAGGCCCTTTTGTTCATCAATATTCTGTTTTCATATTTATTTCCATAGAATGTTTGTATAAAAAGAATAATAAAATCCCATTTAATATCTGTTATGATTGATGAAAAAAAAGAACGTTACTGGAACCAAATTAATTTTGCTGCCCTTAGAATCTGAAAGTGTCTCTTATCGTGTGCAGCCATCTCTACAAACCACCTAAGGTGATCTGTTTGCTCACATTTCATTTAATTGCTTATTCATCAGTTTATTAGGTTATTAGAGAACCTAGGTAGCTCATGAGAGCATGCCCATGTTTCTGAGTAATATGCCACAGAGATAGTGAGATGGCCTTCGGAGAGATGCCCTGATTCCGGTAGCTCAGAGCATGGCAGTTGCCCTGGCTAATTCACACTGCTGTGGGGAAATTAAAGTATCCTTAAACATCCCTGTACTTCGTGCAGATTATTTGCATTTTGTCTTCTAATTCTCTTAAAGCACTGAGTATCTTTGTGTTTTGTTGCTGTTTGCAATTTAGAAAAATAACTGTGTGAACCAATATGTACAAATTAATACAGTAACATCCAAAGGTCACACACAAACCAACTCTGCGAAGTACTGAGCAGCCCCTTTTCAACTTCACTGGCAATGTTAGATGGTCTGAGCTTCCCAAACACTTCTATAGACCAACCCACTGAGGTCTTGTAACTGACTGTAACTGAAGAATACATCTCTTTAGGGTTTACCAAAACTAGGGGTTTTTTTTCAGTTGTTAAGATCAGTGTTGTCCACTGAAAATTCACTACTAATGTTTACATAGGTATAAAAAAAGTGTTTTTCTTTACTGTTTTCTACATGACACACCTCATTTCTTCTCTTTTCCCAACTTGCTTTATACTTCCTTTGGAAATAGCTGAAAACTGCACTTTCAAATACTTGTAAAGTTGATTAAAATAAGCAATCTTTTAAATGTTGTTGCTTACTGAATCCACTAGTTCTTGGAAAGAGAGAGCTCAAAAGGTTCCTTTAAGTGATAAATGTATAAATCTCTTTTAGGCTTCATAAAATAAAGCTTATTGATCTGTATCTTACTACGCAGTTTTTCAGTTGTTACAGGGTTAATTTTTATTTTTGTTTTAAGTACCTGCTGCATAAATATTAAAGCACATCTCTTCTTAAGGGAAAAAAGGGAAAAGTACAATCTGGGTGCTAGGATGCTAGAAAGAAACAATAAATTATTGCTGTAATGACATGCTAATTAAAATTTTGCTTGTAACTCATGTAAGTGTTTGAAGCCCAGCAAATTTCTCTTTTCATTTGTGAAGTGTGAAGGTAAATTGCCCAGTGACAGTGGGACATCGCTAACAAGTACAAATTGAATAACATGCTATCTTGCTCTATTAGTCCTGACTAGCATGTCTGAATTAGATATTCAGCACACTCCCCATTGTAGGCCTGATTGATAAATGCTAAGGAGAATTTGTCAAAACAACAGGGGCTGCACCCAGTGGGACATCAATATGCTCCATTTAGTCACCCACCCGGCACTTCCTACATAGGATTGTCACATAAAATTAAGACTAGCCGCTAACCAGCCATCAAGCTTGCAGCAGACACTAGGCAGCCTGTGTTCTGTATGCATATTAGTCACATGCTTAACAATTTGGGCTGTCATGACTGAAGCATGCAGTGACCTCTGTGGCAGAGGTTGAATTTTGCAACTACACTAGACATCATGCTCAGCTGTTCAAGATTTTAGGCCATTTCCTGCCTGATCTGTGCACAGATGCACTGCCCTAAGCTATAATCTGTGGCCTAGTCCAAATGACAAATGGCACAGCATAGATTATTGCATTATATATTAAGTACTACAAGTCTGTAAATTATAAGTAAACTACTGTTCAGCCTGAATGTCTCCTGCAACTTTTATAACACTTTCCTTCATAATGTCTCTTATGTGCACTGCAAATAAATATTTGGAAAACAAAGGCATCGGAGTTTAAATACTGAAATAGATTGTTTTCCCTGCAATTAGCTGCTTGAATATGAAAGAGTTTTTTTCCAGCTGCAATTCACTAAGTTGAAGCTGGACTTGCTTCTCCTCCATTCCTTCCCCTTTCACTGAGAATTATTAGCAAATTAAGGTTTTCTGTGGGCTCTATATGTCGAACATTTTTGCCAGATAAATGGTTGAGGCCAGCCATTTTACATAGTATTTTCAGTCTGGATTAGACATGCAATATTCAAAGCTAATAAATATGAATAAGAAAACTAAACATCTTCAGTTCTGAGGGATTTAATTTGTAGTTCTATAATGCTTAGTCTCTCTTTATGTATGAAGTTCTTGTTTACATATGGAACAGCTGTAAAGAGTATAAAAAAACAAGCTGGAAGGAAAAGTATTCACTCCTTTTCTTGCTACAGAGCTGCAATATATCATTGGTCTAAGTGGGATTTTTGTTAGAATGTGATTGTGTGTTTCCTATGTGTGGTTTGGACTCCAGTATGTCAGTTGTGTAATGTCAACAATCAAATTTTTGGTGTTAGGATGGAAAGAAGAAAGAAGTTAAGGACAAAGAGAGAGAGAGGAGGAGAGAGAGAAGGAGGGAAGAAAGGAAGGGAACAAATTTTTGAGTATTTAAAATCAGTGGGTATTTACCTCCAATAGATAAATATTGCTTTCTTTTCCTCGTGTGATAAGACACTAAATTGGGAGGAGCTGTTGACTCCCTCGAGGGCAGAGAAGACTTGCAGAGAGACCTCAGCTAATTAGAGAGTTGGGCAATCACCAACCAGATGAAGTTTAACAAGGGTAGGTGCCAGATTCTGCACCTGGGAGGGGTAACCCTGGTTGCATTTATAGACTAGGGAATGAGAGGCTGGAGAACAGCACTGTGGAAAGGGACCTGAGGGTCCTGGTAGATGGCAAGTTGAATATGAGTCAGCAGTGCCCTGGCAGCCAGGAGGGCCAACCGTGTTCTGCAGGGCATCAGGCAAAACATCACCAGCCAGTCAAGGGAGGGGATTGTCCCACTCAGCTCTGCACTGGGGCGGCCTCACCTTGAATATTGTGTGCAGTTTTGAGCACTGCAACATAGAAAAGACATAAAGCTATTAGAGAGCGTCCAAAGGAGGGCAACAAAGATGGTGAAGAGTCTGGTGGGGAAGCCCTATGAGGAATGGCTGAGGTCACTTCGTTTGTTCAGCCTGGAGAAGAGGAGACTAAGGGAAGACCTCATTGCAACCTTCAGCATTTCCATGAGGGGTAGCGGAGAGGCAGGTACTAATCTCTTCACTCTCATGACCAGTGACAGGGCTATAGAGGAAAGGCAGGAGTCTATCAGGGCAGGTTTAGATTGGATAACAGGAAAAGTTTCTTTACCCATAGGGTAATTGGGCATTGGAACAGGCTCCCCAGAGAAGTTGTCACAGCACCAAGCCTGACAGAGTTCAAGGAGCATTTGCAAAATGCTCCCAAGGACATGGTGTGTTTCTTGGGGTGTCCTGTGCAGGGCCAGGAGTTGGGCTCAGTGATCCTGATAGATCCCTTCCAATCCAACAGATTCTATAATTCTGTAACAATTGAAAAGTTTATACAAGTTTTCTCTTTCTCTTTTGGTTGTTGAACTCAAAGTGGAGGATGAGTAAAATCAGAGAAGAAAACTGGTTTTAGGACAGATGTAGGATCTAGAAATAGGAAAGGAATAAAGAAAGGTAGTTAAATCTAAGAGAATTAATTCCAGTGGGGTTCCTTAAGTTTTGCAATATTGTAAAGAAGGAAATTACCTTGCCCTATCAGAAAGTGTTTCTGTTTGCTCTCTTGGTGCTAGTCTTTTATTAGAAGACACATTGATTCCTTAGCATACACCAGTCTTCTGACAATCAGCTATGTTCAAGTTAAGTTGCATGTATTTGCCTTTAAAGAACACAGTTTAGGCCTGTTCCCTCTGATAAACTCACAATTGAAATGCTATCTAATCTAAGTGAATTAGTAAGTGAATTCTCCAGTGATATAAGACACTGCCCAGTGGAGGTGATGGCAGATAACCTCTCAAGCTCATATTTAGCTAATGAACGGCAAAGCCTTACACAGACTGTGAAAATGAGATTTGTAATATTTCTGCAATTTAGTTATTCAAATATATTTAAGAATGATTATAGCCATATGCCAACTGATTCTCTAGTTAAGACTCATTTATAAGTTAGTGACAGACCCATGTACAGACTAACAAAAATACAGTTCTCCATGAAGATTCCATAGGAAAAAACTGGGATCTGAAAGAGTGGCTGAAGGATTTTTCCTGAAATACACAAGAACCTGCTTATATTTGTTAGTGCAAAGGTAAAGAAAATGGGAACCAAATGACCTCAGCTGGATGTTATGAATGAATGACAGATCTTCTGAAGAAAAGAAAGAAGAAATTATAAACATGGAAAATTGTCAGGAAAAGGAGATACTGAGGAATTTTTTCTGAGAAATGAGAATTGAGAGTATAAACTGAGCCATGTACGTGCAGGAGGGTTTGATCAGGCTTTCCTAGCACAATCCAATTTAGCAAACTGTGTACATTATTTCAACTCACATGAATAATGCAGTTAAAACTAGTGAATAAGGTTTGAGTCCCAACAATAAACAAAATCTGCAGGGTAGGCAACAATTCAAAGAAAGTGCTACTCCTGGGTTCTGGTCCTGCCTGTTAAGTATTAGGGGGAAATAAGACTAGAAGGAGATCTTCTATAGAAATCTGAAATTAACACTCTCCTCTAGTAATGATGCAAAAATATGTGGCATGAGCTCTGTACCAAACATTACATGTATGTGTGCATTCAGTAGGTAATGTATATATAAATATTGTCTGCAATGAACAAAGTGCATTCTTTATTTCTGGAAGAATATACATTGGCATTAATATGGGAACCGGTGGCTCATGACGATATCATAAAAAGCTGAAGTATAAGAGAATGAGAATTTTTCCAAATTACTAGATAAAAAATACCTCTGTAGCATGTTAAGCAAATAATGTAATGACTCAATGAAAAAAAATAAAAACTCAAATGTTGTGTTATGAAAGCAATATACTTACAATGAGCCAACAGATAAGCTTGCTTTTCAATTGCTGCTGACTTTTATGCTTGAAGGAAGTTAGCAGTTAAACATTATGTTTGTTTGTTTTAGTTGACACTTTGAATTTGCCACAGCTGACCACCAGCTTATAAGAAGTAGACTTTTGTTTGAAACATATAACTCAGAAAACAGTCTTACTGATCACCTGCTTAGGTATTCAGTCATACCCTGAGAAACACAAAAGGCAAAATAATTGCTTTTCCAAGCCCTACTGGCAAAAAGTTACTTGGGCAGTTTCACCCCACGGGAAGTCTAAAGCTAGTCCACAGTAATGTCAGCTCAACTGAAAACAGCAACCTGCTCACATTGCCTGGGGCAACACACAGATGATGGATAGTGTAACAGATGAATCTTCTCCTCATCTCCATTCTAATCTCACTATACTAATTGTCATCAATACCATCAGTGTCAGTAGCCTAAGCTACTGCTCTCAGCCTGTGAGCTCTTCCAGAAGCTCTGGTCGTGCTTTTCCTCCTGGGGTTTGCCCCTCTGCCTGTACAATCTGTGGTGGTACCCCATAAAGAGGTCCTGCTGCCAGTGCATGGGGAAGAGATGATGGAGATGAGTCTGGGGTCTGGGCTCTAGAGGGTGGACTGCATCTGGCTGATGCACAAGTTGCAGTGTGGTAAGAAGGTTGCTGCGGCTGATGTGCCATGAAAAATGTTATAAATAAATGATGAATAATATGCAATATTATTTTGTGTTTGTCATTTCCTACATACACTAAAATATCATTATGATTCTAAAGGTCAAGCATTCAAAACTTAGGAAACACAAAATAATGAAGCAGCTCTGCAATCTGAACACAAGCCTGTGTAAGAGACCACTGTTCACTGCAGAAAGAAGCAGATTCCATGAAACACAAGCTTTGTGCAGCTCCATTATAGGCAGGATGCGCTGCCTGAAGTGTTAGAACTATCCCACCATCCAGAACATTTTTCCATGTACCATATTTCAGAACATTAGTTCACTTTTGGATTTCTCTTCAGTGATCGGACTTCGGCAGGAAGTGTCCACAGATATTAATGAATAATTGTTCAAAATCACTTGAAAGACAATAATTATGTCTCTTTTCTCAAAGGAAAGGGAAACTGAGACACAGAAATATGGTGTCATATCATAGAATTTTGCCATGTTTAGTATAAAAAATTAGGGTCTGTACTTTCAAAATATTTCATATTTTTTGTCACATAGTTGTTTCCATCTGGACAGCACAAAATGTTAAGTACTGAGTTAGTACAACACTGTTAATACAGTTCATCATGACATCGGAATTAGGTGGTAGTATGAAGAAAAGCCCCTTTAAAAAAATCTTTGTTTGTGTAGGTGTTTTCAAAGTGGATACCATTTTCCTTCTGCTATAGAAAAAGGATAAAGACTCAGGTGGGTCTGCACACATGAATTCCCTCTGAAGTCTGCAAGAATTTTCTCCTTATGTCAGAGTTAAATAAACCAAGACACTGTGTTACAGGCTGAGGTAAATTCACTGACACTCTTGTGACTGTTTACTGTCTTTGTGCACATGTAGATGAGGCTGGAGACACTGATACAGGTGTGTGTTTTCTTATTGCATTTTTTTATGCCTTAGTTCACAGTTTCTACTTAAGGACCATATTCTTGATTTCCTTATTACCACAGGCTAACGCTAGTTGTATTCACAGCATCTTTCTCCTTCAGGTTGCCGGTGGCAGGACCCGCTACTGGCAGAAACAGCATTTGCTTCACTGCCTTCCTCATACCCTCTTGAGGCCCATACGCTTCCTACTGTGCCTTGAATGCCAGTGGAGAGCAAAAATCACATGGGGATGAATTTACTCTGAGCTCTGCACCACATCACTGCTGAGGTTTATTCTGGACGGGCTGAACTGTTGTATCTAGAGATTGCCTTCCATTTCATCAAGGGAGGCAGCTACCACCTGGACCTTAAAATAATACAAAAACAATTAGTGCGTATTCACTGAATTCTGAAAAAAAAAGGCAAGAGTCAAGATCAAAATATTCATAAAGGAAAGAGTCATAGCAGAGCAATTATTTTGATGGGGAATACATAATAATTTCCACTTGGGAAGATAACACTAAACTACAGTTCAAAAGTTGAAAAAGTAGGGTCAGAAATCTCTTTGGTAGCAAGGTGCTGTCTAAAGCTGGAGGAGAGTGAAGAGAGCAAACCAGGAAAAATGTGTTTAGCTTCCCAGCATGCCTGTGGAATAAAGAAGCTAAGCAGGCGGAGTGGAGAGAGAGAGAGGCTGGCAGCTACTGCAATTGGCGCAACAAGCCTCTTGTATGTAAGAGCAGAGAAGTTTGGTCAGAGTGAGAGGATGGACTGGAAGTCCTCCTCTAGGGAGAAATGGCCTGAAAGCAAGGGACAGTGTGAATAAGGGGAGAGGAGATGAATGAAGAAGTGGGAGGAGGAAAAGCTATCAGGTACAGCTGGGGATTGTGATGAACTCTAGTGGTGCATTTTACTTCAGAAGTTTGGTTCTAAAAGAGATAAAATGCTGCAGGATGTTAATGGCCCCTTGGGGAAGAAGGGGGTATGGAGGTGTGTAGAGGAGAATAAATTACCTGTGGATTCCTTTATTGGTAAGAAACATTTCATCTCCCATCCTAAGAATCATGGATTGTCTTTTTCCATCCAAGGGTTAAAATTTCCATCACTACTGGAGATCTGTTTAAGAGTGTGTGCAGGTTAAATACACTGAATTCTCATCCCATACACAGTAAGGCAGCTACAAGTCAAACATAATGACAGTGCTGATTAATTAGGTTCTCCTACCCCCAGCACTTGAGAGTGATTTATTGAGACACATCTCTAACCTGATCCATTGTGCTGACTGGATTAATGGAGTGAGCTAGAGAAATTCACTGGCAATGTTAGATACGGAGCAGGAAAACATTAACCCTTGGAGCTTTCTTATCTAGCCTATTGGCAGAATATTAATTATGACAAAACATACATGTCTCACCTAATTATCTTTTGATAACTAGCATATATTTTTATTCATGCATGATGAAGTTACTGAAAATAATTTACACATAAACATTTTAGGAAAATATGGAGATAACGCTGAATTTACAGGGTCCACTGTAAACAGGAGACTATAAATGTCTTCCTTTAATTCTTGACAATTTACTTTAGATTATTAGAACAATTGATGGAGCCAGCAAAACAAAGTTATTTTGGAATATAAATTGGGGCATCATTAGGTTGCATATATACAAACACTCATGATGCATTATAAATGCTGTGTTTTCCCTGGACTTGTCTCTAACAGGCTTATCTTCTCAAACTTGGGCCCATTTCATGCAGTTAAATGGCATTCCCTAAACCCCACTTATATTCCAGGTTAAGAGTTTACTCACATATCAGATAGTTTACTTCAGATATCAGCTCTTTGTGATTATAACTCAGGCTGCCTGAGCTATTTTTAATACTTCAGGTCCCTAAGACAAGGCAGGATCATCCCATGAAGTGGGAAGTATGAGTGCAGTCTCCAAATAGGAGACTCAGAGGCTTCAGAAATTTCAGACACATTTTCCTAGTAGAGAAGGATCACCATATCTTGCACACAAGCACTGTCTGCTTTTGTCAGTAAACAGGGCTACGAGCGTAATTTATTTGTCTAATATTGCATATGCTATTTCACATTTCCAAGATGATATTCTTCAGTCATCAAAAGTAAATACAAATGATTCTTGATTCAGTGAACTTTTCAATAATTTGAAAGATAGTTCTGTGCAAAAAAAAAAAAAAAAAAAAAACAGGCAAAAAAAAGTAAAAGAGAAATTCCCTAAACATTTTCTTCCAAGATTTTTAAAATGAATCACTGCTGGGTTTAATTTTGATTTTACAGAGAGATGGAGGGAAAATAAAGTAATTTTTTTTTCATTTTGTGCCAAATAAATATTAAAACCACACAAAGTTTAAAGTTTACTATTTGGGGATTAAATTAAGAGACACGGAGATACATCCTGTTACATCTGTTCTGCTTACACCACGAAAAACATAGATCAGCACCACAAGGTCTGTCATTTCAATTTGTAACTAAGCGGCCACTGCAGAAGGATATAGGCTGACTATAAAAACCAAAATTATGGAATAGAATCATAGAGTATTTTGGGTTGGAAGCAATCTTTAAAGGTCTTCTAGTTCAACTCCCTTGTAATCAACAGGGACACCTTCCACTAGATCGGGTTGCTCAGAGCCCTGTCCAAGCTTATCTTGAATGTTTTCATGGACAAGGCATCTACACCCTCACTAGGCAACCTGTTCCAGTGTTTCACTACTGTCCTCGTAAAAAATTTATTCATTATATCTAGTCAGAATCTGCCCTCCTTTACTTTAAAACCATTACCCCTTGTCCTGTCTCTAGAGGCCACACTAAAAGGTTTGTCCCCATCTTTCTTATAAGCCTCTTTCAAGTACTGAAATGTTGCAATAAGGTCTCCCAAGAGCCCTCTATTTTCCAGGCTGAACAACAACAACTGTCAGCCTCCCATCATAGGAGAGGTATTCCAGCCCTCTGATCATTTCTATAACCCTCCTCTGCATCTGCTCCAACAGATCCATGGCTTTCAGCATCCCTCTTCCTATTCCCTGCTCTTCTATTCCAATCATCTACAATGGAATCACTTTGCCTCAGAGGAATAAATTATTCCACCACAAAGTCGGTGGGGTTTTTTTGCACCAAGATGTGGGTCTCAAGGAGATTGCTGAAGGATAATTTGATCATCTCTGCTTCTTTTAATGTGCATGTTTGTGATAACAATGTTGACTTAGTCTGACCATCAACCCAGATGATCTAGCTCTGTATAATGTCACTTACTGTGTCATATTTGACCACAGACCTTTCTCTGTATATCCTAAGACTCTCTCCCGAGGAATTTACTGCTATGAGCACAATGAAGGAGAACAGAAGTCTACCCAGAATACTCAGACTTATTGTTTCCTGAGCCAGAAGAAAGTAAATCCATTTCTCACCTTACTTTCTCTGTATAAATAGAGCTACAGTGCCTTAATTAGTATTTTTATTCTGTATTTTTATGCTTTCTAAACTGGCCTTTTTTGCAAGGTCTTCCTAGACTAAGGACAAGCTATAACAGAATTGGGCAAGGACAATCTGTATCAGAATCATAGACTTAAATTATCTCTCAGAAAAACAAGACCTTTCCAAGATCGATGAAACTCAGCTAAAATGACCAGGACTTCACCATTGTTTTAGCCTTTTGCCCTCAGGAAACTGAAGAGAATGGAAAAAAAGTTTTTCAGACTGGGAAATCACCCTTGTCACCCCATAACTGAGCCATCTGCCAGGCAGAGGGAGGGGACTACTAGATACAGGAGCAATCTCTGCAGAAGTGGCCTTGCCCTGACATCTGGCAGGGCAGACTGGATTTCCCTTGATGCAAAACTCTTGAAACGTCTAGCGACCAAGTGTGAGGCAAAAGATGGATGTTCAGTAAGAAGTACTTAATTAGGGTGTAAAAGTTTAGTAACAGAAGTGATTTTGTTTTTTGGTTACTCTGTGCTCTGGATAGCATAACAATAAGGGACAGTTCGAGGAAGCTGAGCACCAGGACACTTTTTCATTTAAAATAACCACTGGGATTTTAAATTTGGCTGCCTAAGAGGAATCTCTGCTGTAAATAACTGTATCAGTTAGAGAATATGAAACAGCAAAAAGAGGAATAGGACATGAGAAAACATATACCATTTTAAGTATCAAAGAGAAGATTCAAATTATATATTAGAGGCTGGTACAGGGGAATGGCTAAATCACCTCTCAGGGTCCTTTTTAAATTTTTTTTAATGAATATTGTTTATATCTGTTCATTTGCTTTTTTGTTTTTGTTTGTTTTTCTGTAGTTTTTCACACAGTAATAGGTGTAGTTTTGGAGGGGGATGGAGAAAGATAAAAATTGCTTGCTTAAATTATTTTCTCTGCTCAAAATCAATCTTGAATTATTCATAATCGGAATAGGAAAGGAAGTGAGAGACTGCAAAATGTCAAGGTTCAAGCTGTGTCATTGTGTGCAAAATCTTCTCTCACAGTAATGCTAAAGGTAAAAATAATGTTGGTGAGAAAGCTACAAGAAGGGTTCCTTGCTGTATGTTATATACTTGTTCCCTAACCAGTGTTGGAAGTCAGAGTTAAGTGGAACACAGATCAGTTCTAGTACAGCAATACTTAGAGACCATAAGTAAAAGTAATCTCAGGATGTTTATGGTGTTTCATATATATATATACACATATACATATATGTATGTATGTATATGTGTATACTTATAAATGTTATATATACAAATATAGTATAGATACTGTATAAATCATACATATTTAAGTAGGATGCAAAGTTTGCATTCTTGGTAAGCAACTTTCATTCGGTGCCTAAATTAGGCTCCCCTTACTCCCAGCTAATTGATATCTTGAGAATATTTTATAGTGGAAAAATTCAGGCTACAAGAAAGTAATTATAGTGTCTGTTTCTGTGGATCACCGGTTTTAGCTTCGGACTGTCTTGCTTCTACATATCTACATATTTGCTTCTACATATCCTCAGCATACGGCCTAAGACATTCTCTAGCCTACAAAGTCCTGAGGTACACAGCCACATCAGATTTCTTCTTGAAACTCCACCTGTGCATCCTCTCTCCCTGTGGCTGTCTGTTTGAGAGCAGTTGCGCTGCTTGATGCTTTTGAACTGATTTTTATTGAGCATGTCTTTTGTTCCTTATCTTACAGTTGTACATTTTGTTGTGGTTACACTGACCAGTAACTGGTGTGATTCTTGGCCTAGACAGAGGTATGAGAGATTGGAATCTTCAGCATGAGTGAGTTGTGCAGTCGCATGTGATGGGGACTAATTGGTGACCAGCTGCATAGGGCAGGGAAGCAGAAAGTCAATAGATGGAAGGGATAGAGCACACACATCCCCTCTGTGATTGCATTTAGGGTGGGAGCTAGCAGCAGAAACATAGAAACCAGGGCCATTCAATTATTTAGGACATCAGAGATGTCTGCAAAAAATGGGATATCTGACATAGGACATAGGAGAGATTGCACCCTTATGGAGCAGCACCTGGAAACCAGAAGGTACATTTCAGGTGAGACTAGAAACCTGAGTTAAGTGACTGAATCGATCCTTTACTGTGTCATTTACTGACACTATATACATACATACAGATACACATGTATGTGTATAGTCAGTGTCTATATATCTGTATGTAATATGTGTGTATGCATGTGCATGTATGCTTTAGTTGCACATTCACTGTAAAGTCACCTTGAGAATAGTTTAAAACATCCTCCAAGTTTTATCTCATATTTAGAGCTCTACAAGTGAGTAAAGGTTGGCAAAAACTCATGAGACACTGTTGTAGGACTTCGCATGGAGGTTAGGGCAGGGAGTCACCTTTGTGTGACCCACAGTGCAGGCTGGCAGATGGGAAAAAGAATGCTTTTGCATGTTTGCATGGTTTCTGTCTCAATGAGATTGTAATAATAATGAATTTGTGAGACACAATAAGAGTTTCTAGTTACCAACACAGTAAAAATAAAGTACTTCAGAGAAAATAAAAGCTAAGATGAACTCAGGGACAATTTTCTGTAGAGAGAAAAGTACATTTTGTATCTAACTGAAAAGGCAGAGTATGGGCACAAACCCAAGTGTTTTTAACTTGCTTCACACCAATTATTTTATGTTAAGTGTACATGTGTGCACATCTTCCCCAAGGAAAATGCGTGGTAGGTTGCCCTTTTTGCATGGAATGAGAAACCATTCCTCACAACTTCATTTTACTGCATTAAAAGGCCATGCACACAAGGTAATATTGAAGGATAATGAAAAATATATACAACCCATGCTTGACTATAGTCATCAAGAATGAAAAATGAGCAACCGACACTGTTCCTGAGACACCTTGAATGATCCAAAATCTCAGTTTATTGGAAATCAGTGGTATATAAACCCTAACTGATGATATTTTTCATGGAAGGAACATTTCCATGGAATCAAAGTCCATTTTCCATTACTGGCCTGATATTGCTGTCCTTTGCAAACAGTGATCTCTCACCATTTTTGCTGATTTCCTTCATTTCAGTTATTTCTACATATAAAAATTCCATGCAGGAAGTTTTCCTCCTCTCTGAAAAATATGTTACATCCCTTTAGAAAATTGAAGCAACTCATATATTGTTCTAAGCAGTTAATATTGTGCTCAGGTTTAAGCACATGCTAGAGTTTGCTGTATTCCCTTTAGAAAAGTGCTTAAGTTTTCCTAAATTGAATAGGATTTGAGCACTTATGTTGTTTCCTGAATTGGACTCTTTCTGAGATTTATTCAATCAAATGCAAAATCTTTATTCATGCCTCTATAAAACACATCAATTTTAAAGCCAAAATAAGCCACTAGAACACATAGTCCACCTGCTCTATAATAAACCAAAGAACTCATACAGATATGCCGATGTAAGGTAAAACATACCACATAAACTGCTAGATTAAAAGAAGTAAAGTACTTAAGCAGCTGAGGAAGCAGAATTTCATTTTAACATGATACATTAAGGCAATACAATATTGATATAAAATACAAACCATATATATTGCTCTTACTCAAGTAGCAAGGCATTTTCAAGCCGTGGATAGTAATAATTCCTGGCTAAATGGAATCTCTTTGCACTTTTTAAGCATTAGGGAAGGAAAGAACAGAGAATGAGGTGGCCTAAAAGTCTTTAGTTGGGAGATTTCCTTCCAGATGCTACTGCAACTTGCTTTGGGGATCAAAAACTCTCAACTGGTGCAACATTATTTGATGAGCATGTCTTTTGTCTTGAGATTCTTATTGAGTACTCTGTATGCATTGTTATAGGATGAGATCAGCTTCCAGTTGTGCAATTAGGAATGTGAATAACATCTGCCACATTTGGTTTGTTCACTCATGTGAACACCCAGAGTAGTAAAATACATAGAGGACTGCTTTGTTTGGAGAAGGGGAAAGGTAACATATTTTATAATTTCATAATTTCATTAGCTAAGGTTATATGCTTATATTAGAGAAGGCATGATGAATAAACATACTTTGCACCTGATGAGAAAATAAAACAGCTTATGAAAAACTCAGTTCCTGAAGGCTTTTTATGACTCAGCCTCGGATAAGTCCCCTTCATTGCCACTTCTTCAGAATAAATCAGAATCTTTTGAAGGGGTAGGCAACTGGTCCCAATGCCAGTACCACCTGTTTGGTGGGTATTGCTTTTTTTGCTTTTTCTTCTGTACTGTAAAAGCTTTGTGGTTCCATAAAGAGATAGAAATGAGAGAGGTAATGGCTTGAAGTTGTAGACAAGAAATTCAGAACCATTAGCAATATTGGCACTCTACACCCTTTCCACAGAGTCAGTAAACAGGTTAAAGAGAAGTTGCATTCCATCAGGATCCATAGCTTTTCAATTAGTGCCAGACCTTCCATTGTTTCAGGAAAGGTTCAAGAGGCAAACGTGATTACTCTACTGTATGCATCCTTCATACTCACTAATTAATGGAAAAAAATAGTGAAGGAGGGGAAGGTATTCCCACATGTAGCTAGCTGAACATTAATTTTTACTTTCTTCTCTTTATTTTTTTTTTTTAACCAGTGAAAGTCTTCCAGCTTCTAATAATATTTTCTCTATATACACTCATATTGTCACTGCAAAACATTAATCAAATCAGTCCTAAATTTTTACTGGAAAATCTTTTTAATACTAGATCTCATTTCCAGTGATATGGACTCAGGTATGAAAGTACAACACTCAGATCTGAGCAAAGACATCAACCTCTGACAATAAGCAAAGCTCTTAAAATACCTTTCCTGCTTGGCCAGTGCAGCTACAGCTCTCAGAGGTCCATTTTCTGATCAACTACAGGTCACAGTACTTCAGTAAGACTTGAAGGTATGCGTACGTTTTCTCATGATGGAATATGGTGTGCAAATATGATTCCAAATTAAAATAAAGAACCTTTGTGTGAGTTTTAACTGTTGTATAAGATTTTAATGATAGTCCCCTCTGTGCAGGTAGAATTTAAATGCTTCTGCTAAAAAAAAATCCAAAAGCATTTTATATGTATATGAATATATCTTCATATATACATATGTTTTTATATATATATATATGTTTCTAATACTTCAGTTAATGATACCATTGAAGGGTTCCCCTGCAAAGATATTTTATTCCACAGTGCTGATCTCTACCTTATAGTTTTATGCTACTTGATTTCACTGGATGTGTTCTCTAGCCTTTCAAGTTTATTTGTATTGGGCAGGAAGCCAATGGTGTTAATGCATGGAAACCAGGTAGCTGTCAGGACTACTGCAGCAGCATGTCTAATTTTGTTGTATTAAAGCTGTCACAAAACATTAAGTAAGAGATTATATGAAGTATGTGTAGGGCAAATAGTTTATAATGTAATAAACTAATAAAATTTTAAACAAGTTAAAACATGATCCCTTTTATGTTGTTTTGTTTTTTTTTTTTTTCCATCCTGTTTTTCCTACTTTGCTCATGTTATTCCCCATTATTTTCTAAAACATTGCCGAAAAACCTAGTGGAGTTGTGAACATGTCTGCCTATCTCTTTATATATATTTAAAGCTTTTTTCCAGTAGTGCCACAAAGATCCTTTATGCGTTTCTCTTTCCCTGGTTATCTTTTTAATGCTCAGGGGGAAGAAAATAACTTGGACAACCTCAGTATTCTTTGCCAACAACAGTGAAGTTTTAATCTTGCTTAGGTCTTCCAGATGTTAAAGCAATACAATAAAATCACAAATGGAGATACTTCTTTGGCCCTAGAGTGGCACAAATACATTTTTAGCTCCATTTTATAAATAAAATATTCATCAGTAATAGAGTGTTATGCCATGTCCATTTCAGAAAATAGAAGCTACAGGAAACAGTACATTCTGTCTGAAGACATGAAAATGGAAAGTGCTGACTTGATAGCAAAGATGGCGCTACTGTACAGATTCCCTAAGATGTCTTAAGATGTAACACTTCTCCATGGAGCAAAAAAAAAAAAAAAAAATTCAAGATTTAGAATAAATAATGAATTTACCTACACTACAGAGCTGCTTTGGCCATCTTTCTGTATGGATCCTACTACCTGGTCTCATTCCCACCTCACATATATTCCTTCTTCTGTAGGAGGTCTGGAGCGAAGGCTAAAGGAAAAACCCATCAAAATGCCACAGACTTTCATATCTGGGTCTGGTACAGTGCTTCATCATTAAAAATAAAGATACCTGCTGGCAGAAGGTGGTTCATAACACCCATCTCTCTCCTGACTGCTGCTCCTGCCATATTAATAAACTAACTCAGTTATTTGGCAGTGTGAATACTTCCTTTCATCCCACAAAAGCTAAATGAAATTTAGCTTTTAAGAATGGTGGTAATTACTCCAGACTCAGTACTGTTGTGTTTTGTTCTTGAATTTAACAAGTGGATGTAGCCTGATTAAGCATGATTTTTGGGTCAAAGACATATGGTGCCACATAAAAGGGTAGCTGTCTACACAGTTTCAGTAGGACAATGTTTACACAAAAGACCCCAAATGTAGCAGTATTGCAGATCTTCCAAGGGAGTTTCTGCACATGTCTATTTTCTGAAAGGTTTTCTCTGAAGATTTCTAGTAACCCTCACAGTTATTGTTAATGAAAACAGTATTGTTCTTTCCCTGACTCACTGACACTTTCCTCCCTGGTTCTCTTACATTTAATTTCAAAAAAGGGGAAAGTTTGTGTTGTTCAGCCTTACAACAAGGGGATGAGATTGCTTATCCCTTTCAAGTTATCTGTGATTAATAGATAATAAAAAAATGTGTTAGCCATCGCTTGCTTTTTGTCTGAACATTGAATCTGACAATGTCTGTTGCACATGCTTTGAGAGACTGAAGACTGAAACCATGATGAAATATAAGCTAAAGAATAACTTGTAGAAGTCTAATTTTGAGTCAGACTCTCTTAACGGAAAGGGTTCTGGAACCCAGAAAACAGAGGCAGGGGAAGGGTGGGAGGATAGGGTGTGTATTTTCCCTCCTGCATCCTTCCTTTAGTCCCATGATAACCCTGTTGATGGACTGGCAGGAGCTCACAATGGAGGAGTACTGATCAGCAATTTGCCCTAATTCTTCCTTCCTCAAGGGTGTAAGACAACTTAGGCTGCCAAAACGTGGCCCTAGAGTTCCCCAGGAAAAGTCAAACTGGAAATGTTGTAGCATAGAGTTGGGCTTTAAAAGCATGAAGAAGATGCAGAATGAGACTCGGGCAGAGGTTTCTGATGTGTAGCTAATGCATTATAATTTCAGTCTCCATTAGGCTTGGCACAACTACGGCTCCAAGCTGCTCATACAGATCGTCAGTAATGTAAAGGTTCAAAACCAGATAACCCAGAGATGAGATAGTAAAAATAGGTATCTGTAAAAATTTGGTCAGTTGTATGATTTTTGAACAAGACACTTTAGGATCATTGTAACTAGCCTAATGCATTTTAATTCAACCTATGCACAAGTACTGTACCCCCTAAAAATGTAAAATTTAGAGCACCCATAACTCTAAACTGTTGAGTTAGTTTCTGTTGTAGAATTTTGGGGGTAACCCAGAACCCAGCGTCATTTTAATTTATCTATTTAGTTCCAATAATAGTCTCCAAACAGTGTTATCTAGGCCATTAATTATTATTAATTTTTAATTATTTTTACCCAGAGATTTAATAAACACTACAGATCTGGAAATTGTAACTGTAGTTTTGGAAAAAATGCTCAGCTATATTCATTTAGGTGAATTGTTGGCTTTTGAACTGAATTCAGGAACAGAGAACTGCTTCTGATAATGCAGATTTCAGAAATTAGAGGCATGGAAGTGTCTAACAAAGCTACGACAAGTCTGATATAAAGAATCATAATATCCTGTTGCTGAAACAGTTAACAAGTAATTTGGCACACCACTGGGAAGTAATTTCTCCTATTTGAGTGGGGATAGAGCTAGCATTCAACCTTGAAAATATATTTCATTCAAAATACTGCTCATAGATTTTTTTATTTAAAAGAATTCATAAACTGTAGCAACGCTATTTCAGCAGAAATATTGAAATGGAAAAAGGGACTTTTCATCCTGCATTCATCTTCCATTGTTGAAATTCTTTACATTTTACTATCAAGAAAACTACATAAGTACTAGCCTTGTTTAAAAGAATAGGACTCAGTGAGTATTACACAAGACTCTTGACAGTTTGTTTCCTTCAGGTACCATCATTTTACATTTGAATTTGACCCAAGTGATGTGCTGAGAAGTGTTCAGCTGATAAAAAAGAGTCTTCTGTGAAGCTGTCATATTTTTGGCTCATTTTAATAGGCAGTGGTTTCATGTCAAAGAGACACTTCACATTTGTTACAATTGGCAGCATTGTTATTTTTTTTTTAGGAAGCTATAAAGCCCTGATTGGAGCTGCAGCAAGCTTGTCACCAGAGACTCAGGCTCAAGCTCTTTCAGTTGTACAAGCCCTCTGCAATTTGCTTGGCAGGAAACTGGCATGAAAATTGTGCCACTGAACTAACAAGAAAGAAAAACTCCTTGAAGATGCTGGAATTTTGGACACTCTCACATTAACTGTTCAGACTAAGAACACCGCATAACCTTCCTTATTTCATATGTGGATTTATTCTGATTCTCCTTGGAAATGTGGTTTATGCAGCTGTGTTGTTTACCTGCTGGTTGCCCTACTATAATACTTCTTTCTTTATTACTAGCTATATTGAAGCAAATTCAAAAGGCAGGAGTAGTAGAAAAATATGTTTCCGTAAATTTCACGAAAATCAATGTAAATAGCGGAAAGATCCAAATCAGTGCTGCTGCTGAGGAATAAATATTACATGTTGTGCGTGACAGCAGGCTGTTGGCCAAATGTTACGGGAGTGCTGGCCAGCTCACAGCTTGGGAAGTAGCTGTAGCATGAGCTGCTACCTGTGAGTGAAGGCATACTAGGAAGTAGGGAGGAGAAAGGAGTTACTATGATTTGAGGATAGAAGGGAAGGGATTTGTGTGACAAAAGGTAGGAATCAGGATTTTTTAATTCCATTTTTCCCCAACAACTTTATCTAGTCATAGATGTTTTATAGTAGCAGGAAGTTTAACACTGTAATAAAAGGAGTAAGAAAACTGAAATATTTTAGATATAACAGAAACAGGGGGAAAACCCCCCACACAACACTCTTTCTCTTTCTATAAGTGTGCTCAATTAAAAGTAAAAGAGAAAAAAAATTCACTGAAGGTTATTTTCTCTTGAAGCTTGTTGACTTCATACCATAGTTTGATTTGCTGGATGAACGGTGAATAATAACAGGTATATTAAGAGAAAAATATTAATTTTTATTACAAATAATTCCCATGTACAGGTATTATTTCTAAAATTGTGTTTGAAAATTTCACAGGTGAAACTCAATTTGAACCTCTCCATACTAAGACAAAAGCTCAACACCACAGTTCAAGGCTTAGAAGTATTTTCACTATAAAATACTACTGTGAAGTCAAAAAATAATTCCTTCGTAAATATATGGGGGGGATGAAATACACTGAGGGGACTGTGGTTAAGAACCTGCACAGGCAACACACTCGAATAGTCTGAAGTTAGCAGGTATTCCTCACAAGCCCTGTTCCTGCAGAGTTATTGCCTCCCACGGAGGCTCTTTGGGCACATCAGTCAGGCAGAATCATTGTAGTTCACTGCCACTTGGCAACACAGGAGAATCTTGCTGAATGGCAGAATTTACCTACAATGCAGCTTTTGGAAACGGCATGCCTGCAGTGTTCTTGGAAGGCTAAGACACTTACTATCTCATTAGAAAACAAAACTATATCCCCAATGTCCCCAACCCTCTCTCCACCATTCTCTCTGATGACTGAAATTATATCTTACTAAAATCAGAAGTCATAGGCATGAACTTCAAGGCATTAATATAAACATTTGCCAAAATTCTGAAGAGGATATTTATGTGCATAGATTGCTACCATAGAGTCTCTGATGGCAAACCATTACAGAAATTTTTCCTCTCTTTTAAAAATATGGGACTTTTTAATGTTAATATAAGCCTTAGGGTTTATTAACATTAAAAGTTAAATGCTGTTAATAGGTTGTTAGAATCAAATCTGCATGAAATCACTAGGAGTCTTTTCATTGTCTTTCAGGATGAGATGATGAACTGCTGAAAGAGGAGGAAAGACTTGTTATGGCTCTCAAATTTCACTACACTTAAATAAAAAAAATCAAAAAACACACCATCAATTTTTTTTTTAAAAAGATGAAAAATTAGCAGTTTGGCTGATCTGCTCCTCTGATAATACTTTTATAAGCTTCATTGTGACTTTCAATATAGTTGATTTGAAGACAAAGATTTACAGGATACAAACTGTTACAAATTGTTAGTGGCAGACTGAGAATTTCCCCTTGTTATTTAAACATCACATGACTTAGTTTTCATTTGCAAGATAGCTGTTTCACTTTAAAAGTCCTAAACGGTGTAAATGGGTGTTTTAATCTTATTCAAATGTTTTGAAAATCCTAATTCTCACTAATTACTAGACAAATGGTATGCAGTGAAATGAAGAATGGGTGTTAAAATAAAATGGTTTATAATGCCTGGCACAATTCCCAGAAATCAAGCCATTTCACATCCTTGATGCACTGACAAATATGCTTTTCGTTTTTTCCTCACTCAGTATAAACAAACATTATGATGGTGGCTGGGGTGAAGGCGGAAGGTCTTGGGGTCGGGCTGGCTTTGTCCTTGTCTACAGCACATCTCCACCCCCTTGCTACTCCCAAACGCTTCTGCAGATCTCATTTCCCACATTACTGCAGCATAAAGGAAGTTTAAAAGAGCTGCGTGTATACTTCATAGGAAGGTAATAAGGCATTGCAAGACTAACTTCACACTTCGCTCGTCTGTCAAGGGGGTCTCCCCTTCCCAACAATACCCCAATGTTTTGGTAGGCAGACTCCAGCCCACTTAGCCAGTGAGGAGGCACGGGTGGAATGCCAGGTATGTCTACAGAGCAAAGTAGTGCAGGCAGCCTGACGCCAGGAGAGAATAGGCAGGTGCCTATTGAGTTACAGGATTTCTACAAATCTAATCCACGTGTAATGTGAGACTTATTACAGAGTCAGCCTCTGCCAGGGCTGTGAAAAGTCTGGGGATATGAACAGCCCCAGAAACAATGATCACAGTTAACTCATTGCAACCCAACATTGGTTGACCAAAACTAATGCTCTTGTGTTCTAGTAATTAATTTCTTAAACAGTGATTACAAGCTGTATCTTATCAAGTATTTAATAGCAAATGCAAGAAATTACTGTTAAGACTGTGGTTGACATTGTGTCTACTGCAACACAACATATTTCTAATAAAGTTTATATTTATTGACTAATAAGAGCATATAACATGGGAAGCATTTTAATGCATCTGAAACAATAAAACTATTCTCAGCTGATGATAACAACAGAAGAGAAGGGAAAAATTCAAATGTGTCCAAATCTTATTACAATTAAAAGAATCCTTGTTGATATTTTGGGAGCACTGCGAGTAACCTGCAACATTCAAAAATGTGTGTCCACTACAAATCTGCAAAGTTTTTCACTCATCTTTACTTTGGCTGAGAGCCCTGATAGCCCATTTGGTATCTAGTCACTAGACATCTTTTTAATCATGTACCTCTGATACTGTATATTCTCAGGTAATAGTCTTTCTCTCACTTGATATCTTACCCAAAATTGACAAATATTCCTCTCTCAATCAGTTAATATTTAGTTTGGATGCCTTTGATCATAAAAAAATAAAATTATTTTATATTGTGATCAATGAATAGTCACATTTCTAGAAATGCTCTGTAATTGTTCAGATTATCCAGAAACTCAGAAATGGTAATAAACAACATTGCATCCACACTCAAAGTTGCACCTTGCAACAGACTAGTGATTTTGTTCATTCCCTCAGGCTGTTTAATGGCTACATGACACCTTTAGAGAAGGTCAACTGCTATGGGGTCTGATATTATCAGTTCATCAGTGATACCCATCTGGCTATTTATTGACACATATATTTTACTCTAGCAACCGAAAGCAAACAAGACTTTGGAAGAATAGTGGCCCATGACAGAAGTTGAAAATTGGTTCAGGCTACATTAAGAATTCTTATTTTGCCCAATTAGCAACCATTTTGTGATTTGATAAAATCAGAACTTTGGAGATCACTTGTAATTAAGATTTCTCCCTGCTACCAGAATTGCAAAGTAGAAATCCTTTGTACATTGAATGTGAATAGGGAGAATCCATTTAATATGTCTTGCATTTGACCCAGGTGAAGTGGAAAGATTGTGCCTCTTATTTTTAATGGTTTATATGCATAATATGAGAATCTCCTGTGTCTAATATTGGAAGAAGTGGACAGAACATAAAGATTTCAAGATGTCTAATGATAATGAAGCCTAAAAATTTCTTTAACTACCTGGATGTCTAATGAAAGGCTTAGGACAGATTAAAAAAAAGTGCTTAAAAGCTGTAGAACCTAACATTGCAGTGTCACGTCCTGGGCACTAGATCCCAGTACGGATGCAACCTATGCTCACTGTTAGATGTTTGAAGAAGGCAATGTATCTCCTAACAGGTTGCACAGGAGCTGCCATGCTGTGGAGGATGCCGTGCAAACCAGCCAGGTGGAAAATGTCATGAGTTTACTAAATGCTTTATCACTAGCTGGACAACTTTGTTGTTCTGTACACCCTGGGAAAAAAGTTTCATAGTAATTTTCCCACCTTTTAAAAAAGATGGAACAGGGATTGTTCCTTTCTTCATTCAGCTTCTTGGACCTGCTACGCAAACTAAGGATATCAAAACCATCCCTCACAAGTAGAAGCCTCAATAACCTTTGACCGTAAGTAGTGACAACAAAAACCTGAACAGAATATGGCACTTTGGAACACCATTTCCACTGCCTACATACAATTCCAGTATTTCCTCTAACCAGCAGGAATAAAGCCATTTATTTCCTCCTGATACAAAAGATATTAATGAAATATCAAAGTAGTTCTTGTTGACATGGTAGTTGCAAATGCTTATGTATTCCATTTCTTGAAATTTATGACGTCATATCCCAGAAGAAACTTTTAACCTCATTTTCTGAATATCTGGAGAAAAGTTTGATGCTTAACATTAGGGTTGTTACCTGAGGTCTCAGCTTGTCTAGTGTTCTTTACTCCTCCTTTTGAGTAGTCTTATCCCTGCTTAACCTCTCTGGTAGGTAAAAAGGCATTGTTAATCAATGCTTACATTGTGTAGGCCCCTTAGAAACAGCATTCAAAACCTGGAAAAGTAGGAATGTACAGGGTAATTTACAGTAATCTTCTCAGTACTAGGAAATCTTTTGATTGGAATGATAATGCATCTGAGAAGAGAGCAACTTTTAAGACAGTTGCTTTAAGCTATAAGCACATTAAACCAATGAGAGTGTAGCTGCCTTTTTTTTTTTTTTGAAAAAAAAAGCAGTAAAATTGAGTGTTTCAGTAATCTCACTATGAAATGCTATTACATGTGGGTTTTTTGTAATTAAAACCAAAATTTTATAACAATTTTACAGCAATTTTGCCTTTCTGATATTTGATGGATGGTATTTCCTTCAGGTGGCGTATGTGTGTGTATTTTTTCTGCTGGAGATTGACCTTGTAACATTTTCATATTGACTTAGCATCAGACTTTTAAGTTTGGATAGGTATAGTTACATTAACATGTGAGTAAATATATTTAGTAGCCCGCTTCCTTCCTCCCTAGTAGTGACATGTTCAACTATTCATTAGCAGTATCCATGCTAATTAGTCAAATTTAGTATCCCAGAAGATCTGCAAAATAGAATTCTGTAAGAAATAGGAAAAATCTGCCCTTTTTAGGTCATATGCCTGAAAATACAAAAAATATTGTTTTCATATCTACATTTAAATTATTCTCCTTCTGTTCTAAATTTAATTAGTGTGTGAGAATTTTTTCTTTAATATTTCTGAGATTTAAAATTTTGATTTTAGATTCCTAAACCTTTTGCAAAAGCATAAATGATAAATCTCTTACATGTTAATTTCCAGCCCACAACATTCTCTTTCCTGATAACCTCTGGAACCTTTTAAATACAAACCAGATAATTCATAATTAACCCATTTAAATACTATTTAAAACACACACGAGAAATCTGGCCCAATGACTTTTATATGATATTGAGGATTTATGTAAGTGTTTTGCTTGGAAGAGGTGCATGACTGCAAGGTCAGTGAAGCCCTTGTGAAGACTAGACGGCCAAGCATCCCTGTGTTGGTGAGCTGAATTAGCTGACTAACAACAAACTAGTACGGCTGAAAGTAAAAGCTGTGTTAGGGTAGTCACCAGAGCTATTTGAAAGCTGATCATTTTTTTTTTTTGTCCTTTTCAGTGAATATATCCATGTAAAAATGTGCAAACCAAATACTTAATGCACTATAAGAAGCTAGGAATTTTGCTGCACATTTTCTACCCATGAATCATAGGTCTTTGAAAAACAGCTATTTGTATTTTCATTGATAGTTTTTTGCAGGAGTATTTGCATTGTGCTAGAAGATGCTTATGTGTCTGAAATACAGAAGATTTTAAAACTTTTAAAAGTCAAATACATGTTTATTATTTCCCATAATCACAGTGTTTATAAATTTAAGGGATGTGTTAATTATTTTGCAAAACGGACAGATACCTGGAAATAAATCTTTTTCTAACAGTTTCCTTAATTTCTCACCAACATCCTCAAGGTCAAACCTCAGGACCCATTTTGACATATTTAGAAGCCAACTGACAGAAACCAGCTGGTCCTGCAATCATCTCTGCTACCAAGTCTCTATGCTGGCCTCAGGATTGCAAGAACGGAGCTCTGGGCACCTGTGGCACAGCTCACGTCCAGTTGGAGTTGGAGGCTGAGACCTTTAGAAACTGCTCCAGCTTAGCTTGCAAAGTGTGGTATCTCCAGCTGTGCTTTCTGGAGTTCAGGTTCAGGTGGTCTCTTCATGAAGCCTGATGGAATATGCAGACGGAGAGCTAGTTAATTATTGTGGGAAGCTTTTGTCCTACCTGGCTTTGGAAGTATTTAAAGTCCTGATTTGCAAGTGTGTTAATGATTTTTTCTCTCTATTGGCAGAAATTTAGGCTCTTGGGGAGTTTCCTCTCGCAGTAATGAAACTAAAGACTGAGGAGCAGTGCCAGTGTTTGCAAAAGTAACATTATAGGTTGGACTCGATGATCTCAGAGGTCTTTTCCAGTCTGGTTGATTCTGTGATTCTGTAAGTTGTTCTCTTTTGTGTGATTCTCTGAAGTTTCTTTTATAACGCCTAAGAAACGTGTGTTTTCTACAATATGCTACCCATGGCTTTAATTAAAAATCAAACCCAAGTCTCCTGAAAAGCTATATTCAGTCATAAATGCTAAAACAGTGGCAGAATGTGGTAGAGCTGGCTATAAATTTCTTTGAACTGACTGTAGCTTCAAGAAAGCTGTGTTGCTTGGAGCCTGTGCTGGTCTCTAGCCATGTTATACTGGGAACAGGTTCTACAAACAAAAAGCAAAAGAAGGCATTGCCTCTTGCTTTGGAAAGACCATCAGAGCTCTTTACTGCTTTGGACCTCTGTGCTGGTTTTGACTGGGGTAAAGTAATTTTCTTCTCAGTAGCTCATACAGAGTTGTGTTTTGAATCTATGCTGGAAGCAGTACTGACAAGAGAGATGTTCTAGTTACTGTTGAGCAGTGCATACACAGCACTGGCACCTTTTCTGCTCTTTGCTGCATCCCACCAGCAGGGAAGCTGGGGCTGCATGGGGAGGTGGGAGAGGACACATGCATGACGACTGATCCCAACTGACCTCAAGGCTATTTCATCTCATATGTCATCATGCTCAGTATATAAAGCTGGGGAAGAAGGTGGAAGGGTAGGAGAAAATTTAGAGTGATAGCAGTCTTCCCAAGTCACTTTTATGCATGATGGAGCCCTGATATCCTCAGAATGTCTGAATGCCTGTCTGCAGATGGGAAGTGGTGAATGAATTTGTTGTTTTTCTTTGCTTGCATGAGTGACTTTTGCTTTCCCTATTAAACAGTCTGTATCTCAACCCACAAGTTTTCTCATTTTCACTCTTTCAGTTTTCTCCTTCATCACACTGCTAAGAGAGTGACTGAGTTGCTGTGTGGTGCTTAGTTACCAACTAGGCCAGAACCACAACAAGATAAATTCTTTGACTCAAGAGCAATCTCTACTTGGTCTCAGCAACACTCTAATAGGTCGGTCTTGTTCAACGCATCCAGTGGAGCAGGAACAGAGTCTCCTTCTATCCCAGACGTAAGCTGGGTCTTCTGCCTGCAGCTGTGGTCTCTTCCCAGGGGTGCAGAAGGGCATACACTACATCTCCGTCACATGCCTTGCTTGCAGGAGGGTGCTTGTATTCAGTTTCAGGTCTCTTGAAGAGCAGTGGGTGCCAGGCTTTACTTTATAGAAACAAAAGCCTAAACCATTCTTTTGCATGCACTGGGCTGCATGCAGGCTCAGGCATTGGTTACTGCTGCCTCATATAATCTGATTTCTGTTTACAAGCTTTGCTTTGCAACTGTTGTCACTCAGCCTTCTTACACGCAGAGATTATGGCAGGATCAAATGACTGAAGGAGCTGGGCATCTCAGCAGAAGTTAAAATACCTTTGCGTTAATCTCGTTGTGCTTTCTCTTAACCCTGGCCATTTTGCACAGATCCCAAGTCAGCTAATGCTCAGCTGTTGTGTCAGGAGAGCTGCCACCTGCCCAACCCTGGCATCCTGAGCTAATGAATGTCACCAGTCGCCTCTGGCATAAAAGAATGGGCCATTTCTCAAATGATCAGCCTGGAAAACAGCTTCTGTATCTTAATGGAATCCTTAAGATGGGCTTTTTAAGTTAGATTTCCAAACTCACAGCATGGTGGGGAATAACATTTGCAAATATTTAAGTGAAGACCCAGAAGTATCCACTACCGAATATAAGAAAAGGCAAAATAATTATTAATGCCATTATCATTGCCTGGCATTTAGAAGGATAGCATTTCTACTGCTCAGCCAACAGAAAAGCTTATTTCAGGGAAGTTATGATCACCAGTCAGCAAACCCTCTCTAGAAGTGCAGGAAGGTATTGGCAGCCTCCCAGAATATTTCCAGCAAGCGTTAAGAGCAGCTACTCATGGAGAGGCAGCTGGAAAAGGCTAACATAAAAAAAATAGCAGCACACAAAATGTGAAAAGGAAGTCTCTTGTTTATAAAGGTTAGTTGCAATTATCTTTCCAGCAGACTAAAGGCTGCAGAAAGTCTAACACCTCAAAACCTGAAATGTTTTATTAATTTATTTACTTGTTCTTACATACAGCTGAGTGTGGATAAAGCCTGATTTACAACTAGAGAGAAAGATCATGAGTGAAATATATATCTTTTTTTATTGGAAATAATGATAACTGTTAGGAAATTCTGGTAATAATGATAAATTCCTGCTCCAGGCATAGCACTGAGATCTGGTTTTATACTTAACTAAATCATTAATTTTGACTCATACAGATTATTTCATTTCCAGACACAATTTAAAGTATTTGCAAGTATTTGCAAATTAGTGCTCCATTTTTAATTTGTATGTATAGTGCAAAAAAATATACCAGAAATATCTTCACCCTGCCTCTTCTGTTCACCCTTTCTATACTCTAAAGAGAACAATTCCTCCTATAATCTAGAGAGAACAGCATGAGATAATAAATTTTGAGTCAGTTTTGATGCCGTGTCTGTTTTTAAGCATCTGATTTCCTTTCTTCGGGTTGGAGAATTTTTTTTAAAAGACAAAGCTACATTTTTTTAGTGAAATCTAAACTAAACCTCTTTGTCTCATTGGGAAATACATTAATAAATTTATTATTTCCTGTGCTTAATAATTTCATTAATGTTTTTAGCAGGCTTTTAAAATTTTTGTAACTAATAGAACCTTTATTTATTATATAGAAATATTAAAATTAATTTGTAAGGTGATATTCACAGTGTTAACAACTCTGATATTCTTAGAACTCCTCTTACCATTATATTTTCCCCTGTTAAATCTCTGCCTGAATAAAATATATACTATTAAAAGTTTATGCTACTTCCCAAAAGCTGAATTTTTCCTTGGTTTATGTATTTATGCTTGCAAATGGAAGAAAAGGAAACAGACAAATACAGGAAAAAATGTTCTTTAATGGTGAATATTCATTAATGGAAACAGTTTATCCTACTATGCATACAGCTGAAGAGTTCCATAATCTAAAGCCCCATATGTGATATGGATGGGGTTTTTTTTCAAATCCTTGTTGCAGAAAAAAGATTTTCAAAAACTTAGCATTTGATCTGAATTATTGCAACTGGACCTATGTTTTCTAACTGAAAAAGATTGGAATTTTTGATATCTAAATTTTATTTTTTAAATTAGTTAGAATAGTATAATTATAGACATGGTATATAAGGTTCCGGGTTATAAGCAAGATCCTTGCACTGATTTATCGAATTTTACAAATGTAACCCAGGTGGGAATGTGGTCTGATGTATTTGTGTTGTTGGCACAAGTGAGCACACTTGCTTAGGCTCTGTGGCAGTGGAGCAGCCATGTCTTGGCCTCTGATTTTTTCTGTGTACTGGAACAACAGACTAATATTTAGGGAGGGTTAGGGCAGGAGGGACAGTGGCTATGGGTGGCACTACCTCACCCTTACTACTTCCTCAAGAAGGAAGCCTAGCTACCCCAGGAGCTCTTTGTCACACCTCCATCTCTCTCTGGCAGCAGCGACTCAACCCCAGCTGAAAAGATAAAACCCCAGCTATCCCAGCTGGGAAGATATATTGAGTTTTTTCTTACAGCTCTCTCAAGCACTCCTAAAAATGTTATTGACTGTGCAAGAGCTTGGACTGTTGTTTGTTTGGATTATCTGGTATGTACCTGAATTCAAACAATTTTATCTCCTAAATCAAAGGCTTTAAGACAAATACTTGAAACAAATGTTTGAGTCGTGGCTTCATCTTTGTGTCTCTTGCGAGTGGAAATAAATAGTTTTTCTGTGTAGCTGAGATTGCACTATTACATTTAGAAATAGTTACGTTACAAACTGAGAGAGATATTTTACTCTGAAGTGTCTGGAGAGTATAAAAAAGAAAAACTAGTCCTATGTTTTAGGCATTTATAATTGTACATACACTTAATTACTGTTATGACTCCTCCATTTTTCCCACTTGCATATACTGATGGGCCCAAAGCTCTTACTCCAACTGCTTAGTGGAGAGAAGAAGGACTAAAAAGCATCTGTCCTATATTTTAAATTTTATTCAAAGATGTTTCTTATCAGTGATGTGGGAAAAAGTTGGAACTGAAGGAAGCAGCTTTTGTCTGTCTGCACTGCTTGCCCAAGGGGATGCTGAAGAACTTATGACATGCTATAAGTGAATGGGAAGTACAGTAATCCCAAAATGTTGTCTGATTTCCCTCCCCTAAGAAAGTAAGCTCTCCTACGCATCTTAGCGTAATGACTGCTGCACAAACCATAATAAGTCTTTGCACTATCGCTTAATTTTTCTACGTTCCAGTAGTTAGTTAAAATGTCAAAGACTACTTTAGATTAAAAAGAAGGTATTCTTTTAAGGACTACTATCTTCTACTTTTGCCATTAAAATTGAGTTATTTCATACTGTATCTTGTTCAGTCTCATATGACAGACCTCATTTTATCCAATTTTCAGTGAAAAGAAAATCTACTTCAAGTTTAGGTGTAATGCATTAAACTTGCATGACAGCACATCAATCTGAATGTTCAAGTTAAAACCTAATGTGTTGGCCAAGGTACTCACTGTCCCAATATGGGGAGATGCTTCTCCCCTCCTAGGAGTAGTGATTCTGGTATCAGTCTCTAGACTGTTTGTGAACTGGATGCGATCAGGGAAATGTAAAGACATTTTCATCATCACCATTTATTTGTAGGCATGGAGTAAGCACCTCCATAAGGGAAATGCAGTTGCACCATGTTCATTGACATTTAGCAGCCATTCAGCCTAGGGACTCTAAGTTACGCTTTACATATTCAGTAAGTTTGCCTGCAACTGCTAATTTTTCTTGGGAGAGTGTAAGGAGGAGGTTGATCACATGTTGTGCTTTCATAGGTAAGTTAAACTGGTATGAGCTGACAGTCCTCTGAATTTAAAGCTATATGTTTTGATGATTATACGTCCTTCTGTGAACGGACTCTTCTCATATGAAAGATACAGGTTTTTTCCTGTTTAGCCAATATCACTTTCAAAACTATTTAATCCAAACAAAAAAATACAAAAATGTTCACTCATATTTGGAATAAGAGTGTCCAATTGAAAAGTAATCATGAAATCACAGAATCATAGAATCAACAAGGACAAAGAGCTCCGAGGTCATCAAGTCCAACCCTTGATCCAGTACCACAGTGGTTACTAGACCGTGGTACTCAATGCCACATCCAGTCTCATCTTAAAAACCTCCAGGGACAATGAATCCACTACTTCCCTGGGCAGCCCATTCCAAAGTCTGATTA
>JAYRBT010000093.1:56114331-56125159 GCA_036023395.1 Myiotriccus ornatus | reverse complement strand
TGGAATACTGGGAACACTGCCCCTTCCTTGGTTACAAACTCGTCACCAAGGAAGGCCTAGGTTAAAACTACCACACAAATGAATATTCTTTTTGAGTAGCAAAAGTCACTCTGATTTTGTCCCCTTTGTGTAGTTACTTTTCTGCTCATTGATAGTTGTTACACTGAATAATAAAAGTGTAGAGAGATGCCATTAACTAAGCTTCGTAAGTGGAACAGTGGTATTTTTAGAAGTACAGGAATTTTCAGCCCACCTATTGAAAGAAAGGTTTTCAAATGGAGATGAGGGTAAAGCCCTATGGAGAGTCTGAATCAGTAGTTGCTATGATAGATAATCTAGAATGAGAGGCAGCGAAAGTGAAAGAAACAGATGTCAAGTGCTTATATTAAGCCTTATTAAAGGCTACATACCCAAATCACCTTCCCTAGAATTTTATCATTAAAAGTCAATGAACTAACATGAGTGTTAGTATGAATCTTCTGCAGAAATTATATCTGGCTATAATGATAAATTATTGATTTTGCAACTCTTGCTGAGTACTATTGAGATATACAAATCCTTAAAAGAATTTCATGAAGAATTAGTATAATTTTATTCTATTTGAACTGCTTCAAAAAACCTCCAACAGTTACATGAGTATTTATAATGGCTATGTTACCTCAGTAACTCTGTGCTGTGATCTCCAGATCAGACTGAAATGTTGCATCTACATGAGCTGACGGAGGAATGGGACGATGGAGAAAAAGGAAGTAGTTTGGGAGAGGGGTCTGACTGCCCCAAGGCCATGGTGGGGTGCACTCCAGCATGGCTGTAAGATGGACAGTTCCTCAGGGCTAGGGCAGATGTCACATTTTTGCCTTTGTAGACTGCAGATAGTAGTTTCTTCTCTCATGCAATTAATGAGAGACTCGTTTTACTAAAACTACTTTGAACAGTACAGAAAGAGATTCAATATACCTGGGAATATGTACTATGCTCTATGTGCAATAATTTTATTAATTATCAGGAAGCTACCCAACAGTAATTTTCCTGCATATATAATCATGTCTCCTGCTTTTCTGAATAAATAGCAAGAAAATCAATTGAAAAAGAACGCTTATGCAACTGACCATCTTATTTATCTCATTTCAAGCTGTTTTTCAGTATGATAGTTTCGATTCTAAAGTATTCACCTGTGCAAAGCATACTGCCCAGTTGTGGAAAGTTACTACAGTACAAGAATTGCCATATGGGTTTGGACGCAAAGTATATCCATCTTTGTTGCCATCTGCAGCTGTTAACTTCTTCATAGTTAGCATCTGTGACAAAAATGCGAGAATACATTCTGATCGTATCAGGCCAGACTTGGGAGCCAGAATTTATATCCTTGTGTCTAATGTCTTTAGCAGATATTTTTAGTCACTTTGCCTATTTTATTTTACTCCTATTAGCTCCTATACTCTCCTATTAGCTCCTATTAGCACCCTATACTCTCCTTGGGTAGGAAACTACCAGCCAAATCTCCAATTCCTTCAGTCAGTCAAAGGAAGAAGAGCTGTGGAGAACAAAAAATCTTCTCACTGATTCACTGGTACTTCAGCTTAACATTCCAGGTCCTCAACAGAGAGCCCACAGCTCTACATCCTGTTACAGTTCAGATTTCTCTAGTGATGATGCATTCTCATGTCAAAAGGGTTCACTTCTAACCTTGACTTTGAGATGGGTTGATTACTGAAGAGTGGATAACATACTTAGCAAGAAGAGATGCTGAATGTTCCTTTGTTTAATCTAGAAAAACAAGAGCTGAAGAGAGAACATGACCAGTGTCTACAAATATATCAGAAATTCAAGTGTCAGAGTGGGACAGACAGCTGCCTCAGCTACGTGGTGGTGTGCTTGAAAGACTAAGATAACATACAGATTAGTCCTAATCTCTCTAATATGACTGCCAAAGGGAAAAAGTTCACCCTTCAAGAAGGAAATAGTTTTTAAGAAGCTTTTGGAATGTCTACAAGATTTGCTAGAGGCACATCAGTTTTATTATGTAGTACTAGTCAATTAGATCACAACTCAGACTGGTTTTTAAACCTCTCTAGTGAACTCTCAGTTCTCTGCATCCTCATTTGGAACACAAGTTGCCATATCACTTCATCAAGTTGCTCTTCCTTTGCTTTCCTCCACGTGTGGTTTGGACTGGGAATTCCACCCTTTTCTTGGCCACAGTCTCATTGTTGTGCTCATGGCATGCATAGCCATGTACTATCAAACTGATAAAACATGTCTGTGTATGTAGAAATTACTAATCTTCTTTTTCTAGAACTTGCTGTCAGTCAGTCACAAAAGTGTTACTTGAAGTTCAGAGAGGTTTGAAATCCTAAATGGCCCAAGCAAATCACTCCTCTAAAACACCACTCCATCTGTGGTGGTGAGCTGGAATGAAAATACACACGGCATAGGAGTAGAAATGCAAATAAACAGGTTTTCACACACACTTGGCAAACCATATCAGTATCTTATAGCATAATCCCAAATTATGTGTTTTCCACATAGGCTAAAAAATCACAGCCAAATCCATATTAATATGCCATAGATGGCTCCCTTCCTGGAGGAAATTCATATTCAATTTCTGTTAAGAACATTGTCCAATTTTAAATTCATTATCCTACTTTTAAAGTCACAGTCCAACTTCTGCATAGACTTATACCCCACAAAACCATATTAAAGATGTGAAAATCTTGGCTCTCTGTCAGAAAGACTTCTCAGAAGGCACAGATGACAACCAAAACAATAATTTCTAACATATACTATGGTTCTCTCGTAAAAATGATCTGATTTTGCCAGCTTTTGCTGATGTCATATCAGTATAATCACTGCTAATCAAAGCAGGATTTGAAGAACAGACAAAAAAATCCCACAATTTGCAGTCATACATTAGTACTATGACTTGTTCATAATCTGCCTTTTCCCTGGAAGTGTAGAGGGTTCTAGTAACTAGAACAAAATCAGATTTTACAAGAAGACATTTATTACTATCCAAGTTCTTCAAAAGTGATGCTGTTTTACCATACAATATAGATTTATAATCCAGAACTCACTGAATGCAACATTTAAAATCCAGTTGCATTCCTAACTGAAATAAAGTTACATACCTGTCAAGCTGAGAGAGAAGCCATGTCAAAGCTTACACTGGCTGTGATGTCCCCCTTTTGCTGAGAAGGAAGTGAAAGGATTCAGCCAGTGCAGAAAAATTAGGACACAGTGTGCAGAAAAATTATTCTTATATCCCTGAATGTCTATCTTCAGATTGAGTTTATAGTTCTACAAACTGTATATAGTATAGTATATAAACTGTGCAGCGGGGAGGGAAAGGAGAGGAAGAGAGAGAGAGAGAGATGGAGAATTGCTTGCTAGTTTGGTCTTGAAGTAATACAGATGCTTGTCTAGGAATTATATAATATATATTCTAGAATAGAAAATAGTGAAGGTGAGACTAGGGGAAGAAGAAAGGGAGAGTCCTTATACAGGAGCAGTTTGTTCCAGATTAAATACTTTTTAAAAGTACATTTAAAATTTCATTGCGTGAGTATTTTTCATGCTATAATTTACAGCTTACTTTATTAGTTTTAATGCAGCACAGTTCTTATTCATCACTGATTTACTGATAGTGGCACTGACTTGTTAAGACACAATCTAGCAAATATCACAAACATAAACTATTTGTGTATAACAAAGGGTTTTCTAGTTCAACACAAGTCAGTATAATGTTGACAATATAATGGATAAGAAGTCGTTATAACAGCTGGTGTAACCTTTTTGAATATGTGTCATTTAATAAAAATAAAAAATGATTGTTATATTGCTTTTAAAAAAGCTTCATCTGTGTGGACATATTTTTTAATACCATAAGAGTACTACTCCTTACAGGAGGCATACATCTTTGTCATTAGAGCAATGAAATGGTTAAATATTTGTTGTTCTTGATATTAAACACATTCTGGCAGAACAACTTCACCTTGAAGAGATACCTATTATATATCTTCTTTTTCGCCTTTCTTCTCTTCTTTTCCGCTAATATATTTCTGATGCAGTTAGTAGTTTAAAAACCAACCGGGATGAAGATTTGCCAAGAAGGATCCAAAAGCTGGCATAACTTTGTTTTCCCACAAATGCAGTTTGTTGCTACTCTGTGCGTGTGTCTAATTCACAGACACTTTACAACAGTTGTCCATTTTCCTTTTCCTTTTTTTCCCACTGGTAAAAACTAGGTTTAACCAACTGATCAATGGCAGAAAATGTTTCTTTTCCAATATAATGCTTTTTTTCATCTGCTCTGTTTTTTCGTTTTCATAGGAAATCGTTAGCTAAAGTATGACTTACATTCCATCAGTTACACAGATCCTTTTTCCTACCTGTTTTGTCCTTGAACAGAGCCATCTATATCAACTTCCAATTTCTTTGTCTTAAGGGAATTAACATAACTAAAATGAGAGGTCTCAGAGTGGACTCCTACCAGAAAATGTTACCAACTGCCTTTATAACACTGCCACAACAGTTTGGTAAAACAGGTTTTATGCTGTGTAATGACTTTCTTGACTGCTGTTGGAAAGTTCACTTTCTGAGTAACATGAATGTAAAATCTTTGAAGGAAAATCCCTCATATTTCTACATTTAATGAAAATTTATGATAATGAAGAAATTTTACCTGTCATGCCATCAAACTACTACTATATTCTGACATTATTTCCAAGATTACTGATTTGCAAGTTGGCTCAGAGCATGATTGGCTCTATGGATAAAAGGATGGATAGTCACTGTATTGTCAATATAACCTTTTCTGTCACATTAAATTCCATCTGAAGTAACCTAAATATCTTCTGAGTATTTACTGTGTGTCTCAGAAACTGTTATTGTTACAAACACTTTATGTGTTATGACCCAGTTGACTTATTTTCTTGATGGGAAGGTGGGTTTCCAGCAGCTACATTTTAGAATTGCTTCTAATTACTCAGCAAATACAGATTATGAGCAGATGACTTAGTATTTGAAATTTTAAAATGTGTTAGGATCTCACCACCTCTTCCTTGTTTTCCTTCCTATTCTTTTCTTATCCAGCAGGGAAGAAAATGGAAACACTTGCTTTTACTAACAGCAATTTATATTTCTTGTATGCCTTTTTTTTTTTTTTCAGTTCACATAATAAAAGTTTGAGTGAAATTCAAAAGAACTCTCTCATTAGGCCTTCTGAAAATAATTACATTGTTTTAGAAGCTCTGCTTATGCTGAGATCCAAATTTACTTGTGAAATTTTCTGATAGTTTGGTAGATAAACAGTGTGGGGTTTTTAATATAACTGTCCATGAGAGAGTGTTATTTTGCTCATGACTTTTAAAACTTGCTAAAGTTGCATAGCCTTCCTGAACTGCTCACTACAGCTTTAGTTACTGTTCTAGAGCTATAAAGGCCTAGTTATTATATTTTTCCTTCTAAACCAACCTTGAAGTTTTATTAATATAGTGTAAATCCTTTTATAATTCTCTAAAGCTAGTTCTGCTTTATTTTTTGTGTGTTTATTTCTCCTGAATGTAAACATGGAAATGCGATTTGGAAAGATAATTCAGTTTTTATTTCTAAAGCCCAGTTTGGAATTACTGTGTTCTTGCATAGCAGCATTTTAAAGGTAGAAGAAGAGAAAATATAGTCTGCTTGTGGTACTGATGTTAAAAATATTTTAGCAAAAAAGGGAGGGGAAATGGAGAAAGAGAGGGAAACAGGACTTTAGGCCAGGTGTTTTACTTGAGACTGACAACTGTTTTTAAAACAGTGCTGACCCTTTAAGCCCGTATCCTAGCATAGTACATGTTTATGTGATACATTGCAAATAGAAAAAGAGAAGATTCTCTAAATATTAGACTAAAATGGGAACTAACTTAGACAGAAATATTATAACGAGTTTTTCTAAACAATGTCTGAAAAAAGTGCTGTGACTACTACATCGTGGTAACAGAAGTGGAGTAGTTTTATTTAGAGAGACATATTTTCCATATGAACTTGAACTGAAGTTTACTGAAGTCTATGAAAAGACTAGAATTTTCAGTAGGTGCCAGCACAATGGCATATATTTATGACATTTAAATGCATGCCATACCTTTAGCAATTTAAAGTGGTCTAAATTAAATATCTTGGGGTTTTAATTTTTGCCTAACTTGTCCTAACTTTCTGTATTTGTTAATCTAACTACCAAAGTAGTGTGAGACTGGGGATTTGAGATATTTTTAGCAGTAATCTCTTTACCTGGTGAGGAAAAATAACATTAAATTGCTTAGAACTTGAAAAAACATTTTTGAGTAAGAATTAAAAGTCCTTGGAGTGAAAATGGTCCTTATTTCTGCATGAAGCAGATTGATATACTAGAATTTGGTCGTGCGTAAAGACAATCTAAGGCTTAATTATGACTTCGGTGAACTTAAATTTCAATGTGGTTGTGATGAAGATGACCATTATATGAAGAGTGGCATTTACAGGAAAGTCCACTTAGGTATGGGAATTCTGTGTCATGGAAATGGCTTCACTAATCCTTATGGGTTCAGTCCTGGAATTAATGGTATCGGTTGTGATTGTGATGATCACTTTGGAAAAACCAGAATTTCATGCCCTTAATGAAAGAGAGGACTGCTAATAGAAACAAGCTTAAGAAGAGAACTATCCATTGCAAATACTCCATTAATGCAACTTAATGGAAACACAGGAAATTGTTATGATTTTCTTCTTTTAAAACAGTATATATTTAGTCTGTAAAAATGTTATGATACTCAGCAAAATTGACTACAGCGTTTTTTCTCCAGAACTTTGCTCCTAAAATATGCCACAAATATATTTGGTTTCTGCTGAGAAAAAAAAAAAAAAAATCCAAGCACATGACCAGAGACAAGAAATAGTCATGTAAGTGGAGAGATAGAATGAAAAAAGCAATGCTTCCTTGTGTTTGCAGAATGTTCAGTGGAACAAGAGTTTGCCCACTCTATTGTGTATAAACAAGTAATAAAATCACTGACCGTTAACAATAATCAGTGCTTCAAAATTTCACCCCACATGAGATAAAAGAAAAATTCTATTACTTTTCCCATAATGTTTCTAACTTCGTGATATTGCATATGTACAAATATGCATATATATATATTGTTTTAAATACATCATATCTGTTTCTTATAAATTAAAAAAGAATTCCTTTGTGTACATACATGCACAGATAAAAAAGCCATCATGATTCTTGTGGTCAAATTTATACTGCTGTTGAAATTTCAGCTATTATAGTCCTCAATTTTTAAAGGTTTCAGATTTGCAAATTCGATTATGCATAAACACATTTTCACACTTGTGTTCCTATGTTTATTTTTTAAGTCTGTGGACAAAAAGAGGGACAAGACAGGGATTGATAAATTACAATACTTCACTCACAGTCAGCACTATTTATGTAAATGGTCCAAAGGATGAAGTGCTCTATTCATTCTGAGTTAGTATATCAGCAAGAATGCAACTGGTATGACCGTTTTTGTCACCAGAAGTATACAAGACGGTGATGTGGCTAGTGCTTATATCCCAAAACACGGAAAACAGATGACTGTTTGCATCTGGATCAGTAGGTGATACCTTTAAGATAAGAGCCATTATTCTTCAGCTGCACATTTACTCTGTAGCAAGGTACTTTATACATGGAAATCCAAAGCCAGATAAAAATGTACATTTGGATACAGCATGGACTAAAATGGATTTTTGACCCACAGTATTCATGCATAAATACATTCAAGATGTCAGTGCCTGGGATGAGAATGTCACTTGCTTCACTAACTTCAGAAGCACCTTCACAGGTGTTGAATAAACCTAATTTTGTCTCTGCAATACTGCCCTTTAAAGTCAAAAACAACATGCTAAAGTAAGTTTGCCTTGCAAGGCAAATTGACAGAGAAAGAAAATATATGGTCACTCGTTCTATAATGCACACAGTCTTGTGGGCAACACCTTCAAATCCTGCAACAGAAAACTTGGAGGTGTCCAAAGCTGGTGTACACATGCACTGATTGGATTGTGGGTAGGAAGAAGTCTGTTTGCCTGAAACACGGAGATGGGTCCAGAACTTCTGCCTTGAAATACATGCTAAAGCAATCCTCAATGAGTAAGAAAAAACTGGAAATATTTGTTGTTACTCAAATCAGCAGTAAATCAGGGAGAATAAGTGAGTAAAAGATGTTTCCCAGAAATAAAGCAAATGTTAAGAAGAAAAATAGTTGCATTCACAAAAAAATTTCAGGTATCACAACTGGCTTCCTCTTTGATTTCTCATTCCGTTCCTTCCAGTAATACTTCTGGTGAAGTCTTTGGGCTTTCATTCAACATATTCCAGAGTTTATTTGCTCTGATGAATGACTACACATTTCCTAGGGTGCATTACATCTTCTATAAAATAAATTTAAAAAATACATAATGGGAAGTCAGCCTGAAAACTCAGAGGTGAATTTCACCCCTGAATAGTAGGGCTTGCCCAAGGTTTAACACCTTATAGAAGATTCACATCGTGTCCATGGGATCATCTCTGTGGGAGCAGTGGGGCCACATGCTTGCCCCAAAGGGCTGAAGGATGCATGTTTCTATACATTCAAGCCATAAGTGAAGCAGAAAGGGAGCAAGAATTTCTCCCATTGGCTTGTTCAGTAATGGGAAAGTGGTGAGGGAAAAAGACATTAGCCCCGCTCCTCTCCTGCTATTGTTGCTATTTTTTCCCCTGTGGAAATCATCTGTTTCACTATTTAATACATTTAAATTATTCAAGGTTTATATGGGAGAACTAGATTTAACTGTAGTTTATTGACAATCTACTGAGGTACCTGACAGCAAAAAAATATTTTAAGATAACTCTACAGTTTAAGAGACTGGATAGCTATGGACTTTAGATAATTTATTGTTTAGAGGGAAGCAAGCTATGGAAACTAAGTAGTCTAAATATTTTGCATTTCATAGGTTAAAGTGAAAAAAAGTTACAAAAATATTTGCAAAATTAATTTTACTACTGGAAGTACCAGTGGAACTTAAACACTTAAATACTTAAATACTCTCTTAATTAATCAGACAAACAAAAATGTGATTTTCCCCTCTTCGCAAAATTAGACTGTTTACACCCGACTTAACTAGGAGATCTTTTCCTTTTCCTTTTAAGAAAATGTTTTTTATGTAATTTACTTTTTAAATATAGTGTTTTGTTAATTCCTTAACTGTATATTTCATACAATTACTGTTAAAATGCAAGGAAATACACTACGTAATGTTCAGTTTTGTTTACAAAGTTTACGCAATATTTTTAGATGTACTGTTCTGAGTCACTTCAAGATTACTAGAAATTCTCATTTCTGTTGTGCTTTGTCAAAACCAGAAGTATTCAATTTCTATATCTTATCAGAGAAGCTCACTTACAAATTTTCATTACACTTTCCCAAATATGAAGGCATGCTTTTTCCCTTTCTTCTCCTAATTATGTAGTTACCACACCTCCGTCATCATCATGGAGACCTTAACAAAAAAGGCCTAGAGAAATTTAATAGAATTTTCCTTCTTGTGAAGTAGTCTTCCCATTTGTATAGCGAGATGGGATATTCTGTCAGACACACAAATGAAGTCTAATAGCCAACTGACAGCTCAAAGTGTTCACTTTTACCACCACAATTTTATAATTTAAAAGTAGAGTAGAGCTTCTTGTTTGAAGAATAAAAGTTTAGTCCACCTGATAAGTCACCAAGAAGTCCTTGTTGGTGTTTCAGGGATGAACACTTCAGGTAATATTAAGAAAGAATTCTAGTTTTCTTCAGGTCATCTGACCCATCCCATTGCAGTTACAATTTTGGTTGTTTGGAATTTTAATTAGAAACCTATAGCTTCATAGGAATAGAAATTAATTCCATGGAAAACAGTACTGACTCTGCTCTTCATTGAACGTCTAAGTTCAATCGTTCTGTAAATTTTCATTATAGTTTCTGTGTTTGTGTTGAGATATTCCTGCTTCCCTACAGTGTTTTCTGGAATACTTTATTTCTGCAGCAAAGACTTCTATAAGTGTAGTTGCTATCTTGCTTATAGGGAATGCTGTCACTGAATTTAGTGAAGACAGGATTTCAAGCCTGATACATTTTATGGGAACTGCAAGATGGTGAATGCCATTTTCTCAAAGTAGCCAAAGAGAATGGAAAGAACATAATACCTTGAAGGATCAGAAATGGACAGAAAATGCAATATGTGTGCAAAAGAGAAAAGGTAGCTGTGTAAGGATTTAGTCCTGCAATTCTTGTCTTCATCATTCATCCTTTTTCTTTAGAGCTATTCATGGTGCTGTCTGCACCGTGCTATATCGGCTGCATGCAGATATAAGTTAGCTGGGCTAGAAAACAAAATGACCTTATATGGTTCATTTTTTCCTGCAAGAATGGATTTTAAAATATTTTAATATCTATTGGATAACTTTTATCTGCACTACTAAAGAATGTGTGTTTTCTTGCTACTGGACTACTTGTAAAACTTTCTTATTTGTACTCTGTGCAACCTGCTCCTTGCATTCTTTGTGGTGCAGAATACTGAAAACTGAAGAGGGTTGTAAATAAGCACATTTTATATTACTTTCAGAATTTAGCACAAAATACTTTTTGTAGGGCCCAGTTTTTAGATGTAGCAAGTAAGTCTGTCGTGGTTTTGCCCTGGGTCAATTTGCTTTTACACCCCCCACACAATTACTATTAAGTAGAGAGAAGGTTTATGCAGACAAAAGAGACTGGATTTAGGAAAATAACATGAACATTTATTACTAGCAAAA
>JAYRBT010000093.1:56093912-56106587 GCA_036023395.1 Myiotriccus ornatus | reverse complement strand
CAGTGGAATGACTCAGGCTTAGTGCTCGGACTTGAGAGACCAAGGTTGAAATACCACTTTGAATCTGAATTTACAATGGAGAGTTACCCATTTTTTTAGGAGGTGTCCTTTTCCCCTGTGTTACTGTATGGTGTTCTTAGTTGTATTAATTCTGTTATAAAGAATGTCTGAATCTGTCCACAAAAAGCTTAGATTTAATGACTTCAACTTTTCATGTTTTAAGAGAATGTTCTGTTCAGGGTTTAATGCAAGAAGTTCCATTGACATCAGAAGATTCTAGGAGTTATAGAGAAGACAACAAACTTTAATGAAGCACTTAGTTGTGTTTTTTCTCATTACTGAACTAATAATGACTAAAAATCATAAATACATGTTAAAGGGGTAAAAACCCCCTATTAATTGCATGAATGGAGAAAGTCCTAGTATAGAAGTTTAAGGCTAAACACAAGCATGCATGAAAGAAAGGAAAAACAATCATACCACTTAATTGGAAAAAGTGCCTATGCAAGCACATCCAGACTATAACAATAGTGCACTATCCACTAGTCATGGAAATGTCCAGATAACATTACTGTCAAAGTCAATAGTACAGCTGTAGATAGATCTAAACATAATACAACACAACAATCCAATAGACTTTTAAAAATTAATAAAGGCATAACTATAAGATGCTCATATCTTGTTACTCTAGATCTCTTAAAACTACATTATGGCATAAAAATTGGATAAAATATGAAACATTCATATAGTTAGTCCATTTTCCCAGTTACAAACCTCTTCTTAATAGCTAATGCAAAAATTCAGAAGGGTGAATGACACCTTGCAGTGGATAAAAGAAGGAAAAAAGCAATAAAAGAGGCCTTTGTCCTGAAAGCATCACCTTTTTGTTGGTTTCAGGAGAAAAGAAAAAAGGAAATAAAATGTATATTTATACACAAATAAAAATTGTAATAAATGTATATCTCTATATGTGTATATATCCATATCTATGTTGAGCTTTTTTAGTGACAGAGACCAGAGCCAGACACTGAGAGACTCAGAAGAACAGTGGAGAGTTTGAAGCTCAGAGAAGCTGGAGTCGTCTGGTCGTGTCAGAGCAACTCACCAGCAGTAAGAGCAAGTGATCATAGAAATCCAAACCCAGCCCTTAGCAATATACGTCATAAGCATATATCAGTGACCATGGGGAAGACTGCTTTTTTCCTTGCCTGGACAGGGTCTTTATTAATATTAACTGGGAAGAGAACATTAATCTGTTTATTTAGGCTTGGGAACCAGCAACTAGAACAATGAATTGGGTCAGAGAGCATGAATCTGTTTATTTAAGCTTGCAAACATTGTACTGCTACTGGAGCTAAAGTCTGGTATTATTATTAATGAAACAAAGAAAAGGTTTATGCATTCAAATAATATGATGCTAAGAACAGTGGCAATTCCCGTGCTACCTCCTGCTGCTCAAAAAAAGATTTAACATGGACTTGTCATGGGATCTTTATCCAACTGTATGGTTCTGTCACCTCACTGTATTTTCTGCATCTAATGCTGACGCTACTCTGGGTTTTCCCATGCAAATGGAAAAGAAACATAATTACAGCTTTAATTGCAGTCTTGTAGATTAATGGCAAAATAATAAAGCACAGAGCAATAGAGATAAAATCTGGGTAAGAGAGTTGAAAGCAAGCCAGAATGATTTAGAAAGTCATGCTTGATTTCTCCTAATCTAGAGATTAGTTCATTCTCCTAGGAAAACGGAAGCCAAAATTGATTCTAAGGACTACTTTTACATTTCTTTTGGTGGCTATTTGATGGAAAGTAAGTAAGTGGCTGCTGGAGTATAGGCTAGGGCCAAGTTTTCCTTAGACATTACAGTGAAATCATGTTCACATACAGGTTTTCACAGATCGGTTAAATGTTTTGCTCATGTACTTGTTTTTTTCTATTTCCAAAATTAGAGAAGAACATTTTCAACAGAAGAGGATGAGAATTCCTTTACTCATTACCATTATAACCTACAGTTAAAGTGGTCAATTTTTGTGGAGATGGATGATATAGGCTTGCATTTCCTGAGGCAGAGGAAACAACTGAACACTTCTCCCCAGTCAATGCTTTATCCATTGAATTATTGTAAAAATGAGTAGGAATTATTTGCACTTGCAGTGCAACTTAGAGAGAATGTGGTAGACAGCCTTGCATTTTGTACAGATCCAGGTGATGGAGAAGGTTGTAGTACAGTCTGAGCCACTCAAGCCCCCAAGGTTCTCAAGGAAAGCACAAAATTGTTCATTAGCTCTGATGAAACATAGCACAAAATAAAAAGTAAGGTTCTCAGTGCTTTTACTTTGACTGGTGTATGTAATGCAGTATGATATAAAACCATCAAAGCTATATACAAAGTTAGATGTAACTGTTGGCAGACACAGTGCAATCATTTTATACTTAAGTTTTGAGTTACAAACTTAAATATGCCAGAAAACTACCGTAAATAAAACTTAGTCATGATAAGTGCTATCATGATGCTACAAAGCAATGTTTGAAGAGATGAATACCAAAAGGTAGATGTTCCAGATGTACTGCCATTAAGACCTTTCTGAGCATCTCCTTGATGGATGCTAGGCTATTTTGATAACAAGTTCAAAGCTTGCTCGTTGTTGAAAACCCAAAAGCAACTACTGTTGTGTCTCTGCTCTCTTTACCTGGAAAAGAAACTCATTGTGGGTATTCCAATTAGCGGTAAACAGTTTTTGGTAATATTGTTTCTTTGCTGAAGAGGCGGACCTTGTTCCTACTTGCTAAACTTAAGTTATAAAGAAACTATTTTAACTACATATTGTTAATTTATAATGAAAAAGGGCTTGGTGACAAAGGATTTACAGATTCACGTTGTGAATCCAGAGATAGAACTAAGTTTTTGGTGTGTTTTTTTGTTTTTTTGTTTGTGAGATCAAGATGCTCAGGAATCTTGTTGCAGGTTGTCTACAGATGTAAATAGGTAACAGGTCATTCTGGTTGGGAGGTCAAAGATGTACCAAAATGAATATCAGTCACACAATTTGTTTGTGTGCCAGTGATTACGTAAGTTGTCATACTGCAGCCAAGCTGGTTAAATAAGCCTTCCGTTTTAAGCCTGAGTGGACCTTGATTTTCTACTTCAGTAATGCCTAGGTACCCAAGCAGTGCTCTTGGGGCCAGTTATACAAGATTATGACAAAAGGATGGTTCATGAACCAGAGAATTAATAACTCAGTACAAAATATGAGATATCAGTTATACACAGGTATGTGAGAATAAAAATATAAAAGAGGGAAAAACTTCTGGGAATCATGAAGTCCTTTACGTACACTTTTCACCCATCTCTTGTCAGGATTTAGAAATCCTATCCCAGTTACACTACAAAAGCAAAATCTACTTCACATTTCTCCAGGCAAGTAAACTACCAAGCAGCAAATATGTAAAAGAATCATCTCTGTTTCAGAGTTTGCAAAGGAGAATAAAATCATCCTCATATTGTTTCTGAGCAAACTGCCAGAAATTATCTTGTTAAAAGGAGTTTTTTTGCTCCAGGATGCACACTTAGGTTTGTCTAAGCACTTTTCAGAAGATATTAGTATCAGTTCTCCTGTTCTTGCAGAAATTAAACTAAGAGAAATGAAATGAAGACTCAAATTGTTTCTTGGTGATTACCTTTTCATTTGCTTTATATTACTGTCAGTCTTTGCAAGAATTGTTTATTATTACCTATCAGTGAAGCCTTGAGAATCTGAATAGCTCTAAAGAAGACTCAAAAAATACGTGCTCTCTTGTTTAAAAAGCAAACTATAGAGTAATTTCCTTTAATATGGTTAATAGATAACATACTCAAAACTAAACCATATAGTATGGATATATTAAAGTTGTTGATGGTGTTGATGAATGTTTCATATGCTTATCAAAAGACCAAGGTTTCAGACTGAAAAATGTATTCAGTGGGTATATTTTTATGGAGACTGTAAAAGAATATAATTTCTCAGAATAAACATTGAATAGTCAAATATATCATTTCAAGACTAGCAAAAAGAAAGTCATGTATCATTAGGTGAGAGATGCACTCCATAGGCATTCCTACAGCCTGGAAGATCAGGATTGTCTCTGAATGGATAGACTGAGCATGACCATTTGTTCGTACGTAGGTAGGCATTAAAGAACTCTCTATAACCTCTCTATTAGGTGCAAAAGATAAGTTCAGGGGAGACAGCCATTCTGTTTCTCTAACACCTCTCTTTTGAAATCATCAGATCCCATGAATTCATTAAGGATTAGAAAAGTCCTCAGTAGACTTGAAATGAAATATTATCTAGTTATATTCTATTTTTCTGTGAACTCAGTGACTCAACTCTCACTGAGGTCAAAGACCTGCTTCAAAAAAAGGCTTGTTCCCAGTATTCATGTTTCTTCTGCTGACTTCTCAGATCTTCATAAACATTTCTAGAGTAAAAGGACTGTAATGCTCACATGGTTTCTAACAAACTCCCAATTTCCTGTTGGAAAGAAAATTTATCAGCAGCAGTAGAAATTTTAAACACCTAGATTTCACAAATATACTCCTGTTGTTGCTTTGCCTCACATTTTTTTTAAATTAAACTATGAAGCAACAAAATAGGTCAAGGTAAACTCAATATTAATTAAAATAATATTGCATTGACATATGTTTGGAAGTAGATGTTTAAATGTGTTTTATGAAGGTTACAGAGTTTCTAACAGATGGAATGCTGAGTGGTCCCCTGTTGCTTATGGAGTTACAAAGGCATTGCCTATGGCTGCATAATTTCTTTCAAGCCTCTTAAAGAATAGTACACATCTCCAGTTTAATATAAACAAGGGCCCTTCAACAGCAACATATAAAATACCTAGCTCTCTATTTGTTGAAATAATGGATAAGGTGAATCCAAATGTTTTGGCAAGATTTCTAGTTTCACAGACAGAAATGTATTTCACCATAAAATAAGTCATCTGCAACTATTAACTCAAATAAAATGTAAAAGAAATAGAATAGCTCTTCAAAAGGCAGACTTTATTGCTCAGTTCCCAGCAGGTTTAAGATATAACAATAATAGTCAAAGAGTTTTGAATTTCTTTTTTCTATCTGACTTTGCTTTTGGAAGCTTCCTAGCGACTGTAGTGACTTCTGTCCTACCACCCTGACTACCCACCTAGGTGTCTTCATGACTGATATATTTATTGATGTATATTTATAAGAGAGGAGCAAATGAAACCCTTAGTCATTGTTGCAGGTAAGCTTCTGTCACAAGCCTCACAGTCTTTGAAGTTCATTCTCTGTGTGTCCCACTCCCCTCCCCAAAAAAATCAACCAAAACCAAACACGAGAACACTCCTGAGATCCTGATATAGTCGTATCTTTGTGTGTACTCACTAAAATGAAATATTGCTAATGTGCTTCAAAACAGAAGTTGATAAGCAAATAATAATTCTGGGTACACCTGTATTGAATTGTATCATGGAATATAATTGACTCTCCAATTTAAAATATTTCTTATACATTTGACTTGTTGCTGAGGCTTCTTATAGTTGAAAACTGCAAATGACCAAATCAAGTCATACTACAAGGCAATATTCATATCTTGACAATTTCTATCTACATTGCTTGCCTGTCTATATAGTTAAAAAACCCTGGGGTTTAAAGCTGGATATTCAGCATGGATACAAAGACTTATGCAAACTTAGAAAGGAAGAAATCTTGGCTCTAACTATTTTGACAGTATTTTGTTCATTATCATTTCTCAAACTTCATTTCAAAAGTCTCATTAAGCTATAAATAATTATATTTATGTTTCTGACAAATGTTTATGACAGTTTTGAAGTGACCTTTTTAAGGAGTTTCTCAATAAAGTTTATATTTTTTCATAAAAATAGCATAGATGTGGCTGTTAGTTTTAATCAGGAAGAGAGAGAACTCCCACAAGTGATTAACTATATCCCAAACATTGTATAAAGGTAGCTAAAGAAAAATATTCAGAGAAAAGCTTCTAAAACAAATATTCACAGAGTGCAGAGACTGCAGATAATGAAGAGCTGACCCAAGAAGTGCCCTTGTCAATGCTAAATTGAAGGAGGGTGGGAGGGAGGCAAGTTATTTAGAATTTACTTAAGTAATGCTATAGTAGAGGAAATGTTCCAGACGATCAGCATTTTTTTTTTTTCATTGAAGGATGTGTCCTCCAAAAACTCTCTTTGCTTTATGCAAGAGCATTCATCAGAGGTAAGTGTTGGGGCCAATGCTGTTCAACATCTCTGTCAGTGACATGAACAGTGGTACCAGTGCACCCTCAGTAAATTTGCTGATGACATCAAGCTGTGTGGTGTGGTTGACATGCTGGAGTGAAGGGATGTCATCCAGAGGGACCTTGACAGGCTGGAGACGTGGGCCATTGCAAACCTCATGAAGTTCAACAAAGCAAAGTGCAAGGTCCTACATTGTAAGCTCCTGATTGTTCCTGGGTCGTGACTATCACAGACAAACCTATAGGTTGGTTAGAGAAATGATTGAGAACAGACCTTGGAAAACGACTTGGGAATGATGACTGATGAAAAACTCAACATAAACCAGCAATGTGTGGTCACAGAGCGGAAAGCTGGGAGCATCAAAACCAGTGTGACCAGCAGGTCAAGGGAGGGGATTTTCCCTCTCTGCTCTTCTCTTGTGAGACACCACTTGTAGTGCAACATACAGTTTATGTGCCCCCAACCTAAGGACATGGAACTGACAGAGCAAGTCCAGAGAAGGGCCAGTGTCATTGATAAGAGGACTGGAGATCTTCTCCTAAGAAGACAGGCTGAAAAGTTGGGGCTTTTCAACCTGGAGAAGTGAAAGTTGCATGGAGACCTCATAGCGATCATTCAGTATCTGAAGGGAGTCTACAGAGAAGCCAGAGAGGGACTCTGTCAGGAACTGCAGTGTTAGGGCAAGGAAAAATGGGTTCAGAGTGAGAGAAGGGAAATTTAGGTTAGATATACAGAAGAAATTCTTTACTGTGGTGTGGTGAGGCACTGGAACAGGTTGTCCAGAGAAGCTCGGGATCTCCTATCCCTGACATAGTTCAAAGACAGGATGGATGGGGCACTGAACAACACAGTCTAGTAGGAGGTGTCACTGCTCCTGGCAGGGTGGTTGGGACTGGATGATCTTTCTGATTTTTTCCAACCCAAACCATTCTAGGATCCTGTGATATTATAAAGTAACCACAACCCTTCAGTCTCTGAGGTCTTTGAGACTGTGGTTGGCATCAAGTATCTCTCTATTTTTCTGCACTTTTTACAGATCAAGAATACTATATCCAGGGCTACATACTGCAAAATCGAACTGTAATATTATATTAAATAGACCTGAAAAGGGCGTGAAAACCAACATCCAACTGGTGACGTATTTATTGTCATCTAGCAGTGATTAATCCTTTGTCCTTTTGTTCATTCTATAAAAAATATATTTTCAAAGGAAGAGAAGTGTACACAGCATGCTAACATCTGAAACCGGTTGTAGATTTATCTTCATTAGATGTGTTGACATTTTACCGTAAAATTGAGATTAAATATTTCATTTCACTTCTCGTGTCAACACAGTGATAGCTCAATGACATGATTTCTGGACCCAATTTTTTTTCACAGAGATCGTAGCTTCCTCACCTCTCACAAATCAAGTGGGGTTACCCTGTTTTTAGATCCACCTCAGTGGGGTGCAGTGTTCATCCCCTACAGTGTGAAAAAGAACATTGCTATCTGACTGTAGAAATGACAACAGGAAACAATGAGGCAGCTGTGGAAGCCATAAAAATAAAAGTGCAATAGTTAAACTAGTGTCCTGTTTCCAGGGCATTTAGTGAAGCTTATAGGAAAACCCAATTCATGTAGTGATACTTCTTCAAGATTCTTTTTCCACCTTTAGCAGTTATTGGTTTAGAGAGCTTCTGTCTAAAAGATGTCATGTCCTGAGTCCTTCCTCCTGAGGAAGGTAATCTGGCTTTTTATGACAGGTAGTACTGAATTATATACCAACTTTATCGGGCTTGCATGTCTGTTCTTCAGATCATAAGGTGACAGGAGTGTTCAGATCAAATCCACATAGAGTATCTACCTGGGTTCAATGATATTAATCAGAGAATATGGAAAGGTCTCATGCCTCAAGCATCCTAACAGTTTGAGTTATTTTAGGAGATGAGAGTCACTTTCTTCTGGGGGTTCCCACTGAATGAAATGTAAATCTGCACTCACTTAAGAGGAATTAATTTCCCTAAAGATTTTCGGTGTACCTTAGAAGGCTATGAGTAATTGTGCAACACTTCATTTTTGTCATCAGCTGCTTTGGTGAAAGACTTTCTTTTTATACAGGTGGTACAGAGAAATAGGAGGAAAAAAAAAAACCAAACCCAAAACATAGAAAAAACAAGGGTAGCAAATGGTTATACAGTGCACAAGCTGTTGTACCTTTGTATATTGGAGAGAAATGGATATGGAATATTCCTGAAGATTTTCTGTTCTCTGCAGGGATATTCCACAGGTTACTGCTATTCTTGTGAGTTTTTTAAATTAGTAGACATTAGGATTCTGCCTGCGATGTCTTCTTTGGAGATGCTAGTGTGCGTATATATGCTAAGCAATGACTGAATGGCTTTATATGCACTCTTTCCCTAACAGCCACATCCCAGGAGCAGTCCACATTCATCTGTAAGGTATACCTCCATGTCATCTCGGATTCAGTTATGTGAATTCTGGGCCAAAGGCATACAAATGTCTATGCACTTGCATTTAAACCCATTAGGTGATACATGTGCATTATGATTACAGATGACTAAGAGATTAAGAGATAACCTGACCTTGGTAGCCAGCAAAAGACTGGACTACTAGTGTGACAGCTGTTTGAGGATTCAGCATCCACAGCGATTGCATTAGAATGAACACAGATCATATCTCAGGGTACTTTTAAGGAAGGATAAATAATCTATAATAAAATGACATGTTATTTACACTAGAGGGAAAGCAAAGAACAGATTCAAGGCAGCTTGACATGATGTAATTCCAGTTAATCCACAGCAAACGTTGCACATGAAGAAATTCGGACTTCCCTTCAATGTGAGATTTAGTATTCTTTGGCCTATTACAATAAACTACTCAAATCCAGCATGAATAATCCACCATTGATTAAATCAGTCTACATTTTGAACTCTTAAATTTAATTCTATACTAGACTTAATTGAGTTTTGGAATTATGTGCTGGGTTTGCCTTTGATTTGCAGAGGAAGGAGGAAAGAGTACTTCAGATAACTCAATGAAGGAGAGATGAGTACTGCTTGAGAGAGGCTAACTAAATTTCTCCTTAAACCATAAAGAGTGTGGCTTTTCAGAAGTGTTCCCTTTCTCAGGTGTTCCTTCTTTCACTCTCCTCTTTTTTGCTGTGTCCTTCTGCAGAAGGAAAAGAGACACAAGTTACTTAAGAACAACTCAAAGTGACAGATTGCACCTGAGTTCCTGCCTGTGCTTATGGCACAGCAGTACAGCCTTGCTTCTTTCTCTGAAAACTGGCAGGTTCACTACAGCAAAGTAGCCACCTTGTGTCACAAGAAAGAAAAATTTCTGCATTTTAATAGGTTGAAGCATTGGTTTCCAGAGGAGCTCGTTATAAGCTTAGGATTCAGGTGTTACTTCAGGGTTCTGCTAAATTTTCTCTGTTACTGAGTTACTAAAAACTGTATTTTCTGCAGAAACAGTTCCCTTCTATGCAAATAAATCCTAGACTTTATTCCCAGTGCTTACTTTCTTCATTTCCTTTCCATAACTGAGTACTGCTGTTGTATAATAATCAAGAATAATTTTAATTCTGCTCCATCTTTTGTCTTTTCTTTTGACTGAAAAACTTTCCAAGAACTCAGCAGCCTGAAAAGGAAAAAAAAAAAAGTTAGACAAAAATAAAAAAAAAAGGTTACAGAAATTGTCAATCAAAAAGTTTCATTTTCTGAACTTCAAAGTACCTGATTTATACTTTTCTCTAAGAAGGTACCTCCGCTAGTCTCCCTTGTTTCAGCAGAATAAAATAGCAATAAAAGCCTTTAGAATACATTATACCAAGCTGAACCCCAGGTGATGGCTTCTGGCTTTACCTTCAAATTGAGTCCAGTTCTTTTACAGAACCTGATCAGAAAACTCTTAAAGTTTATCTATGAATCTGCTAACAACTTGTAATCCAGCTGAAGGTCCTAGCACTAATTCCAGAGGAAAAGGCTACTCATTTAAAATATAAGGAAATGGAACTATACTTTTATTTTGCAAATATTGAATGCACAGTCACACTTTGTTTCAAACCACACTTTATTTTAGGTCCATATTTTGTAAATGAACATTGAACTTCCAAATGAGACCTTTTGCTGTCTACTCATTACTTCTACTATACAGTACTTTGCAGTTCCTGTCTGTGCAATTTCCTTTTATTAATGTACAAACAAAACGTGATGAATTAAACATGCTATTGCATGTATTTTTTGGCAAGCATGAAAGATGAGGTAATTGAATATGGTTATTATTTCCAGCTGTACAGTGCTAGCGCATAGTGACATTTAAATAATAAGAGAGAGAGTAAAGTAGGTGTCATGGTTTTAACAATACTGCACTCTGAGTGTCCCAACTCACTAATTTCTACTCATTATTTTGGATTATACCATTGTCATACAAAGCTGTGTCTTAGACTATTTAAATAATTTCTAATACGTAAAAAAAACCCAAACCAAACCAAAACAAAAAACAACGCCCCAAACAAACAAACAAACAAACCCAACCCTGAAACAGCGGGAAAATGCTGCAGTAACTAGATTTCTTATTATAGTTAGATATTGGAACCTAGACAAGTCATGTCATCTCTGAGACATTAAAAATTTCTTCTAGGAAAAATTGAATATCTACCTCTTTGTTAAAGAATAGATTAATTGTAAGAAAGTAACTCATCTTTATTATTCTGAAATCTGCAATAAACATACAATTTTCTGTAGAGTGCTATTTTGTAAAGGGAGTTGACAAGGTTTGCCACACATTCTTCTGATTAACCTTTAGTTCAAGATCATTTTCAGTAAGAAACTACTGTTTCTATCTTGATCTGTTTTTTGGCAGTCTGTTGCAAGCTGAATTTTACCTGGAACATTTCTTCTCAAAAACTATAATTTTTATTATTCAACATGTAGAAAGTATCCAAACATAGGGTAGGGAATGGTGCTGTTTCAGCTAAACAGTCCAGTGCTTGAATCATGAACTGGCTGGCTGTGTGAGGATCAAGAGGCTGGCTTAATTTCTGTGTTCTTACTGTAATTCTATGGAATTAACCACCAAATGGAATTGTAAAGATCTATATTTGATTGCCATGTGTACATTAATTTTCCATCTGAGAAATAAAAACAGCAAATACTTGTCCTGTTTGAAGTCAATAACCTTTACACATGAAAATGGAGAATACTGAATTGGAACTGTCAGGCCCTTGGTTCAGTAAATCTGGAAAAACTGTAGGATGTACATGTATTTTTTATCTATGCTTTGTGGAGATTCTCTTCCTAACATGCAGCCCATGAAATCGTAGCGTTCATGTTAAGCACAGTTGGTTCTCCCAGGTTTGCACGCCCTTCAGTCAACTTATCCTGGGAGGACAGGACACAACTGTCTTCTTCAGCACCTTCATAGGTATAATGTTGTCCTCACCAGCACGCTGGTCTATCCCTCCAGTTCCACACTTACAATAGGATTGCTGAAATAAAGGGCCAAAGTACATCAGTCAACTGTAAAAACTTAAGACCTCATTTCCTAAGTAGTGAGCTGTGATTCTTAAAGAATGTGAACAATCCACAGCTGACAGAGATGAATACCAATGCAAATGTAAAGTGACATCATTATGAATTAAATCCTCCTTAAGATATTAAATGGCATCTATTTTGTTTATGATGTAGAAAAGTCTGACATTAAAACAGTCATGTGGAGTAGCCCTGCATTTCCCTTGAATTATGTTGTAGGTAAAAAAAAACAAGGAGAAATTAAATGTGTATATATACACAGAATGCAGGAAAAAAAATCAAATTGTTGAAGTTCATTAAGGGTAGAATCTACTCTACTACTTCATCAACACAACTTCTAAAATGATTATTAATATCAAGAAAAAACAAACTGCTTATCTTGCATCCCTAAAAGTGAAATATAAAAAAAAAACAAAATGCTGAAGACTCGACTACATCTTCAGTGATTCTTTTGTGAGTAATTTGGTCATATACACATAGTCTGAGAGTTCAGGACCAGCAACCCATGTGGTCAACTACTCCCTCTTCAAACACATCCCTAGATCATACATTTCATTGTCTTACCACTGTGCTGAGTCCCAGTAACCTGCTCTTGATCAAAACACATCTTCTAAATATGTATCTGAGATCATCCTAAAATCTGTGAATTAACTACATCAATCTGATGATAGCTTAAGGCACTGATTGTAATTCAGTATTAAAAGTATATCTTATTTCCTGTTTAAATATTTGTCTGGTCTCAGGATCTTTGTGTTGAACCTTGTCATTCCTTTCTTAAAAGTCTAGTTTTACTATGTATTTTCTCCACGTAAAAACACTTAGAGTCTGTGAGCAACCCAATGGTGGGGGGGGGGGGCTGGTGGGG
>JAYRBT010000093.1:56068373-56093849 GCA_036023395.1 Myiotriccus ornatus | reverse complement strand
GCGCACACTGTAACTCACCTAAAAAATCCAATGCACAGGCTGGAAGGTGTAAAGACCTTCCCCGGTTCTTCGTTCGCAAAGACTGGCCATTATACCATATGCATGACTTGGAATATATACCCAGTTCTTTCTGAATTAAATGGAATTTTCAAATATTCTTTAGAACCCAAAGAGTAAGATTAGCTCTTTGAAAAGCAAAGGCCACCACTTTGGATTATGATAACTTCATAACCTCATTTTTCAATTTTATAAAATATACGGCATCAAAATAATATATGATGATGCCAAATTAATTCATTACAATCTTCAGAACTCAAGTATGAAGCTATGATAACCTTGGTGAATTACAAGAGATTTCATATACATTTAACTTTTGATGAGAGGCACTAATGGAAAAGGTATCACGTCCTGTAGTAAACATGTCTTGCTTTTAAATTCTATGCCAAATCTGCAGCAGGTACATTTGACATACCTATACATTTGACATACATATTTCACAGTTCTTGTGAGTACTTGTGTAGGTGACCATAGAGATGAATCTTGGTCTACAAAAGCTGACTTATTTTCAAAGTGTATTATATGCTGTTTTTTTCCTTTTTGTCAAATCTATTTTCAAACATCATTGATCTAAAGTAGCTAACAAGGACTTTAAGTTCTATGCTGCAACTGAAACAAAAAGAAAAATGAAAAAAAAAGAAGGACTTTGGTTATCATCTACTTGCATATAATATAAATGTATGAACAAATCTAATAAGATTCCTTTCACTGTGATTTGGTCCATTAGGTAAGTAAGCAAGTGCTTAAGCACTGAGCTGAAAAGCAGAGTTTTACTGCATACTTACCACTCCTAATGTCCAGTCATTGATTTAGGAGCTGAAATATAACTATTTTAAGGATCTTCTCTTTCATTTGGTCCAATTCTGCTCTCTTACTTTAATTAATGCTATAGATTTTAACCAGCACTGTGTGCAAAGATGATGGATCGGTGTATTCATTCCTTGTACCAGATTTTTAGGCAAAAAAAAATCCTGCTTATGAGTGAATATTGAAGTTTATGCCTTGAATTTCATGTGACTAATTTAAAGGTCATACTTGTTAACTGTTGCAAATTTTTGCCTATGGAACCTTTGACACTATAAAATGAAATTTAATATTATAACACTCTAAAATTCCTTCAGCCAATGGATTTTGTTTCATATGATGTGGCATTTCACATCTTGAAAGCATAGCATTCCATCCCTATTCTTAAGGAAAAAAACAGAAGTATGTTTTGATTATGCAGACATCTGTAAGGACTAATTGTAAATGAGCAAGTTGTAATCAGAACTGAAAAGGACATGGTACTTCTTTTTTGTCATTATCACTTGGAAGAAGAGGAAGAAATTAACTTACATTCCAGCAGAAATAGACAATATTTTTATCTGGCAACACATGTAGAGCTTGCTTGAGAAGAGGTGCACACCCTACTCTGGTATTCCTAGTTCACAATTAGTAAGTAGTGTCTTGATATTTTGATTTCTTTCTCTAAAATCTCATAGCTTGATACTGTTCTGTAGGGTTACAGGAATCAAACATCATACAACCCTAAGATTTGGGTAGACAAGTTGTGGTTTCCCTTCGGTGGCTGTCAGTACTGTATGTTTGCTGTGCAAAAAAAAACTAACAAAGGCTGTTACAGTAGGCTTAAATTTGCTACAGTTCCTGATTTCCAGTCAAAAGATTTTAAGGATTAGAAAACTGCAGGCTTTTGAAATTACTGTAATGGATGTTTCATCACCACGAAATGTCTTATTCTCTGAAAGTACATTTGTAAAACTTTGGCATTTTAATCCTTGAAAATTATGCTAGTGGAGATTATATAGTAAACATACAGGATACAGTTTGACTGGAAGGTTCCATTGTCACTGTTGTGTCATGGGATTTTAGCCAATCATGGCTAAAATCTGGGATATCCCTTCTACTTACAGTCCTGTATTTTGCATTCTAGCTAGTGTGCTAGTAATAATATTGTAACATCTTTTAGATGACATGTTAAATCAAAGTTTTCCAGAGATTAGCAATTACATGGTACATTTTGTAAAAGTGAAGTACAATAAATCTAGTGTTCTGACATATTTCTTCAGTATTCTTCATAACCTTCCCCCATGGAAGGGCATGGTCTCTTTGGAAATAAGCGTTCATGCTCAAAGAGATGTCCCGCTCAAAAAGCTGCTAAAAGATTAACGGATATCTAATGCTCTAGGACACATTGAAATATGTCATTTTTAGAATGCTGCAGTTTCACGGTTGCATTAAAGCATAATTTTATTTCTGTGGTCAGTCTACACATTGCACATGGCTCTGTTTTTCACTGGTATACTGAAACACTGGCAATTTAAAATATATTGCAATGACACCAAATTACATATGAAACACATAAACTGCATATTTACAAGAAATTGAAATGAGGGTTTTCATGGACTGAAGGCTGCAAGACTGATTTGCAAATTCTAGCCTAAGAAAATTATTTCCTTTTTGACACAGTTGCTACCTGTAAAAATGCTGCTGGGGAAAAAAAAAAATTTAAATATCAACCAACCAACCACAAAAACCACCAACACAAAAACACAAACAAACAACAACAACAAAGCAGCACTGGCATGCTTGAGCTCAGGAAATGTATTGATAATGTTATTTTGGTTTTTGTACAATATCCTCTTGTAGCAATTGAAAAATATGTTTTCCAGCCCAACACACATCTTAAAGGATTAAAAATAAAAAATTATGTGAAAATATTGTCAGTTCTCAAATATAAAGATTCTTTTAGCCTTTGAAAAGTTATCTGTCTTTATCACATTGTCTTTGTCATCAAAACTTAACTTATTCTGAAACAGAGGAAGAAATGTAGATGCTGATTTTCCTGAGCGTTACCAACTAGCATATTAACCCCTTTTTTTTCTGTTTACAGGTGAAGGTTCACAGACATGTTTATAACACTTAAGAAGATTTTCTAACAAGATTTTCTAGCAATTTTTAGGTGCATGGGATGGGATCCTCTTTTGGAATGGGATACATTACGTAATTGTCTTTCAGGTGTGCATTTCCCTGAGGTTACAGTGAAGGTCTTTCAAACTGTTGTAAATCAAGTATTTTTGTCATTCTGACTTATGATTTACCTTTTTTTTTATTTTGTTTTCTGGAGGTCTGTGAAGATACTAAATGCAGTAATTTGCAGAACCAGAGTCCCTAAGTCCTTTTTGGCTGCTATGCAGTGGCGATAGAGCTATTCTAGGAGTCATTCCCCTTGACAGCTTCTAAAGAAGGTAGTCTTCTGGGAACTGACTTTAGAACAAGACTGTTAAAATATCATCAGCAGTTCTGAATTGTTCCTAGATATGAAGCATGTTAAACAGATAATAGTTCTATTATTCCGTTCAGTTTTCTATCTTCCATTCTCTGTGCATGCAGATAATCACACATTATTTGAATGACACATAGGGCTCACACTATGCTTGATGTCAAAGGGAGTGCTACAGCATTTGCTAAGAGCTTTGCTCTCTTGATAATGGGCACAATGAAGCTACAAGTACATAACTATGACCACAGTGAGGAAATTCCAGTCTTTGCTCTACTAGCTTAAATCTCAAGTAAATTTCCTAAATTAAATAGTTATAGAAAGTTCATAATTACTCAAGGTCAAGCAGTGGTAGTCTAGAATAGTAGTAGTAGTAGTTTAAAAGCTGTCTCTGTGAGAAATTTGGCTCCATCGCAAATTTTTAAAAACCCTTAATTTTGGCTAAGATGCAAACAAATGGCAATATTTGGAGACCCAAATCAGTGAACAACTGGCAGCCAAGAACAAAGAGTGTGCTATAAATGTTACCATCAGGTTCTTGGATTCTGCTTAGCCACACTATTTCCCCCTTCCTTCTGCACTGTGAAGTCTAGTGCACTGGTCATTTCAGGGGCTCCAAAGCAATGTAGATTAAGAAAACAACAACTATCCATTGGAGTCAAAAATGTGAGAGTGGCTTTAAGGGTCGTTCTGTCATCTAGACCCACCTATCCCCATGCTCTGTGCAAACTGGAGCCATAAACTGATTTTTCTGGAATTTGAAAAACACATACCCTCTTACATCATTCCAGCTCTAGGACTTCCTGATACACATGTGTTTTCTATAGGTACCACTGTTTTCCTTTTTTCTCTGCAGTCTGTGATTAAGTCCATGTTTGGGAGATTCGTTTCAAGGTAAATGGACAATCTGAGGTCACATTATGCCATATTATCTCATAAAATGAAAGAATCCATGCTTACCTGACAGCTTTTATAAAAACAAACAGACAAACAAACAAGCAAACAAATGAACTATAAATAAAATGTAAGAGCCTCTGGAAAGCAAATTACTCCATTCTCAGGAGTTTCCTGATGACTAAGTGTGACCTGCACACCCTGCTCCCAACCCCTGGTAATGTGGTTAGCATAAATAATGCCATTTTATGAGGCAAGCAGCCATTCTCTATGACTGAGTGAGTGGTGTATTGGTTCCCTTTCCTTCATTATCAGTCCCTGAAGGTCCTGTGAACCAAGTAGATGAACCTAACAGATTTCTTCTTCCCCTCTCTACCAACCTCGGTGCCAGGCTGTTTACGCCCTTCTGCAGCAGCCTTGGAGTTCCCAGGTGCTCAGTCAACCTGGTGGTGGTGATGGCCTGCTAAAGCACAGGGAAGCGCAACAGCAGACAGAACACTCTGAGCAAAATCAGTTACAAGTCCTAAGTGGGGAATCTGGACTAAAGCTGCTGCTGAACAGTGGGATTCAAAACCTTACAATGGCCAGAGACATCCCCCCTGTTCTCTGTTTCCTCCAAAGATTAAGTGTAGTACATGAGTTTCAAGTTCTACATTATAGTTGTTATATAGATACAGCAAACCATGTATTAAGATCTGACACAATCTGCAGAGGGTCCGGGTGACTAGTAATCATAAGCTTTGTTAAAAATTCTATATTGCAGTATTTATATATTGTATTATATTGATTCTGCTCATAGACATCTTGTGCCATTGTTATATAAATTATGTCCTATACTAATCATGACATCCCGTTAAGAAATTAAAGCTTTAATTGTAACTATGAATTAATGTCTTCATCCTTCTTCTAAGGATCCCTAAAAGAACACATCTGTCCCCTCAGTGTCTGATGACACTAAAGCTGTGGAATTTCCAGCTGGTAATACAAGAGCAAAACCAAAGAGCTATTTCCTCATCAAAAGAGAAATTCTAGAGGAGTCACGTTTCACAGGAAGAATACAGAAAAACATCACAAAATAGTCAATTCCCTGCAGCAACAAGACTGTTCCCTAGAGATTCCCATTAGATTTAGTTTTGGATGTGGGGTGGGATACAGTTGCTCATCCCAGACTCTTTCTGACTACATGCTTGGTGAAAAAGTTTAGACGTTCCCTGTCTTTGTAACAAACTGTTTCCACACGAAGCAGAACTGTTACACAAGGCAGCAAGACACTGGCATATTTTAACATCCTCCTTGATCTGGGCTATCAGTAGCCAGACCTGCTAGAGATGTCCTTTTCCTGCAGCAAAAATGACTGGTGAAACTGACCATCCCTTTCCTGGTCAAGTGATACATTTTCACCAAAACACGTATCCAGAGAAAGAAGCAGCATGATATAGAGGGATTAATGCCAGTTTTGAAGCAATTTCAAAGCAGAAGAAAAGATGATTTGGCTCTTTCCAAACTTTAAAGGAAGAAATGGAAGAATTTTCAGCTATAGTAGAATTGATAAAGCAAAATGCTTGCTCAAAAAATTCCCCACTGGGAAGGACAGAGGGGGAAAAATGGTAAACAGATGACCAGAAACTTTGAAGCAGACTATAAAACTCTAATCAACCTTTAGTGTCCTACAGAATGTGTATATATTCCACTTAAATAATATACAGTACTACAGATTTACTTTTGGTCTTGCACATATTAAAGTCATGCGTGCTGTTAATAGTGCCATCTTTTTAAGCTGATATCCTTAAGAAACCAAACCAGTAACCATTTGAGCTGGTAGTACTTTGTCATCTAATTAGTAATAACTAGTTATCTCATCTATGATACAAAGTTAAAAGAAACAAGAGTACAGGGAATCAGAGTTGCCTGATGAAGCCTTGAGTAACTTGGAATAAGCCTAAGGAGATGGAAAAAGAATTTTTTCTGTGGAGCATTCTCTGCCAGTCTTGTGTACCTCCAAATGGTGGGTTGATGGCACTACTCCGTAACTCCATTGGAAACATGGCACCTTTTGCATATGTTATGGAATCTTTGGTTTATACACAAAGTAAAGTATAATAACTTGAATCTGCATACAAATTTTCCTGTCTAACCTTGTTTTTTTGAAAAATTTTCAGCACCATCTTGAAAGTGTGAACTTTTATACAACAAGGTCATGGCATTTATTTATTCTTTAGAAAATGTGTGACTGTCAACTTTGGAGGAGATTGTTTTAAGAAGAGAAAGGTGGAATTAAGTTGAAGTTCTAAGGTGTCAAAGCCAAAACCCACAAAAAATAAAAATATAGAACACATAAATGAGGCTGGCTTGACCAGACAGGTTGGCAAATGCAGCACTGAAGTTAGAGGTAGTAAAATATTTCATCTCACTTTAAAAATCTAAGGAATTTTAATTTAAATTTAATTAGAATTTTAAATAAAATATTTTGCATTAGTCACCAGGGAACATGCAAAATGGAGCTGTTCTGGAGGAAGTTAGTTTGGCTCTGTTTTGAAAAGCTGCCAACTGTCAAACTTAAGTAAACATTTTCTTAAGGAACTTACATGCACATAAATGAAAATATACAGCAGTAGGAACAAATATGAGGATGAAATTAGAATGGTATGAGAAAAGTCCTCTGAAATCTAGGTATTAGGTCTGAGTGACTGATAGGTTTTGACGCTGTTACAGAGAAAAAAAAAAGGAAAAGAAAAGAAAAAAGTTATTAGTTTACTTTTTGAATATATCTCCATCTCTACTGGAATTGTGAGACGTTTTGCCAAATCAATTTGAATAAAGTCACTGAAGGCTCTTGTTTCTAACTGTCTTCACCTTGAGCTGAGAAGCAGGAAGAGAGCTCCTACACTCACTTTGGTGAACTGATTCACACAGGTGAAATGCTAAGTCTCTTCTGTCTCTGTGTGAAGAAGGAGAGAAAAACCTGTGCATACAAGGGGTTTAGCCTATATAAATCACTGAGCATGGCTCAGAATTCTGCCTTTTGGTGTGTATTCTGCTGTCTTTCTGATGCCTCAGCTGTTTATAACACACAGTATTTAGGCATTTAATGGTGAAAAGCCACTAATGTAAACTATTGCTAGTGTTATTCAGTGAGAATAAGTTCAATTAAGCCCTGGTATTTTGTCTGCAGGACAGAATTTCTGTGTGAAACTCACTGACATGTCTCAAAATTTTACTGACACACTCACAATATTTCACTAACTCCTAGAATCAGTGTTAAAGAAGGATCTTGACTTTTACATACAGAGAGATTTTTGGTTGTAAACAGAAGTCTAAAGTCACAAGCTACTAAAATCTGAAATACCAAACAGGAACAAAGGGAACAAAAGTGTATCTATTAAAATCTATTTGTTGGTGCTCAATTTAACAATTCTGATTCCTTTGTAATAGACAGAAAACAACATAAAAACTAAACATAAGCTTAAGCAACATCTTGTTATGCCATTCTGCTGACCCTGGCTGGATGCCAACCACCTACAAAAGTCATGTTATCAGTCCCACTCACAAGTGGTCAGAGGAGAGAAAATATAACAAAGGTTCAAGAGTTGAGATAAGGACTGGGAGAGATCACTCACTGAATAACATCACAGATAAAACAGACTCAACCTGGAGATATTAACTAAATTTATTAGTAACAAAATCAGACCAGGATAATGAGAATTAAAATAAATCTTAAAAATAGCTACCTCCCCACCTCTCCCTCCTTCCCAGGCTCTACCTCCTCCCTCCCAGCAGCTCAGGGAGACTGGTAGTGGGGGTTACAGTCAGTTCATCACATGATTTTCCTGCCACTGCTCAGAGAGAACAGCCCTTCCCCTGCTCCAGCATGGGGTTCCTCCCATGGGAGACAGTCCTCCATGATCATCTCCAAATGAGTCCATCCCGTGAACAACAGTTCTCCATGCTGCAACATGGGTCGCTTCTCCATGGGTGCAGTCCTTCAGGCCCAGGCTGCTCCCACATGGGTCCCCCACAGGGCCAAAAGTCTTACCACGAAAACCTGCTCCAGCATGGTCTCCTCTCTCCACAGGTCTGCAGGTCCCTGCCAGGAGTTGCTCCAGCAGTGTTTTCCCATGGGTTTGCAGCCCTATTTTGGGCATCCACCTGCTGCAGAGTGGATCCTCCACAGGCTTCAGGTGGATCTCTCCATCCCCCTGATCCTCCATGGGCTGCATGTGTATTTCTGTGCCTCCACTAACCTCCACATGTTGCAAGGGGCCATCCCGCTTCACCATGGTCTTCACCACAGGCTACAGGGGAATCTCACCTCTGACACCTGGAGTAACTCTTCTCCGCTGACTTTGGTGTCTGCAGAGTTGTTCATATGTTCTCATTCTGCTCTCCTCTGGCCACAAATACATCTGTGCAAAAACTTTTTTTTTTCTTCCGAAATGTGTTGTTGTAAAGGTGTTACTATCATTCCTGATTGTCTTAGCATTAGCCAGTGATGAGTCTATCTTGGAGCCAGCCGGCATTGGCCCTGCCAGACACAGGGAAATCTTCTGACAACTTCTCACAAAAGCCACTCCTGCAGCTCCCCGACTACCAAAGCCTGGTCACGCAAACCCAATAGACACACACACACAAAAAAAAAAGCTCAATTTTTTACAGAAGGATACTGTGATAGATGCTCCCACTCTGAGTAAGAATTACTTTTATTCCAGCATCACTGACAAGTGCAAACTCTAAGAACCGTGCTAGACCATATATTCTCAGGCACCCTAAACTCTAGGCCATGTCTTATCAGGAGCTAACAGTACCATCCTGAGCTGGGACTAGACAAAATTAAAACTCCTGCAGCTGTGCACTAGCTGCGCACACCAAAGGAGGGTTTCACTGCAAGTCGATTCCTTTACCTATAGATACCCGTAGCTCTCAAGCCCTTTGAATTCTTCTGCATGACAGTAGGCTGCACACTGGTGATTTCCCTTTGCTCAGGGTTACTCCTCAAGATCTGTAATGAGGCAAGTGACATTTTACACTAGGCCTAAAATTAATCATATCTTAGCAACATTTACATATCCTGCTGTAATGTATTAGAAGTATAGTAAGTAGTAGAGTGTTTGACTACCATCTAATCACTATCGAAATTATTGCTTAAACCATTGTCAAATAATTGTTAAATCACCGTTTAATTATGGTTCAATTATTACTTAATCACTATTTGATTATCATGCAGTCATCAATTAGCTATAATTGGATCACCATTTAATCATTAATAAACCCCTTTTTGTTAACACTATTGTGACTTCTTTTAATAATGTACCTGCAATAAATATCAAAAGAAAATTAGTCTCCTCTTGTCCTTCCTGAATTACTGAACTATCAAAAAACTTCATGAGAAAATGGCAGAATATTAGGTTAAAAATATAAATCCAAGTTCTAGGTGCTGCAAAAAGGTTAAACTTTACTAAAGCAACACAACACAAATATCAGAAAAATATTACTTAACTAAAGGAAATATCAGACTAAACGTTCAAATAAATAAAAATAGGAAGCAATTTTAAACATATCCCTGATGTTTCTGAGTTTATTCCTCCTGCAAATGAAATATTCTCCTAATAATTGATTGCTTCATGGATTACCTTCTTCTTGCGTCCTTGTTACTCCACCAATCCCCTTTTCCTTCTTTTCATTACAAGCCGAAAATCTTTTTAAGACACTACAGTGTTATTGATTAAGTAACAGATTATGAAGAAGCTAATAAATACTTTGAATACAGCAATGTTATTTATTTTTATATCACTTTTTACACTACTATACACAGTAATACCCAATACTATACACAACAATATTTTTTGTCACTCTTTAATTTCACTGTTGTTTGACCTTTTTGAAGTAACTTGTCTCTGAGGTGTAAGGCAGTACTTCCATCTACTTCTTTTTGCTGTCTGGAGACTCTTCCAGTCATCTGCTGTTGCTACTGGCTTAGACTATTGGGCCTCTCTTCACATACTGTTCAGAACAGTACCCCTTTCTAGTTCAGGTACGGATTTCAGTTTCATCACTATTTTTCTGGAATATGCAGACTAAATAGGGAAATCTATGCTACTTAGGTTTATTCTGGGAACTATTTGTGCACGGAGTAGCACATCATGTGTCCTGTTACTCATATTAATTTTTGAAACAAATGTAAAATCTACTAAAACTTTCCTGCTTTGAATTAATTTTTAGTTGCATGTGTTCCAGATAGTTTCTACTTTATATCACAAGAATCTAAGAATTAGTGTTTAGAACATATGCCTTACTTAGTAACACTTGCAGTGGAAGTCACTGCAGCATTCCATCCCATTTGAATTCGGTGATAAATTAGAGCAGCAGGATGTGCCAAATGTGGCACGGACACAGCTTCAACAAGAAGCATCCCCAGGATTGTAACCCAAACACTCACATTGCGGAACAGATGTGCAGAAGGTGTTAAGTCGCTGTTAAGGTTCACCACCTCCAGAAAACATAGAGAATAAGGTCAGTGACAAGCAATCTGACAGATTACAGAAGAAAGCATACAGAAGAGAGCTAGTTAATGTGCCAATGATGATTTAGCCTGGGCTGCGAAGAGGCATTTTGAATTAGAGAATAAGCCTAGTACAATAAGTTTAAGATTATTGTACAGCTTAAAACTTCAGACTACGAGGCATCAAATGATATGAGCAGAGCAGTCGCCATAACATGCATGGATTGTTGTCCCCTTGAGGATCAGAGTGAAATGTTTATTTGGGTTTTCCTGAATGGAATTGTGGAGGAAGTTTTTTAAGAAAACTCTAATTTACACATACATGCAAACAAACATACACACACTCCCCCCTTTAGGAAGGGAGTTAAGCATATGATCCATGGAAAGAGAAGGGACTCAGAACATGGAACAGGTTCCTATATCACAAATTCTGAAAGAGCAGGAAATAGACTTCAAAGTCATAATTCCATATTGTGTAGACCTGCTTTGAGGAGAGCCTGTGCCATGGATCAGGGGAATGGGTAGTCCCACCACCGACCAGAAAAAGAGAGCTAAGTCCTACACAGTGCCAAGAGAACTAATGAAATCAGAGCTGTTGAATGTACAGCAGAGGAGCAACTGAGATACAACTGATTCTAAACACGTACGGATTCATAGATTAAAGTTGGCCTCACAAACTGACCTGCAAACTAGAAGTCAGTGGGAAAAGAGATAACATACTCCTCAGAGACAGCAATGCTAATTGGATAAGAAATTGTTCTCTGAACTACTAGCACATGGTTAGTGGCCTTCAAAGAATCACAAAAAGTAAGCTCTGGAATCACATAATATTCCAAGTGGGAAGGGACCCACAAGGATCACTGAGTCCGGTTCTTAAGTGAATGGCCCATAGAGGGATCAAACCTGCAACCTTGGCATTGTTAGTACCAGGCTCTAACCAACACAGTTAATCTCAGTTTATAATGGGAAGAGTAACTGCAAAAGGTCCATATCAGAGCAATGAGTGTAAAGGCTACAGACTTTTAAACAAATGGATTGCTACCTTGCAATCCAGGAACATCTGTGCTTTGCTAATTCTGACATTCAGGGTGAGCATATGCTTTCAAAAGGAAGAAAAAAATTACAAGTTCTAAATGTGTTTCATTGATATTTACCTAATATTAGGCATCTACTATTAGAAATCTACTTCCATTCACTGCTCATAACATCTTCAGTTCCAGAAACCATTAACTACTGATAAAAGCAATTACAGAATCAGGTCCCAGATGGCTCTAATGACCTACAAAGTCAATACTGGTTGTGAAAAATTCTAAATGTCAAAGTTAATTTTAGCACCTATGTCAAGTAGGAGGTCCCTTTTCTTTACAGAGATATTCTTGAAAATATGAGCCAACACAAATGCATGTAGACTGATAGTCCAATTAAAATTTGTCACTTTTTTTTCCCCTGAAATTTGTGGGTTATAAGACTGGTCTTTTCAAGGTTGTGAAACTCCTAATAGTACCTACATTATCTGAGGGGAACAGGGAATCCTGGAAGAGACAAAAAGAAGAGCTGAGAAGCAGAACACCATGCTAATTGGTGTTTGCAATGGATATCTGAGATATCTGGGAAGCCATTAATGATATTAAGGCCAATGTGCCTCATCTCATTTAGCAGCCTGCAGCTGAGCAACACCTTTCCCTTGCTCTGACATAAAGAGGAAAGTTTCATTCTGAGAGAAGTGCAAACTGGGAGCAAATGTGGCTACTCTGTAGTCCTTCTCCCATTCCTTTCTAGCAATTCACTACCTCTCCTTCATTGCCAGAAGGATAAAAGGCAGAATGAAATTTATGCTCTGAATGATTGCTCTGAAGAGACACTGAGAGACAGCAGTGAGCAGGGAAAAAGAATGGAAAGAGAACAGAATTGATAGTGCACACAAGATGATGGAAGATGTGAGCAGACCAGGAGTGTGTGAATGGCAGAGAAAGACCGGAAAGAAAGAAAAGGACACTTTTCAAAAATAAGAACAAGGACAGGAAATAATGTACATTCCCTGGATCCCTCCATCAGCACAAGAGAGCTCTGGTGTAGTACTAACACCATCCACTGTTGACAATTCTGTGACATTTGATGGCTTGTTGGAGAATAGAAAAGATTTCTCCACTGTCTATTTATTGCTTGCCACAGTGTCCATCCATGCATTAATTTAAAGCAGACACTCAAGAAAAAATTTTCATACACTAATAGCACAGACATTTATTTGTTCTAAAAGTCATAGGGAAAGTATTCTGTTGTTTTTTCTTCACTATGCATACTCTTGGCTCACAAACAATGAGAAACAATGTTATGTGTCAAAGACAAACAATTATTTCTTGGAAATATCTGACAATAAATGCGTAAACAAGTGATAGGGGCCTTCCAGTTTTAACGTGTTGTTTTAATTTTCTGTTGTGTTCTTCCTGATACATTACTGGGAATCAGTATATGTCAGTCTTGCAAATATTTAACTAAGCACACAGAAGTTGACACTTTGGAGTATATCAACACCAGCTCCACGTGGTGTCACCTGAGCTCACCCACTCCCTGTGAGTGGGCACAGAGCTGTGCTAATGTGTGTGCAGTGCTTCCAATACTTTAACTGACTTCTTCAGAAATCAGAAAATAATTTAAAATTTACAGGACCAAAAGATGAGAACCAGAGGAATATGATCATTTAATCTGCTGGTTAAAGAGCAGAGAAGATTATATTTGTAGCTCCTTGTCAAATAATGACATGAAGCATTCAGGAACAAAATCTGATAAGCCCTAAGATAAAGATCACAGCCTGGGTTTCTCTTCTTCCAGGTCAATTACCCATCACTGAGCTTAAGAATCATGTTTTTTCCTGTTCTCTCTTTCTGGTTCCACACGTCTCTTCTCTATAGTTGTACACCTTCAGTAGAGTGGCTGGATGGTGTCTGTCATTTTCCCTGTCCCCTGGTCCTACCAGGGTAATAATAGTGAGGTGATAGGACATGAAAGGTGTCATCTTGAGTCTTCTCAGGTACATCTGGACTGAGTCCTGTAACCTCTAGGTTATTGTATAACAGGTGCCTGACAGCAAGATGTTGTCCTTTGTTTTGTTTTCTCTTGGGTTTGTTTGTTTGTTGCTAATATGGATTTCTTTTCATAAAAGATCTGCAAGATCACCAAGCTATTGCTTCCAGACAGACTAAAGTCCTTTTTCACAGCCATGGTTAGGGAACCAACAGTCAAAAGACTGAAGACGTGAGAGTTTTCAGGTGCTTCCCACTCAGGATCTCTATGTATCTCCTTGATCAGCATGCTGACTGCAGACAAACTTTATTATGGTGGACTCATATTTGGAGCCTTGTACTTCTCCCCACCACTGCAAACTGAGATACCTAATACAAGGTTACAGATTTACCTCATGACGGACAAAAAAAAAAAAAAAAAAAAAATTTGGGAGGACAAAGACATAAATCTGCTGTAATTACACCACTTTTCTTGAATCTAACTCTGCTGTAATTAACAATCATGCATATTAAGTGCACAATGTATACAGATATTCCATAGCATGGACCTCAGGAAACCTGCATTTTATTCCATGTTCTTTTTGTGCTTGCTGCTTAGCGTTCTAAAACTCACTTTATGTGTCATATCTAGTTCCTCTCCTTCCTTTTGCCAGCATTACAGATTTTAAAAGGTTTGAGGCTGACTTATTTTTAATTATTTTGCTTTTATTGTTGCAAACATGCTAAGCTTTGATTCCCACTGCAGACTGTCATGCTAATAGTATCTCTGGTGATGTTAAAGGCAACCAAAACCACAGCTTTTAAAGAAAGGACAATGAATATTGCCTTAGTACCTTTCTGTATCCATCATGAATGCACTGAGGCATACCCTGAGGGCCACTCTGGCCCTGTTCATGTCAGTGATGCACAGAATCTGTTAAGCTTTTTATCCAGCCAGATGCACAGAAAAAGGAGTAGCAGCTGGCTCTAAGACATGTTGCAGAGATTCTCTGTGGCCAGAGCATTGCTGTACTCCAGCGGAGCACACATCATGAGACAGTCCTGTAAAAAGGGCCATGCATTCTCACATCAGCTTTAGGACCCCAAGATATAAGAGTGTAGTGATTTGGTTTTAGGCCTCTTCCTGGTAACCAGGTTGAAACTAAGGAAGTACCCATATCCCAATAATCCATTCCATTCTTTACGTAAGCAGAAATATAAATAGAAGAGGGGAGGAAGTTAGAAGTTAGGTCCCCTCTGGCGAAGCTGGAAAAAGCAGCAACCTTTCCCTGCGGCTGGGCTGCTTTCGTGTGGGTGTGAGCCTGTAGGCCTTGAGAGACTGTTGTTTTCCTCTGATTTGAGAGGAGAGATTCGATAGTGGGCTGAGTCACTTCTGCTATCCTTAAGGAAAGTATTACGGTTTAGTTTGCTAATTCTTCATTGACTGGGTATATATCTGTTCTTTCTCTGTTCTGGGGTGTTGGTTGTTTTTTTTATATGTACATAGGTTTGAACTGTATTTAAGTGTATATATATATATATATATACACACACACATGTTGTTCTGGTTTTGTTATTTCAGTTTTCTGATAGTTTTTTGTCCTTCCCTTGCCTTCCCTGCATTCATATAAGGTGGAGGGCAGGAAAGCTGCCGCTGTGGGTTTGGGCACTTGGCTGGGGACCAGGTCCAAACCACCACAAGGAGCTTCAGGGATGGTCTCAAACTCATGAGCAACTCCCAGTGGGTGCACTGAACAGAGATTCTTCACCAGCATCTGCATACAGAAGGATCTGACATCTCCCTAGCTTTTTTTGTATTTTTATATCTACTTTTAAATTGTTATAGAAGTGTGTATTTTGATAAGTTACAGGTCATATATAGTTAGCATATAGGCACTACTTTACTAGAAAAATAACCTCCGACACATTCACATCAGGATTCAGTACACCCAGGTCACTTTTGCAGCATAATTGATAGTTATCAGTTAATAGTAATTTTAAGCTGTTGTAGGACTGACTCTGGTATTCAGTGTTTATAAAAGTAGGTCCCAAAACCACAATTGTATGACACATGCACTGTATCTTTTTTGCCATGGCTCAGTTGCAGGAATCAGGAACCGAGGATATTTCTTTTCCGTAATTAATTGAATTGAAAACAAGGAAAATAGTAGTCATAGCTGCTAGTTTGACTATGTCTGTTATAGAGTTTCCATGCATTACCTAAGCAAAACAAAGTGCATATTGTCTCATATTCAGCATTTCATAGCTAACGAAGTATTGCCATGGCTTTAAATTAGTTTCATAAGCTTAATGTTGTACTAGCTAACACTTTTCTTCTGTTAATGTAATAGCCCTATTACAGATATATTGGAGGGGGGGGAATTAAGTTTCTTTTGGAAAGCCTTTAATTAATCAGTTAAAGATCTAGTGGCAAAATCATGACTTATTGATGTTTGCACAGAGGCTAATGAAATGGTAGTATGAGTGAGTTGATAGATTTATGTAGATTATATGTGTTCTATTCACAAGCAGTAGACTTTGTGCCTGTAAGTTTCTGAATATAATCACATCAAGATGTTTACCTAGACACTCAAAATTTTCATAAGAATTACATGGGTAAGGGGATTATCATAAAAGGTAAATATTTACAGTATGTGGAAAAACGTGCTTGTTCTCTGTTGGAAGTTTTCTAAAGGTCTTGTTGATGTTGGCAGATTAATTGCATATTTGGTTTAATTTCTTTTAAAAGAACAGAAAAAAAACTAAAATGGAAGTAAAATACAACTTAGCTACATCCATTACTTAAGATTCTGATAGTAAAGTAAATCTGGTACACTACTGGTTTGATTCCTAGTTACTCACAATTCTACTCCCACTAACTAGCTACAAGATATTCCTTCTAAGTAAAAGACTACAGTTTGTGTATAACTTCCCTTAATTCCTCTTCACTCCTCTCACCATCCTTGTTTCCTTTCCATTTTGTTTCTATGTCGTCAGAACATGAATTGGAATAAAGTATTAATAAAATTATTCTTCATTTTTAATATATACTTAAACCTAAGAATTCAATTTTCAACAGTATTTTGACAGTCCATAAGTAATTTCCAGTATATTGACTGTCTGTAAGTAATATCCAGTGCTCATTTTCTTTCCAATAAAAGAAATTCACTTTTGTGAATTGATTTGAAAAAATTTGTATTGTCTTAGGTACAATTTCATGAAGGTTATGTAAATTTTGCTTCTTGACATAGATGAACAAGATATTTCTAGATTCTGATAAAGTATTCTGATGACTGTGATATACTCAATCTTGTTACTTTCTGGAGAAAAAAAAAATCTTCATCAACTGTGTATACATGAGACAGAAAAAATATTTAAGTGTTTAACCACGTGAATTTTTTCCTTTTATGAAAACTACACTGACCTGAGGAAAATAACACCTTTGACTAAGGTTTCTGCCACAGAACTCTGTAGTGAAACATTTATAATAGAGGAGATTTAAGCGAATAAAGCTACATATATATGCCTGTAGCCTGACTACCACCAATATCACTGATCTGAGCAAGAATTTGTACGTTTAGACCTCAGAATGTAGGTTTCTGCTGTTCTAGACTGTTATACTTGACTATTCCAGATAATCCTATCAAAGTAAGCTGTGCTCATCTACATTCAATTGTTCATTTTTCTGCCACTGAACATATATTGGATACGAGTGATACACAGGAAGAAAAGACAACAGGGAATGATGTTGAAACATATTCATAAAACAGAAGCAAGTTGCAAGAATCTCTGCTTAACATCCTCTTGACTTTCCAAAAACACTTTCCATAAAACCCTTGCCCTGTTATTTCCCTCAGTAAAAGAGCAGCCTTCTGAAGTACATGGCTGTGTTTCTATTTTAGCTTTTACATTTATAGAAGACTCCGGATGTAAATGCATTTAGATGCAGCCAACCCCAAAAAATGCAAACACTTCTTCCAAAAAAGGAAAGACATGAAGTCAAATAACAGTTTAGGCTGGTGATTTTCAGAAAGTCTTTCTTTCCTTGTCCGTAAGGTCAGAGCAAGATTTCACTCTAAGCAACTCTAATTGTTTTGTAATGATTATGACAATAAGTGAGAAATATTGTCAATGAATGATAGATGACAGAGGCTCAGGAAGCCACATAGAACCTACCTTCAAACCTCTATGTCAGGCCTCTTACAACACTGAACTGACTTGAGTCCTTAAAAGTAGGCAAATGCTTAATCTCTTTATAAACAAAGCTCTTAAGCCCATAAGGAGTCCACTTGCATAATAATAACCTTGAAGTCAAAGGAAGAAAGCACTATTCAAAAGTTTTTGGGGTGTTTTTACTTTATAACCGTAGTAGGCCATCTGTAATATCTGCAGATCTACTTCTATCACAGACAAAAATGTATGTAAAAATATTTGGGTTTATATCTGCTTAGTATTAAAGCTTATGCTTCAGTATAATACTGCACACAGAGGTATCTTTGTAACACAGATTTATTTGATGAAACATAAAAATGGGGAGATTGTGTTACTTTGATGCTTAAAGCTGAGGAGTATCTCAGGTTGCTGCACTGTAAGTCAACAACAAGCCTCCTGCTGATGATACTGACAGCAGAATTTCACCCTTTTTTCCTTGAAAGACAGTTCAGTGTATCTGGAATATGGGTATAATGATTATTGCCTGCCTCAGTGTGGTGTTTGGATAAAAACTTTTTGAGTGAGTCCTAGAGGTGATCATCTATGCACAGATATCCACAACTCCCATGTTATTAAGAACTGATTCCCTGAGTGGAGGGGACTCCATCGTGTGGAGTCTTTCAAAGCCTGAGAAATCTACAGGTGAGCATAGTATTATCGTTTTTACTAAAACCACCAATTGCATCTTGTCATAAAGGAAATTCTAAATTCATTTTCAGTGATGCTTCTATGCAGGTTCTTCATGCATCTCGAAGGTGTTATCCATTTCCTCAACTTTTGAATCATGGGTTCTATAAACTGTTCAGGTCAGTGAAATTACACCAAGAAATGCTGCCAGCTATCTAACAGAGATTTGAAGGAGAGTAGGGACTATTCTGCTCACCTGTTCTGACCTCCTGTCATAATTCCTGCAATAAAGATGTTTTTTCCTTTCCGCTACATAAGCAAATGTTGTCAAACTCAATAGTTTCAACATAACATTTATAGTACAGACTAGACAAAGAAGAAAGAGGTCTGAAACAAATAAATAAGGCTGACCCTAATTATTTTTGAAAATTCAAGTATGGCAATATATACACACATGGTAAAAACATTCTTGTCTTGTCACACAGAAGTGGAAGATGGCTCTTTGCAACATGGGCTGCCAGTGTAAGGGGTTCTAATGTCACACAGCAAATCAATTTCTAAATTGAAAAAAAAAAAAAGTAATTTCATGTTTTAAAAATCTGATAAGACTTTTCCATCTGCCATGTGCCACAGTTGACAGCTGCTTCCTTTTGCATGGCTAAGATCAACATGACCTTAGCCAGTCAGAATGTGTAGGGTATAGGGCCACTGTTGAATATATCAGTGGAAAAGTATTAAAGCTTGGCAGAATTTTCTGGTGTTTGACTTTTGTCTTTTGCTCTGATCAATACCTATCGCTTTCTATACTATTCCTGTCTGTCTCATATTTCTTCTCTGTGGTAGATGCCTTTTAAGAGTAGCTTGATTCAGCTGTAGTTGACCTTTAATGGAGCAGTGCTTATTCACATCGAGTTTTTATAGGCCTGCTAGTTTCTGCACATATGCAGACCAGTGGTCCTCTTTGACCTACAGGAGTTACAGAAAGAGAGACACATTTTTGGGGAGGGAGGTTCTGTGGTTATGTTGTTTTAGAAGAGCAATGCTTTCTTAAAAACAAAATAAACAAGAAAAAACAACAAAAACACAGTTCTTTTTAAGAAAAAAGAGGTCGGATGCAAATTCAAGAGTGGCAAAAAAGTAAATTATTACAATGTCGCAATTAATATAAACATAGTCATGTTTTGTCACATATAATAAGATTGATTGTAGCTCTAATAGAAAAATATTTTTATGAAGGAGACTGGGAAAGTTTTGCAGATAAGTGTCAAATCATCAGCATTGGTATCAATATCTGATTTGCCACAGCCTCAGCTTCAAATACAAACACACACTGGAAAAAAGCTCTCCCTTCTTTCTATTTTCTTGCCCTGCCTCCGTCTTCCCTCTCTTCATTCCTCATTCTGACATGCTCTTCCTTTTATATTCCCTTCATCATCAGCTTCTTTCCTTCTTATTTTCTCGGTTTCCAATGACACTGCATTCAATTTCTTAAACATTTTTCTCACTTCTGCCCCTCTATTTGTTCATCCATACGTTTTTGCTTATGTTACTCCCAGCCCTAAAACCACATTTATCCTTTTTTGATCTTTTCCTTAGCCCTCATTCTCTTTAGTCATTCCTCACATCCACATTTTGTCCTACAACGTGGCTCAAATGCATATGGTCATCATATCACATCATATCTAGCCTCTCTCCAAGGTCTTCCATTCATCTTGGTACCTTTGACAACAATGGGAATGACAGGGCCTCTTTACTGATTGCACTTGCAGCATTGCCCAGAGTGGGTGTTAAGTACAGTCCCGGGGCTAGAACGCATTTACTGGCCTGCCTCCTCCAAAGATATTTTCTTTCCAACCTTTTGTGAGACCAAGTGGACTAGGGTATAGCGGGCAATCTACAGGCAAACTAGAAAATTGTCCTAAAGACATAAAATTTTCTCCAATCTACCTTTCAAATACACTATATGTGCAGATAGGAAGTTGAAACCATTTTAAAAATCCTTATCTGCCAAATGTGTATCTGGCAGTGAAACTGTTAAAGTATGCACTGCATTGCAGGGTCTTCAGACACTGAGTTCACCCAGTCGGTACATATTTGTTTACACATGGAAAAAGAAGCTATGTGCAATACATTTGAAAAAGTCATAACATATGGATACAACCAACCATATAGGCAGAAATACATATCTTCTAAAGAGAACAAATGATGACAGGTAACTCAAGCTCTTGCTGCACTAACCCATGATACATTTCTTTTGATGAGCTGGGACTAAATGCAGGATTCTGAGCAATACAAATGAAACCACAAGTAGCTTTAGTAATGATTATATGCTCCACATGAATGTTACAGGTGTGTAACACATGTTTTGGTGGTATCTATTGCATACTACTATGATTTACTTTCTATCTACATACATATATAACCCAATACCACCTACAGGATGAGGTACCTTTCATCTTCATGTGTAATGGACGGCATATGTCCCATTAGCTAGTGCTAAACCATACTTATGTTGTGCATGCTTGTTCTTAAGGTAAGATTTATTATTTATTGATGGCTTTTATTTGCTCCTATTCAAAAGCGAGACCACTAAACAATGAACGGTGGACAACACATACAGATTCTCCCCCCCATCCTTCTTTTGCCTTCATGCATGAGAAATGATTGTACAAAGGGTCACAGTCCATCTTTAATTCATCCCTTTAATATGCTGGTTGCACTACTTTCACTCAGGGTTCTCCTATTTTGTGTGTAGCCACTTTAACAAGTTTGTGTCTGCATAAAGTTTTGAAACTTACAGGGTTAGCATTATGCAAATTCTGTTCCGTGTTTTTTGATTTGGTTTGGTTTTAATTTTTTCCTGTTGAAGTGTGGCAACCTCTCCTCAGAACACTTACAACAAACATGGCAGGGCTATTCATGTGAACACACCATAATTGTGGTATTTATGTACCCTGAGTTCTAACTTTCCCATTTTTGGACTTTGTCTCCTTTTGGGGCTCCCTGCTACTTCTCTAGTCATTAATTTCTGAAGATTTATTTGCAGGATCTAAGCAATAATAACTGCTTTACCCAGGCATAATTTTTTGTTTACGCATATTGTATCCCTTCAGCTGATTAACCCGACCTGTCTAACCTCCATGCAGATAGCTATGTATATTTGATTTTAAAACGCATATAATATTTTTTGGATTTGCAGCTGCCAATTTTATTGTGCTCGTTTAAGAAGCAATAAATATATCTCATAATGAGCAAAGACCGGTAGTATGTCCTTTGTAGTCTAAAGTAGATCACTGCCCATCAGACAAGTGGATTACTATTCGACAAACTTAGTTTCTTCCAGTTGCTATGTTCCTTCATTTATTTGGTGCTCGCTGCCGTTGTTTGGTCTAGTTTTTTTTGGTTTGGTTTGGTTTGGGAGTGGGGGGGTTGGTGCGTTTTTTGTGTGTTGTTTTTTTTTTTTTTCTTCGTCTCCTGAAGCCCCGTTGCGAAGGTCAGTGAGGCACTGGGGAGGAAAGCGAGCCTCTCGAAAAGACAGCCGGGCAGTGCCTCCCGTACAGCGGAATTCGGAGTCGGTGAGACACTGCAGACGCTGCCGCGAACGGGGCAGGGGAGAGGGTGGCACCGGCGAACCCTTCACCGCATCCGAGGGAAGCCGTCTTCTCTCCGCCAGGAACAGTTTTTCGGGCAGTAGCCGGTTCCGCCCGCACCGGGAGGGATCGCGGCTCTGCCGCCACCTCCTCCTCCTCTCTCCGGCCCCTCGGGCCCGCCCAGCCGGGAGCCCCGTGGAGGGGCTCTGCAGAGGAGCGAAGCTGAGCGAAGGGGAGCGGATCCACCCACTCTTGCCTCCTAGCCAGGCGCGCTGTGCCGATGTACCCGGGTGCCCTCTGGCCGGGACCGGGCTTGCCGGGGGCGGGCGTCCTCCCCCCAGCGCCGCAGGCTTCGCGGTGGCCGCGGGCCCCGACAGCACTGGCCTCCTGCGCCTGTCTCGGCTGCTGCTCGCCCTGCCGTGTTATGGTCACTGTTGTTGATGAGGAGGACGTTAGTCATTATTTAGGGGGACGGGGGGCGGGGAGGGGAGTTGATTTGTCGGTTTTGTTTTTTTCTTTTTTCTCCTTTCTAAAGCCGCATTCCAGAGCAGGGGGTTCTGGGCTGGTTTCCTGGGACGTGAAGAAGCGATCATTGTAGCAGTCCTAAGATAGGATAAGGGGATTTTGGAGAGGAAGATTTCCCATGGCAATCAGCCTGTTTACAAGAGGGTAGGATAGAGGTGTCCCCTATGCATATTTACAACAGGAAAGACTCGTGGGGGACAGGGTTATCCCGCTGCTTCCCATCCCTCCTTTCCCGCCAGTCCGATACCCGACGTGGGACGTGCGCCCTTTGGGACCGGCGCAGGGCCGGGCTCGGGTCGCCTCCCCTCTCGGGCCACAGAGCCCCCATGACCAGCGGGGGAGACGAAAGGGCTCGATCACCCTGGCGACACCCCCCGCAGAGTCGGGATTTGAATGCGGGCCTGAAACTCCCTCCTTAACCAAAATTTCTGTTCACTACGGAGACAAAATCGCCGCTGTATTTCCTGTCCTCGAACACTTCCTGACACGGGAAAGATAACAAAGGGGAAAGTTTAAAGTAATAAATATACCCGATCTGCTTCGCTCCCCAAGTGCGTTCTCCACTGCCGGTGCTAAGGCCAGGCAGCACTCGACTGAAGAGAAACTGGGCTTTTCCAGTCCTCGGCCCGACTCACGCTCTGACATCTCCTTAACATCTTTTAAGGATTTTCCTCACCCCAGAATTTCGGGGGGGGTGGGGGGGAGGGAGGGTAGGAGAGGGAGGGTTGAGTGTATGTGTTTGTGCATTTACGCCAGCTTCCAGAGACCCCTGCTTACACTACCCATGGCAGTGTGTCCATTTCTGACTGGATGCATAAGTGGGGCCGGTGATGCCGGCCAGTCCTGTGGTGACACTCCGACTGCTACTGAACTCTGTAAAAGCTCTAGGACAGAAAGGATGGTTGCTTTCTGCCTTTTTTTCTTTTTTTTTTTTTTTTTGTTTTTTTTTTTTTTTTTTTTTTATTATTATTAAATTAAGCAGTAGCGGGATTTAATATGCGAAATTGTATTATTAAAACTCGGGAAGGTTTCCTGGGCGCGCAGAAGCCCATTGACAGGTTTTCTTCTGTTTTGATAGATTTAGTGCTGTTATAGTACACTTCTACCTCACAGGCAGTAGCTCGAAGATTAAAGATCACACACCTCTAGATGAGTCAAAGCCTACATCCCAGAGCAGCTAATACATTTCGTGATTGATTTCTCCTCTGAGTTGTTTCCAGTTTCAGCCTTGTGTGAGACCTCTTCGCCTCTCGGCACATCGCGCGGACTCCTCGCCGCATTCCGCAAGACAGCAAGGGGAAATCTGAACCTCTGTGAACCTCAAATCCAGATTCTTCTTGCACAGCATCCTTTTGGTCCAAAGCTCCTCAAGAAAAGTTTAGAGCTAGAGCTGACTGAAGGAACATTTCTGCCTGCCCGAATGGCGAGGCTGCCCTGAGCCACCGCCATGCCTGGAACAAAAGTACCCCTCTCGACCGGAGCCGGAGGTGCGCTGCCTCTGTCGCCAGGTCCCCTGCTCAGAGCCCTGGGAGGGTAAACGCGACAAGCTCCGGCAGGGCGGGCAAGGAGCCCCTGATGCGCCGCTCGCATCCTGCGCTCGGCCGCCGCACGCCGTTACTGCCTTAGCCCCCATCAAGGGCATCTCACCCATGTCCTAGCCAGCCCACTGCCTCTCCTCCGAAACAAGCAGTACCTCTAATCATTTCACAAAGCTGATTTTCACACACCCCCCCTCCCCCCCCTTTTGTTTTGTTTTGTTTTTTTCCCCTTCCCTGGGAAGCCATCCTGGTTTTGGCCACTAAGTAAATTCAGCACAGAATTTATAGCGGTGCTTTAAAGGACGGAAAGGGTTAAACGCCGTTGTCGGTTTGGTGGTGGTTTTTTTGTTGGTTGGTTGGGGTTTTTTTGTTGGTTTAGGAGTTTGGTTTGTTTGTTTGTTTTGTTTTGGAGTTTTTTTGGGCCCCGTTCCCTTCCCTCGAATGCATATAATCTCATTTGAGCCCCTCAACGTGATGAAAGCTATTGATTGCAGTGTAGAGTCACAGACTTTCAGCAGGCTCTCCCAGCCCCCATCCCAAAAAAATATAAATACGTAAAGGGAGAAAAAGAAAGTGTATTTTAGGAAGTGTCTCAAATATGTACAAATCCCATTTTATGTCTTTCCATTTACGTGTATATTGATATCATAAAAGATAAATCCTTCAGCAAGGTTTTTGAAACTGGCAGTTCCACTCATTATTCCACTCCCTTAAAACCCGGTTCTGATGCAGGCTAAATATAGAGCTTCGCCTTACTGGGAAGGCGAATCGAATACACAGTAAGCAAATCAGTAGCACGGGAGGGGAAAAAAAACCTTGATCAAAGCCCTCCTTTTCTTCCCAATTCTGGTTTGTTGGGGAGGAGACAGGTTTCTCGCTTATTGCACATCATTTGCAAAGATCAACCTTAACATGCAGTCACCTCTTCCAGAAGTAGTAGTTAAACCAAAAGTTAGGGGGTGGGGGTTAATAGAATTACAGCCAGATTGAATTATTTTCAAACAAGGGTGTAACGGTGAAAAATAAGGTGTGTTATTTCAAAGCTGGGAGGAGCTGTACTTTAATCAGGTCAAATTTTCGAAAGATATACAAACATTCAAGGGGAAAAAATGCATAGGATGCAGTGCAGAAAAATACGTTCCATCTTTCAACCTCGGAAAACCCTGGGATTTTTTTTTTTTTTCCCCTCAGTCATTGAGGTTTGATTTTTTTTTTTTTTGTGCCCTTTCTTTTTTTTAATTACTCGGACCTTTTTCCAGCT
>JAYRBT010000093.1:56054772-56065457 GCA_036023395.1 Myiotriccus ornatus | reverse complement strand
TTTTTTTTTTTTTTTTTTTTTTTTTTAATTTTATTTTCGTTTTTAGCGACAGCTCTCAAACCTACTTTGGGGTCTTAAAACGAAACCGTACACCATTTCACTGTGGACATTACACCCTCTTTCAGATATGGGAGACATGGGAGACCCACCAAAAAGTAAGGCGGAATCTTTACCGTTGTTGGAATAAATGTGCTGTCTATTGTAACCGTCTCAGGCAGGCGAACTGCTAAAGTGCTGAACTTCATTTGAATGGTAGAGAAGGTGCCTTTGTTGCCATGCCTGCATGCTTACTCTCTTTTAACGTCGTAGCGTTATATGTTAACAGCCTGGGGTCCTGCTCTCTTCTAAAGTTTGTGGAGCAGACAGGATTTTAATGAGATCTCCAAACACGGAGCCTTAAGTTCTCCTTATGATAGACTGCGGTGAGGCTAACTATCCAGCACCTAGTCGGGCTAGGGTAGTTAGCATTAGACTTGTGAAAGACAGCAAGTGACAACCTTAGTGGTGCTTGTTCTTGTTAGAATCCTCGACTCCCCTCTTTTGAGGGAAAAGTCTTAATGGGAAGTGCACGCAGCCATGCTTCGTCGTTTCCAGTCACAGCCTCTTAAAATATGAAATAATACACAAAACTGCTCTCCTTGTAAGGCAGGGCATTCAACCAAGCAAATAATAAAATAAAAATAAAACAACATGGGAGTTTGGAGTTTTGATTCCATGCAAGGCTTGTGAAATGAGGACCTTCACCCCAAAGACTCTTCACATTTGCGTTTTAACATATGTTCCGCCTCTTTTCTCAACGAGGCAAGGTTTCAATGGCACTCTTCACTTATCATCCAGAAGTGCAATACAAAAAAAACCCAAAACCCAAGACCAATAAATCCATTTTAAAAAAAAACCAAAAAACCACACAAAATCCCCCAAAACAAACAAAAAAGGCAAAAACCAAACAACAACACTCTCAGAATACGTTTTATAAGGGAATGGCATTAAAAGTGTGTTTATCTCTGTAGGAGAGTAAACGGTTAGTCAATCATGTATTTATTTTCATTTCAGAAAAACGTCTGATTTCCCTATGTGTTGGTTGCGGCAATCAAATTCACGATCAGTATATTCTGAGGGTTTCTCCGGATTTGGAATGGCATGCGGCGTGTTTGAAGTGTGCAGAGTGTAATCAGTATTTGGACGAGACCTGTACGTGCTTTGTTAGGGATGGCAAAACCTACTGTAAAAGAGATTATATCAGGTACGCCATTTATATTGTTTAATTCTTCGGTGAGATTTTATTTTTATGTTGTTTAATGCTTCAGTAAGATTTTATTTTTATTTTTAAGTTTATAAATTTGACAGACGCATTAAGAGGAAAAACTGAGAGGAAGAGGTTAAAGACAACCGGTGTATTTTTACATGGTTTCCCATAGATAGACCAACAAGGAAAAAAAGTAGTCGTGAAGTTTTTTTCCCATAAATTCAAATGCGAATTTCTGTATAAACAAAACTAGGTTCGGGACTCTATAGGATCTTTCTGAGGACTTTGTCCTTTGTGGAAATCGTAGGTAATGGATATTTTTAACCATGTAGATATTATGAGCAACATAGAAGTGATTGTTCTCTAACACAACCTGAGAAAAGCATCCCTCTGTGTTTTTGCAAAGACAGAATGGCATTCATAAGACAGACTCTTCAAGCATGTATGCCACAAAAATAAATACACGGGTGAAAAAAAAAATCCTTAAACCAGGCCTGTCTAAAACAGAAAGCAAAAGGAAAAACAAAACAAAACAAAACAAAACACAACAAAACAAGCAAACAACAAAGCACAAATTTCCTTCATATTGAAGATTCCTTTTATGGCTATGTTAAAACCTAGACTGAAATGTTTCTTAGCTAAAATAACTGACATTTAATCTTTTTAAATATTAACCCCTTTGGTGATATCTGACTGCCTTTGCTTTCTTATCTTATCTGTACTGATGAATTAGACAGACCAGATCAAATTGCCCATCATCTGTTCGCGAACAATTGGGTATATTTAGATAATGGAACCGCTTCCTTCCTCACATTAAAATCTGGTAACTGATAAAATGTGAACGTTGCCAATCTTGACACTATAGAGAAACCAAAGCAGGAATTTCGAGTGTGTTTATTATTTGTGCTCTTGGGTCATGCTGATCCATTTCAGTGTCACCTACTGTGTTTGCCAAATTAGAAGTTTGAATGACACTGTGGTATGAAAAGTATTTTTTTTTACAGAAAGTTTTGGAAGCAAGTCCCCAAGACACCTAAAATATCGTCTGATTTCTGTGTAATTCTGAACTGAAATAAACCCCTTGACTCTTTCCTGCTCCAATGCACAATTTATAAACAGACCATTCCTTCAAGCCATTGTGAGATTTTTCTCCAAGTTCTATAATGACGAAAACCAGAGCTTTTAGGCTTTCTTTCTTTCTTTCTTTATTTATTATTTACTTTTAAACGAACTTTGGAGTCATTCTTTTAAGTGTTGTCCTTTCACTGATTTCAAATGAAAGGAAAACGTTTGGACTGAATTGTGTTCACTTACCTCCTGATGGAACTCAGCGGGAGAAATGTAAGCAGAAAAAAAATGCTGCTCTATTAAGTTAATATGGAATACATTTAGTTTGCTACAATTTAAAAAGGAAAATGTATGTTACATGCAAGGTGACTTTGAATTAGACCGTGAGCCAATCTATAGGTGTCAATCCTGTGGGCAACTACCGCAACTTTGGTACATATGAATGCACATGCTTTACAATCACTCTGTTCTTTCGCTGTCTAACTGTTTGTTTGGGGGTTTTCTTCTCAAAAGTGTATAATTTGGATATATGTAGCTCTGAATATAGGACTAGCACATCTTTATAGCCTTAGCAGCGAAAGAAGTGTTTAAATAGCATCTGTACCCACCTACGATCTGTTTTACAGACTGTATCTCCACGGAAGTATACTGGTGAGGAAATGAGTGGGAATAAATATTAGCTCAGTTTTAGGAACAGTTTTCACAGTTCTGTGGATCATGAGCATGCATATGTGCGTATATCCATACATTTGCAGAAAGTTGTTAATTTTACATCGTATCAAGAAGGCTTCTGCCTAAAGAGCACTCGTTGGGAGTCAAAAGACTGCAGTGCTAGACACCCTAGTTGGAGGATTTCTCGTGCTTATCTACTGATGGGTGAACTGCCCCCCTTTCCTCCAAGGGAGACGACAAGCCCGCTACCCACTCCAGAAACCTATCATTTGCCTTTTGGGGCTGTCAGCAAGGAGCTGCCCTCTCATTCCTGCAAGAAGGCTTGAGCCACGGCTCAAGGTGGGAGCGGCAGGAGGAGAGAAAACAGGGCAGGGAGGCTGAAGAAGGGACAGGCTGAAAAGCCAGAGCACCCAAACTGCCTTTTAGTTGGAGGCAGAAGAGAGGAGTTACATTACAGTATATGTGAGCCTGAGGAGACATGTGTGTATGCTTATATTGTTGTATAAAATTAACCTGGTGAGAGGGGACGAGAGGAAGAGACTGTGCGCTGGCAGTCACTCCTGCCGCGTCCCAGAGGCTAAGCTAACGGCAGTCCAGGCACACATCAAGCGTCACAAGTCCTGAGTGGGTTCCGCTCAAATAAATGAGATAGTTTGGTGAGGCTGGCAGGTTTGTGCTTGGGGAGTCCATGGCAGCTTTGGCAGCGTCGCCTTTCCGCGGTATGCCGGGGTAGTCCAGTTCAGTCCCAGGCCAGGTTAGGTCAGGTGAGGAGGCAGGGAGAGGGCAGGAACAGCCCCACTCCCTCTTCAGCCCGGGCGCTGGGGCAGCAGGGAGAGGTCGGATCTCCTCGGGAAGCAAAGGGGTCCTTTTTTTTTTTCTTCTTACACTTTTTGCCTCACCACTCTTCCACTGGTGCGTTCGGGCCCCCGTCACCTTTTACGGCATGGGGATCAGCGCACGGACAGCAAACGAACCCGGCTTATTCGTTTCCTCTTCTGGTTTCTTTATTTTTCGTGCTTTTTAAAGAAGTGGATTGCGTGTGGCGCGTCTATGCGGGGCCAGGGGCTGCCCACGAGCGGGAGTGAAAACGTCTTTCTTTTTTCCTTTCCTTTCTCCCCCCCGCCCCGTCCCTACCCTCCCCTTCCCCCTCCTGTGCTCTCCCTCCTTCCCTCCCTTCTCCTTCTTTCTGGGCTGGGCCCTGATCAGGTTATACGGCATCAAGTGCGCCAAATGCAGCATCGGCTTCAGCAAGAATGACTTCGTGATGCGCGCCCGCGCCAAGGTGTACCACATCGAGTGTTTCCGCTGCGTGGCCTGCAGCCGCCAGCTCATCCCCGGCGATGAATTCGCGCTGCGGGAGGACGGCCTCTTCTGCCGGGCGGACCACGACGTGGTGGAGCGGGCCAGCATGGGCGGCGGGGACCCCCTCAGCCCCCTGCACCCCGCCCGGCCGCTGCAGATGGCAGGTACCGCCCGCGCCCAGCGCCGCGGGAGCCCGCGGGGTTTGGCGACGCCCGGCCCCGCGCAGGGCGGCCGGGAGAGCTCCACGCTCCCAGAGGGTCCCGCACCTCCTCGGAGAGGCGGCGGGCGACTGCCTCACGCCCGGGGCTGCCGCGGGTCCTGCTACCGCGAGAAACGCCCGCGTTCGCGGGACGCGTGAGACGGGACACCTGCGGAGGGGCCGCGCCCCCGCTCCTCCTGCCCCCAACGCGCACCGCGTTCGGGAGTCCTCCGTCACGCTCTCCCGAGCCCTGAGCCTGAGTCTGAGCCGGAGAGGGACGACCCACTGCGGGGAGCAGGTCTACGGCAAAGCGCCGGCCGATCTCCCGGCCGCCTCAGCAGCGTGTGCAGAAGTTGCTCTGAACGCTGGAGGAAGTGGGGTCCTAAAAGAGATAGACTTCATAAGTACAGGCGAGCGCTTAGGCTGTAATTTAAAACTGTCAACAGGCTAATCTTCGGTAATTGCCTTTTAAAGTGACTCTGCCTTCTTGAAATATTTCTTCTGATTTGATGAGAATTTCATCTCAAAACTCAGCCTAGTAACTTCACACTCGCTCCACCTTACAACTTAACTCACACTTGTAGTTCTTGACGTGGCACGTCAGATACTCAGAGACTCTTAGCTTTAGGAAGGGACACATCTCTGAAACAAACTATGCTGGACGACACAAGGTTGTCCGGCATTATTGCTATGCATGTAACTGTAACTCGGAAGGTTATTTGCAATATTTAGCTATTCTAAAATGGGCTCGTTTCCCTCTTCTGAGCTGCTTTCAGGTGACATTCTTATATTTAGGGAGAAATAATCCTGTACCTGATCAGGGCAGAATTCTAGAGAGACTGTGCTCCCTATAACGTGTTTGTGCATGTCTCCGAAAGCCTTATTGTGTCGGCAGGTATACTGATAAGACTTGAAGCCTTCATATTGTCTTCATCGCATTTGCTGGTGTACTATTATAATCAGAGAAATCGGAATCTGACTGTACAGAAGCGAGCACCTCAGAATGTTAGCTAAACAGTTTTAGGGGAAAAAAATAGCAATGTTTTTATTTTTCCCTTGACTAAGTCAATTTACACCTACACAGCTATAGCTATACAACGCACGGAAGAATGGCAGAATTACAGGAACACTTCTAGCACTTGATGTGATGCTACTCGTAGGCTTGCATTTCTTGACGGTTTCCACGAGTTACTGGGCTTGCTCTCCTTTTTAAAGAATCAGATAAACTTTTTTTTTTTTTTTAATATTCTGAAGTCTAAACAAATTCACTTAATACCTTCACTTTCTAAGATAGACGCCATCCTCTGTGCTTTGGTATACAGGGCTCTCACAGGCTTTTCCTCCATGGGCTTGGTGCAGAGGATTTGGCTTGTTTTGCTTTGATTTGGAAACATCAAACCATTGGGAGCTATTGCACGTTATGGCGGCTTCTGGATAAATTGAGCTAGATTCACTCTACAAGAAGCAGACCCGAATTATGATTAATTTAAGAAGTATTCTTTCATTAATTTTCGGGCCAAAAATCTGGTTTGGTGATTTGTCAGGAAATAAACACACAAACCCCTCCCGCTCCTTTCCTAGCACACCTACACCTTAGCAAACTCGCCCTCCCCTGTCAAGTCTCATACAGGTTCAAGCTTCTGTCATTAAGGGTTTTAGGGGGGTGGTTTGTTTTTGCAAATTAATTATCTGAGGAGTCAGAAATGTCAGTCACTCCACCAGCGCATAAAGCAGAGGAGTCTGCAGCAGCTCCGATAGATCTGAGTGTTTGAATGGCCTTTGAAAGAGGGTTCATCACCCGCCCCCCGCCCCCCTCCCTCTGTCCCACCAGCTTAGATTCACAGTCTCTGCAGACTCCTTGCTTCCTACTCATGGGGATCCTGTTCCTCCCTTCCCCTACAGCAGAACCTATCTCTGCCAGACAGCCAGCTCTGCGGCCCCACGTCCACAAGCAGCCCGAGAAGACCACCCGAGTCCGGACTGTCCTCAATGAAAAGCAGCTTCACACCCTGAGGACCTGCTACGCTGCCAACCCCAGGCCTGACGCCCTCATGAAAGAGCAACTGGTAGAAATGACTGGCCTCAGCCCGAGGGTCATCAGGGTTTGGTTTCAAAACAAGCGATGCAAGGACAAAAAAAGGAGCATTATGATGAAGCAACTTCAGCAGCAGCAACCCAATGACAAAACTGTAAGTGGCTTCAGCCTCTGTCGGTGTTCTGCCTTAATTCCCAAGGCGAAACGCCTGGGATACGTCTGGCCCGGACAGCCTCAGGGCTCGGTTCGATGCTTTTGATTTTTTGCGAGCTCCCTTAAAACAAAGAAAACGATACCTCTTAGCTATTACCCGTTTGTTTCTGCAGTCAGTGCAATCGAAACAGACGACAGCGAGGAGCCTATATAGGCTGCTCACGCCAACCGGTATCTTTTGCGGGGCTAAAGATATGCAGCGGCTTAGAGCAATTTCTTCTCTGCAGCATGAATTGTGACCTGGAGAGATCATGGGATATAGTAAGCCCAGCTTTGCGTAATGCTGATACTGCAAATGCAAAGGACTCCTTAAGGGGAAAATGACGTTTTCGCCCTCTTCCCTCGTTTTAAACAGGACTAAATCCAGCAGGGGAAAAAAAAAAAAAAAAAAAAAAGGCGCATAAGGGAATTTAGATGTGTTTTCTTAGCACTATATACTACTATTTGTATAGGTGTGATAGGTGTGTGTTTGTCAGTGCACTTACTGTAGAAATATACAAATGCAATGCAAATTTTTCGGAATTACCATCGTGTTTACAGGTTAATTTATATACAATTTCATACATTTTGAGTTGTTGCCTGCGACATAAGCGTGTGTGATGCAAACAAACGGAAAGTAGAACAGATTGTCTCCATTTTAAGCCAGTTGTTTTTCTCTTTCTGTTGTCGCTAGTCCACTTCAATAAGAGTCTGTTACTCTCCCTGTGTATATTGACTGACCTGAGAATGACTATTAATTCATAAGGCTGCCTAGTTAAGTGGAATTTAAGGAGTTTCATTTTACCCTGTTGGAATGCAATAAAACACGGTGTTATTAACTTTCCTGAACAATCTATTCGTCGAGGCTTGGAGTTATGTTGTACACTGTTCCTGCACCACAGGGCATACTGGGAGGGCTGTTTTGTTTTGTTTCGTTTTGTTTTGTTTTTAAGAGAGAGGTAATGACGTACCCCAGCGGATGCCGTGCAGTGGATATACGATCTAGTTAAGGTCACGCAGAACAAAACCAGCCTGGATGCGACATAGGAAGGGAGCAGAATTAACCGTTTCTTGTTCTGCGACGTGCATCGGCAGTCGAGATACAGAATTATCATATTTAAGAAAGCTTAGGATGGAGGCAGTATGCCTTGAGACGAATAGGAGGATTAAAGGGAAAGAAAGTAAACTTCCACCGTGATAAATGCAGCGGGTAGAAGCAGGCTGACCTAGAGTAGAATAGAGTAAGACATTCACAGCAGATTAACAAAGCAAATACAAGAGACCGTATAGATAAGATAGAAAGCAGTTTATTGACTCAGCACTTATATACAATGAACCTAATCAAGCTCATTAACATCTTTTGCTGGGCTGTTTACAGAATATCCAAGGGATGACAGGAACTCCTATGGTGGCTGCTAGTCCGGAGAGACATGACGGTGGTTTGCAGGCGAACCCCGTGGAGGTGCAGAGTTACCAGCCGCCCTGGAAAGTACTGAGTGACTTCGCGTTGCAGAGTGACATAGACCAACCTGCTTTTCAGCAACTAGTAAGTGTCGGTTCCCAGCCAGAGCAGGCCAACCGGTATCAGGGGCAATCGGGGATTAATTAAAAGTGCCGGATGCTCTCAGTGAGACGAGCAATCCAGACTAGTTGGGTTTTCCCGAAATTACAAGGTGGACATGATAGCACCTAGAAACACTGAGAACTGAACTGATATCATAGGGATTGATGCATAAATCTACCTTAGTGTACATCAGAGCTCTTGCTGAGTTGACTGTGAGTTTGGATAAGGCCTGACCCAGGTCTGAGAATAACTCAGCTTTCACACTCCTAAAAACTGAAAGCACATCATTCAGAGAACTAAAATATTGTTCACATTTCACTTAATCGTACTTATATTTGTGAAAGCAGTTCACAAATATAAGTGAAAAATTAAAAATTCACCCCTCCCCACTTTGGACCAGTTTTGGCTTTATGCCATGGGGTGAATTTTAAATACATGTCATTGCGATGTCAACCCCGGGCCCTTGTTTTGTCACACACATATCAATCAATTAAAATTTTGAAGTCCTTTTTTTAAGCATATATCTCTAGATAAAACTTCATATATCTACATACACAAACAAAGACACCTATATCTATAGCTTACTTTAAATGTTGTCCTTCTTTAGAAAGGAAATTGTTAGTACGTATTCAGGTGAAAAATTCAAGAATATAATAAACTGCCTTAAGTCAAAAGAAAATAGATCTTTTAGAATAAATTCTGTTCTTAACTCCCTTCCTTATGCCTACGTCACTTGGCAGCTTATATGGGACCATATAATCTACTACACTTAGGCCCAACAAGGTCAGTTAAGGACAGAAGTTCAACCTTAATTCAGTTTCCTGGCCTAAGTGTGTTAAAACCAGATCTTTAAAATAATAAGGTACATTGTGTATGGTATTTCAATAATTTAAAATAATAGTTAAGAAAAATTAACATAGAAGACCTTTTATGATCTGTTGGACATTTGTTTCTTACATGAAACAATGCAAGACAAAGGTTTGTAGCTGAATCTAACACTGTGTTAAAATCTTTTAGGTTTAGTACCATACTCTCTTGTAGAATCACTTTTCTTTTGCCCAACAGCAGTCTGCAGCTTGTTTCCCTCACTGGCACACTGTGCTTGCTCAGGGAAATATAGCACAGCAGCAGGACTATTTGCATCCTCTTACATCTAGAGCAACCCTTGTTTTTCCTGCTTTAATCAAGCTATCCATCAGACAGGAGGAAAAATTATCTCCTTCTCTTGCCTTACTTGACTGTGCCTTAACCAAATAAGAGACTTTAGAAATCTTTGATGCAGTGAGTTTTTGTAGAGAATAGTCCAAAAAAAGAGAGAGAGAGAAACAAAGCAGAATAGAAGATGGGTAGTTCAAATACACATATGGTTATAGGTAGACAAATCATTAGATTGACAGATTAATATACATTCGACATAATTTGTGATACCGAAAAGAGTTAAAATAAAGAATAGTGGATGGAACAGACAATTTATCCCCTGTTCAAGGCTCGTCTCTAATCTGGAAAGGGCCTTAATCGCAGGATTGGCCAGTTAAATGGGTGCCAAAGAAATGCTTTTGGATTAGCAAAGCTCCATCCTTCGAATCATGCCTTTTCCCTACGCTGCTCCTAAGCTAAGGGGAGCAGTGGGGCACATTAGGATGGAATAGTGTGACCTTTTTTATCAAACTGACTCTCATTAAGAAGAGATAGCACCCGACTCAAATCACAAATGAAAGAGGATGGCTGGCTTCAAACGCCTTCTCCTCCTGCATGCTCCTTCCAGATTTATTTTGGTATGTGCACAAAAGGGGAAAAAGCTAACCTTTCAGTTTCGTGTCAAGAAAACACATGCACTCCTAAATAATTGACTAGAACATCCTGTTGGGATTGCCACTCTTTCAAGACACGGAAGAAGACCTCATTAATAAGTTTATTTGTTTATTTGTTTGATTTTTGAGTCTCCTTTTTTCCTTTCTTTTTATTTTTTTAATCTACTTTTTCTCGGTTATTTGGCCAAAGGCCTGAAGAGGGTTCCTGTGAAGTCAATGGGGAAGCTAAACAGAGCAACCAGCAGTGACACAGCCTCCTGTGGAGATATATCAGGCCATTCCGCTGCATGCCTTGTGTATTTATTTTTGTGTTCTTCTTTGCCTTTGCCTGCTACTTTTCTTTGGTTTTTACAGTTGTAGCAAAACTTCTTTTTCTTATTTTTCTTCCTTTTTTGCTTTTTTTTTTCTTCTTTTTTTTTTTCTTTTTTTTTCTTTTTTTTTTTTTTCGGCAGGTTAATTTTTCGGAAGGAGGACCTGGTTCCAATTCTACTGGAAGTGAAGTAGCATCAATGTCCTCTCAGCTGCCAGATACACCCAACAGCATGGTAGCCAGTCCTATTGAGGCATGAGGAACATTCGTTCAAATTTCCGTTGTT
>JAYRBT010000093.1:56027733-56052682 GCA_036023395.1 Myiotriccus ornatus | reverse complement strand
CACATCCACGAGCTTTACTGAATGCCCTTCTACAGCTTCCCTCCCTCCTCACCATCTCAGCCCACCCTGAGCAAGCTCAGCTATAGACAAACCATTTCGACAGTACAGAGAACATTAAAAAGTGTTTAAAATCTAATACAAGGATTTCAATCATCCTGATTAGAAACTGGATTCATTTTGTATGCTCAAGTGTAATACATTTTTGAGTACTTGATAAATATTTAAATAAATATGAAATCTACCTTAAACTGTGTGATCAGTAACCCTTGTGTTTTCATGCAGGATCAGAGGATTGGTACGGCGCTTCGGGGGGCGGGAGGGAGAAGGGGTATCATTTCTGCCCCGTAGTCTGACGTGTAAGTTGTTGGAGTCGCTCTTACTTGGGTGAGTTTGGAGACGCAGTCTCCGACTCGGGAGGGTCTTTAAGTGGCGCTGGGAACGTGTAAGGTCAGGGCAATCCGGAGACCCTTGCTTTCGCCTCTTACCTTCACGAGGCTTAACGCGTAGGTGGGAAGAGCGGCGGCTCCGCGGGGTTGCGCTGCGGGGGAGGAGGGGCAGGGACCCCAAAAGAGGGCAACCTGTGTGCCTGGGCGCTGCTGAGAGCCGCCTACCTCCCCTGGGGAGGACCTTGAGGCTGGTGAATGTTTGTCGGCTCCGAGGACCACGCAGGCAGGGAAAGGCGACTTTTGGTGGGGGGAAAGCCCCCGAGCCCCGGGCCCCACGGTCCCGGCGCACCCTCTGGGCGGCTGGGGGCAATCGCCGAGATAACCCGCGCAGGGGCTGACGTTCTGGCTGCCAGAGCAGGGTCTTGCCGCTTGAAACACACGGGGTAGCAGCATGTCTGTGGAGTCGGAGCGCTGTCGCGGTTCTGCAGCGGGCTGAGGACAGGAACCTCGCTGGGGATGGGCCTGAAACCACATCTACCGCCAGGCTCCTGCCTGGAGCCCCGGAGGGGCCTGAGCTCCCCAACCCTGTCCAGAGGGAGGGGGCAGGCGGGTCACTTCTGCGGCAGCCACTCGGTGGTCTCCACATCCCCCTGGCACTGCAGACTGGAGATGACCTTGGAGCCTCCGCCCTCGAAACAAAATTCGCCTTATTTTAAGATTATTTCTTTTATGGCCTTTGGTTCCCTTTTCCATGACATATAGCACACTGCAAACCTTCGAGTGTTTACTGCCGTGGAGCAAATAAAGACAAACTGTCAAGCGGACTCTCCCAGTGCCTTCAGGAGAATGCCCTTCCAGAACCTGGGCAGCAGGATTTGTGTAAGCAAGAGAAAAGCTCCTTTTCATGAAATGCATGTCCTTATGGCGCTCTGTCAGGTTCCTGCTCTGACTTCTCTTTCCATTACGGACGAGGGTGACGATTAGAGGTCCCAGGTCTGTCGGTTTTCTTCTTGCTGCAGCTACTTTTAATAATGTCAGATAAGGCCTGTTAAAGCCTGCTGTAATTTCTCTGAGGATTTTGTTCCACACCCTGAGATCAATATTCAAACTCTTCTCATTTCAATATTTGTACCAGGTTAATTAACTCTCAGCATCCCCAGCCAACGTGGCAATGAGACGCAGAAGCCGGGTACATGAATTCCAGAGTTGAGATCAGTTAAACATCTCAACAGTAAGTGTTTGCCTTTATATACATATGTATGCATACATATCTTAACAAATTCACGTTGGGTCACCCAAGAATGGATGTCGGGGAAGGAATCAGGGTTCCTCCGGCAGTGCCGGCCTTCAGGCCTCAGCGCAGCTGCCGCAGGGCAGCTCCCGGGACGGAGCCGTGGTGCCGAATGGGTTTCAGGAGCACCCATCCTCCCTGGCCCCGTCTGCACGCCCGAAACGCCGGCAGCGTTTTACAGTGAGAGATGCCGCTGCTGGGCCCTTTGCGTGCTTCAGCGGAGCTGTAAGTAGTTAATAAAGGGGCTGGAAAGAGATCCTGTTTACTGATTGTTCCTGATTGTTGTTTTCTTGATAACAGCGCAAGCCACTGAATGACTGTTTGAGCTCAGGCGCCACAAACATAAACTTAACAGCTCCCAGTGTGCCGGCCCTGCTGGAGGATCACTCCTCACCTCCCGGGGCTTGTGAAGTGCAGGCAGAGAAGGCAGCTCCCAAGAGAGGCAGGCTCCGGGGGGGGAGTGAGGGGGAGCACTGAGCGGAGAAGGCTCGCCTGTATACCCGACCTTTCCATATTGCACAGTATCTGCCTTCTTATGAGGACCTTGCCAGCAGCAAGGCGCGTAAAAGAAATAGGCGCCTTTCTCCGAGCCTTCTGCCCGTGCCGGAGCTCAGAGTAGGCTCTAATCTCCGCTCTATCCAGCATCCCAACTGAAAGATGCTGCTTTTACAACAAGCTGTTGTTTCGCTTGAATTTCCCTTAAATTTTCCCGCAGCGGCTAATAGACACTAAACAAGTGCTTTTTCGAGACGGGGGAGGGAGAGTGATGGAGGCAGGGAGGGTGCGCAGTATCGCCGCATCAGACCCGCGCCCAGGGCCCGGTGTTCCGGGATTGGCAGCACCGGGACAATGATCCCGCCGGCCAGCCCGGCCACGCTCCGCCGAGGCTGCCGCTGGAGGAACCACCTGCAGCTCCTGGTCTCTTCTGGGGTGTGTAGTGAGGGGAAAGAAAGAAAGAAGGAGGGGAGTTGCAAAACAGGATATTTGCTGGAGTGTCTCTTTTATTATTATTATTATCACTATTATTATTATTATTATTATTATTATTATTATTATTTTCAGACAGAAAAAGGATGTGCTTTAGGGGGAGAAAGAGAGGGCGGAAAATTTTCCAGAAAGAGAGCTAGGTTTCTATCTCTGGGAAGACCTCGAGCGGCAATGGGAAGAGGAAAATAGGGTGTTTCTGTGTCTTTTCTTTAGGAGGGCTGTTCAGGTCGGTAGATCGCCAAGGCTAATCCAAACAACCCGTTTGACTTGTGAGGTCCGGTGTCTAGACATAGCTGGTGGCTCGGCGGCTCCTTATCTGGTTTTGGAATCAGCCAAAAGAGACTTTTCTTAATGTCCACAGCAGCACTAGGATCTGCCGGGGAGCCACCGCACCTCGCAGACAGGACAACAAATACACCCACCACCTGGAGGCTTTACAGCCTACTTTGTTGTTCCCGGGCCGCCGCGGCTGCACCCTAGCCTCCCCCAGCCCCGGCCGCCGGGCAGGAGTGACCAGCCCTCTGCTCAGTCGAACCTACACATCTCCGTTGCCACCGCAGCTGCTCCGGTTGCTCCTCGGCTACCGGCCACCGAAGTGCCACCTCAGCGGCAGGATGTGGCAGTGGGCACTTGAACCCAGCTGGAACCAGAACTGCTGATTTCCCCACCCCCACCAAAACTAGCCCTCTTAGTGTGTATGTGTGTGTTGCTACAAAATTTTTAGGACTTTTTTCCATTTGAAATTTTGCAGAGAGTGGGGAAAAAATATCCAAACTCACTCACGTTCACCAGTATTAGGGAATGATTGAAGCAAATTAATTAAATGAGAGAAAGTCAGTTTAGAAACAAGGTCTTCTTTGGGAGTAGAAAATTCTCTTCTGTATTAGTCCCTTTATGGTGGATTTGTGAATATTGCAAGCTGTAAAGCTTGTTTGAGGTGGTTAGGATCAATAAAAGCGTTTAACTCAAAAGTAAGAAGCATTTGAAAGTAGAAAGAAGGAGGCATCTTTTGCTTGGATGTCACTCATTTTTTTTTGTTCATTTGGGGTTTTTTGAGCTTTCAAACTCTCCTGGCAAGTTGGGTGGCTGAATGGTGGGTTTTCAGATTCCTGAACAATGCTCGTCCTCTGCCTTTGCTATTTCTCTGTTGAAATTTAAACCTGTTTGCTATGAATTTGTATAATTCCTTTTCAAACTCTGTGTTGTTTCTCAGTGTGGTTGAGTTCAGGGCCACGATATCCCATTTCGGAAGCTGATTGCTGTAACTGTGATGCACTGATATGCTATTTGCAGTGGATATTGTAATTGAGTCTGCTAATGTGGAATTATGAAATTTACCAGTGGGTAGGAGTCTCTCTGTGCAGTTTAGGCTTGTGAATAAGTGCTATTTTCTAGATTTAGTAGTTGCAAATTTCCTCCTTTACAGAGCAAATTATATTCCAAGGCTTTTGGAATAATTTTCCATCAAACACATTTAAACCATTTCAAGCTCTCAATAACTCAGTGAATTCAGGATCAAGAGAGCAACATTTCCTAGAAAAGGAATCTTAACCGTGATCCTGGTACTCCTCTTATTTTTTTTCTCATGGGTAAAATTTCGTGTTTATTTTTAAGTGTCACAAATACAAGGTGTTGTTTGAAAAGTGTTAAACCTAGCAGGTATATAGAGATAATAACTGACGTGTCACTGTGTATGATAAAGTAAAATATGGTGGGAATTAACTTGAAAAGTTTACGAAGGTTTTAAGTACAGCCCATAAATTAACCTTTTTTTCAAAGATACGATGATATGTAAAAGATCTTACAATATATATGATACTTAAAAATACTCTAAAATTTGGAGGCCAAACATTTATTCCCCAACTTGAAGAAACAGACTGAAGTTTTAGACATCAAAGATCTTACTGTAAGTAATCTGAAGTAATTAATATTAGAGCACTCTAGTGAACCAGAAATTGCAGGAGCAAACTTTGCAAAAATAGTAAAAGTAGTGAAAGTTTTGCTGCTAACCTCTAGTGAAGCAAGAGTGCATAGCTTTAACGGCTCAAATCCAACTCTCACTGAAGCTAGGGGCAAAAATTCTCTTGACATGTGGGTAAAAAAGATCAGTGTATAAAATCTGTTTATAAAAATCATATAAATTCAATGTATAAAATGAATGTTGTAATTTTGTAGGAAAAAGGTAATTTTCTTTCTACCACTCTCGTTCTTTTTTCATATTCGACCTTAAATGACATACTTTTCTATTATTAGAGAAGAAAACCTCTCAAGATATTGGTGTATCAGTAAAAGCATCTTCCTTGGTTTGGGAATCAGAAACAAGAGTCAATAACTCATCTAAATGTAGAGAATATTGTAAAATAAAACAGTCACTCCCTGGCTCACTTATTGCTGCCTAAGAGAAATTTGATATGTATAAATCCTGCGGTAGGAGTCTACATACAAATTACCTATATTACATTTTACTGGAGAGAACTCTTAGCAAAACATAACAGAATTAGTCCCACACCAGGTCTGAAGTTCTAATTTACATATGTTTCCCTTTTGTGATATGAAGTAAGGAAGGTTTTGCAGTATGGTTCAAGTTCAGTCTGTTGGCTGTTGCAGAATGACCCCAAGCTTCACACACAGCACAATCAGTGGAATCTGAGGTGTTCTAAAGATGCAGGGTTTCCTTCAGAGAAAACGAGCACTTGAAAGGCTAGAGCTTTTTTAGTTAATCATGTGAACTGATTCAGGGCTGGGCCTTTTCTGTCTGAAATCTGTGAGTTGTTTTGACAATTCAGGATGAACAGGACTGAGCATTTTGTGGCCAGAAATCTCAAACTGTTGTATCACTTTAAATAAATGTGTTTTAGTCGAGCATTCATTCCAGCTCTTACTGGCTTACTGGTTAGTGTAAAGTGGGAAAACAACTAACTCCTGGTACCTATACAGGAGCAGTGTGTTCAAGCCATAAGGCATGTCTTCTTCACTCCATTTTTAAATATTAGGTTTTGAAATCTCTGTTTTTGTTGAAATCTCTGTTGTTTTTCTTCTAATGTATTAATTTTCAATGCATCTTTGCCTGTCATTCCAAAAAGCACAGCTGTTTTATGCCCTGATCTTAATTTTTTTTAATCTGAGTAAAGCCCCAGTGGACTTCTAGAGTCATGTGTCCTCAATTCAGCTTTTCCATTTCAAAGTCAACAGTCCTGGCCAATTATGTAGTAAAAAGGGAGAGGACATTTAGATTTTTTCAAGGACCACCATATATCATATTTCTTTGTGATACCAGTACTATTATGAGGTACTTCAGAACGAAGATTTGGTCATTAAAGTAGTCCTGGAAGTGAAATTTCACCGTTTGGGATCTTGGCTTCACAGTACATTGGCATTCCAAAACTGATTACATTAGGAAGTGTGTTTGCAGTTTTAATTTACGAAGGACAGATACTATTTCCTACAACTATCAAATAAAAATTATTCTTTTTCAGTTTCACATTTTTCCTGATGAATGTTTTGTTTCTAGAAAGACATTACTTTCTGAAATCGTTGGGTCACTCAAGCAGGGATTTATTAGAGGATGCTTATGGCTGTTCCACAGATACGTATTCCTTATTACAATGGACCATGCTCCTCAAAGGTTCTTAGAGTAGTGCTGTAACCACTGTAGCCAATAATAGTAAATAAACCAACACAAAGCTGTTAATACAACTCTATGGTAATAACTGACTAATGTGGACTGAAAACCTCGTGTCTTATAAATGCTAAATTACCATAAAATTATTTTTTTCAACCCTGCACTTATTCTTGTTTCTATGGTGAAATTGTTGGCAACTTCCACAGAAGAATTTGGTCTGTTCATTCAGTAAGTACCTCATAGTTAAAATAGGAATTAAGAATGAAATAGTATGACAAGTAGCAGCATTGCAATTAGCAATGCAAGTTTTATGTTGCAAGGACCGAGTGTCAATGGAAAAATCCCTGAAAACGGAAAGCCCTGTTCTGCAAGATCAAATGTTTGGCTGAATATTATAGTCACCAATGCAAGATATTAATTATCTAGAATTTTACTTGCCTTCAACTATTTAACAAGATAACTCTGTACTTTATATTTCAGAAAGTATTTTTAGTTTTGATATACATTTTAATATACTATTGGACATAAGGCAATAATTAAAGAATCTGTTGATCAAGCAGAGAATGAAAAAATTCAACCAGTTAATCATCAAATAAGTATGGTGAGTTACCTGATCCAGTTATTAATCCTGTCTATTAGTCAGATGCTACTAGTCTGAGTTGCCCCTTCGTTAATGATTCTTTCATACTATTTTTTTAATATTGTAAGATATTTTTTATTTTGACATAAAAGTGACCTAAGTCAGAGGATGTATGAACTTTTGTGAGTGTGGAGTCTAACAGGAACAGTGGTTTCAGTTAGGTCTGTGAAACTGCCAGGAGCAGTAAAGTGGTAAATGCAATTTTAAGGAAAACGTGGGAGAGAAAAAGGGAGGATGGAGGTAGTTTATGTCTACCTGTGTCATGACAGAGTCTATGACACCCTACCCTCTGCTACTGAAGCCCTTGTTTCATGCCACAGTTCAGACTTGTGTGGGCTTCTAAAGGGGCTCACTGCTAGCAAGAGGCACCAGAGCTCCTCTGGGAAAGGGTGTTTGCTTCCTCTTGGACAGAGACTGAGATATCCTTGCTGGGGATGGTTAGACAGGTGCTCTCTTCCTAGGAGAGGTGCTGAAAAAAGTTGTGGCAAAGTAGTTCCTAAAGCATAGAGCTGCCTTAAACTCACATCTGCACAGGAAGAGGCACTAACCACAATGAGAACTGATCCTTCAGTGATGGATAGAGATTAGACACTCCTGAAACTTCCTCATGCCTTTGTTACAGTGGAAATGCAGTACTGGTAGTTGGTTTGCATACCCTATGGGGGAGGCCCGGGCTGGTGTTTCCATCAGAGCTTTCTTCCTCTCCATGAAAGCCCCTCCAGAGTGGTTGCTGGGAGTCTGGGTCAGGGAGCTGAAACTTGCCTGTTCTCAGGAGTGTGGCTGCCTGCCCTTACTTAATGTGTTCCTGCTTGTCCTCTGTGCTTCTCGGGCCGTGACCTGGAAGTCTCCAGATATGGGAGAGCCTGGCTCTGGCCAGCTCCTTTCCTTGAGTTCCCCCATTCCTTAGTCCTGCCTCTGGCACAGAGTATACCTGCTCAGTGGTGCAGGCCCAGCTATGTGCAGGATGCTGTGGCTGGCTTGGGTGAAGTTTCACCTGGACCTTCTCCATTTCCTCATTCGGCATGGGATCCGTGTATGTGCTTCATCACAGAATGTAGGCCTCTGCCTAAAAAGCTAGGATTTAGCACATTTACTCTCTGTATAAACCTTGTGGTGAGAAAGTGCCAGTGTGTTTCTGCAAATGTTCCATCCAAGTACCAGGCTTGAAAGGAGGGGCAGGCTGAGGCTGTGAGGTGCCTCTGCAGTGCGCTGCCTGGAGAGGAGCAGCTGCTCCACCCTTGAGGGTTGAGCTCTATCAGGGCAACAACTCCCTTTGGACATCTGGCTAATTAATGGAGTATAGGCTGCAGACTGGGATCTTGAGTTGTGACAAGTGGATGGGGAGACCGGAGTCCTCTGGGTGGGGTTTACAGAAGAACAGCTGCTGTTTATTGAGCAGAGGGTTGTATAGCAGACGCTGACTTTCTTCAGGGCATGGGCCCCAGTGCTACTGGGAGTTATCCCTCTCCTCCCAGAATTTACAGCCAAGGCCCTTTCTTAAGCACAAGCATTAATGTCCTTTATTATTATTATTATTATTATTATTATTATTATTTTAATTTTATTTTAATATATTTAATTTTATTAATAATTTGAGGGATGGAAAGTATAATTTTCAGCTTCAGAAATGCCTGGAGTGGTAGGTCCCTCTACTGTAAAACTTACCAGTGATTTCAGCGTTTACTTAGGATGTGACAAACGTGGTTTCACACTCCCTTCATGCCTGAGGAGATGCAGCCATGTGTCCCTCCCCCAGCCAAGGTACTCCTGTACGTGTGTGGGGCTGCTGTGTGTGTCTGGTGGGGTGTTTCCATCCTGTCCACTAAAGCTTTTACACAGCAGAGGCAAGACTGGAGAGAGGAAACAAGAGCTTGAGGGTTGAAACTTACGTCATTGGAAAAAAAGTTATAGTCCACTTGGTTGGATTCAGCAAACCTGGAGGTCTTTTCCGATCTTAATGATTCCATGTTTCTATAATTTAGAGGATGGGTCTTGCCTGAAGTGTGTGACCTGTCAGAAATAGACTAGGCTTGGCCATCTGTGCAGAGAGAACTGTGGGTATGTGAGAAACTCCAACGTAGAAAACGGAGTCCCCTGCAGAGGTCATGTGTCTCTGGGAATGGCCATCAGTTGAGCAAAGTTTTGATGATCCCAGTTTGGTCCCTATGTGCTTAAATAGCATCCAAACCTGATGCTGGATACCTCAGCCCCTTTGACTGGTCACCACTGTGGAGGGTGTTTGCAGTGCCAGAAGGATCCAGAGCTTCCACACAAAGATCTACACAACTTCCATCTTCCAGCAGTGTCAGAGTGGTGTGTAGGGCTCCTGCGATGGAAAACGGAGACTCTGAATCTCTGCCTTGTTTCACTTACTCTCTTCTGTCAAATGCCTTTCCCAGTGTGTGGGTGAGACTGGGAAATGACTGAGAGCTCTCTGGCCACAGCTCAGTCTTCATCAGGCTAAAGGCACTGCCGCAGCTTGGAGGATGCTGCCAGCACATAGGGCATAGCGCATACCTGCCCTATTTACTGGGAAATCTGCTGGCTGCTGAGCTGGAAGCATTACTGATGTTTTGGCTGTAGCCAGGTGACCCCATGTCAGCAGGTGAAAGGCATGTTCCCCACAACACTTCCCCCATCATTTTATTCTAAGTCATTTGTTTAATGGATAGCAAAGATATCAGTCTGTGCTACAGCTTAGAGTTCCATCTCTGCACACTAAGCAATATATCTCACTGGGAACACAAGATCAGCATTTCCAGAGCTCTGCTAGCCACTGATTGGTCTCCAGGTTTAGTTTTAAAGTATAATTTTGATCTGGGGAGTGTATATAGCCTATGTATCTGAGAATATGGTCCTCTATCTGCACAATCTGTCCACAGCCGAAACTTGCACTAGCTAGTGTTATGTTGGAGCAGCCACAATATGAAAATGGAAAAGAACCACCTGCCAGCAAGTTTTTCCAAGTCTCTGCTTCTGAGATTATTCTCTGATATTGCCTGTTGTGTGGCCAGAATACACTGACCTGCAGTGCATGACCAAGTTTTATTGGAGAGTGAGGAAGAGGAGATTATAGAGAAGTGGGCATATATTTGACAGAAATAGGTAAGGTTTTGTATCTATATTTGGGAAGTTATTTTCTAGTTAGAGGTGACTCTTTATGTAATTTTTTTTTTTAAATACTATATTTGTATCTGTAATAGCTATTATTTCAGATTTACTCTTCAAAGATTGTAACCATCGTGTTTCATCCTAGAGTACTGGTATATATGGTCTCCTCTTCCTGAGCTTGTCAGAAGCTCCCTGTCATATTTGTATTAGGAATACCACTGTTTTACTGAGAAATTCACAAAATGTTGTACTTGCTGTGCAACTATTCAGTGTGGTGTGTGAACAAATGAGCAATTCCTGTGCAAGAATTGACCCTACACAGATTTCAAGTACAATAACCTCTTCAAATTAAGTTTGGTAATCCTAGCTTTATTCAGTTCTACAGAGTGAGTCAAACACCACCATCTTTAGACAAACAGACTTGTCTAAAAGCACATTGTAAGTATAATTTGGATAATAATTGCAATTTGTAATGCAACTGACTCCATGAATATTAGAAGAAATCTCTTGGCAGTGTAAGGCTGTATCAGAGAGTGCAAAAGAACCTCACTAGGGTTTTTAATGAAACCTGTTGTTTGAATAATTTAAAATAATCAGCTAAAATTGTATGGGAACTAGTGGTAGGATGATGTGGTCAATACAAATATTTATCAGTATGTGGAAATAAATGCTTTATTTTCATCATCATTGACTAAAAACAAAGCAAAGAAAATAAGGGCAGGTATGGCCAGAGCAGTAGGGCAATTCATGGTTTCGTTTCCCAAAATAATGATGTTTTAATGATTATGAGTTCGTTCTGATTTTTAATCAGTATGCAGTAGATATGCTACAAAATAGTTCAGTGCCATCTAAAGTGGAATTTAAATGCAAGTGAGTAAATCATAGCAGCTTTCCTTCTTGTCATTCTGCCTCATGTAGGTACGCTGCTAGGTCCTGATTCACAACATAGCACATGCTCAGGGAGATGCGACAAAGCCCTGCAAGGGCAGCTTTTGTCTCTTGTACCGCACCCACAACACAAAGAAGCTGTGGCATGGTTTGAAGAGCTGATCCAGAAGGTTTAATAATACTATATGTCCAATGACTAAGCTAAAGCTCCCCAAAGACATTTTGAAAGAATTTATCCTAAGCTTAATCACTAAAATGTTATTTTCTGCTTGCCCCTAGCAAGATTCAGAATCACAAAGAAGTAGTTAGGGATTTTCCCACAGGAAGGGTGTCTGTCTGAGGTTTGGAGATTCTGCTTGGTATAGCATTATACAGCAGAAGATCAGAGTTTGAAGCTTTGTATACTTTTTAAGGATCAAGTGAAACCCACCCAAGCTGCAAGGCTGTTGTGGACTCAATTGTGCTTTGCCTGCATTTTAATATTAAATAAATCTCTAACTATTTCTTCTTTCAGCTAGCTTGTGTGCTCTCATTCGAAGATACTGTTTGCTTTGTGAAAAATATTTACAGTGTTTCTATCATGTGTCAGTGTTATGACACCATTAATTCTTTGTCATGATATGGTAGACTGCAAGTTTACTCAAATGTGCAGACTAAAGTTTTTTAAATAAAACTATACAATCAAATCTATTCTAGTTTCTTCATGTCTGGAGATAGAGAGAGAGACTCACTACTTTCACTTTCATACTACTTAGTTTCTCTGGTTTGGATAACATTTAATGGATATATATCAGAATTCGACCCTGAAGTAGCCCATGGATATTTGATGCCATCATGTTTGTAAGAGTATATAATGTAAGACAAATGCCCATGGAGGCTTTTATTTCATTGAGTAAATCAGAATACTGTTTTCCTCAAAAGCAGAGTTTCTCTGCCTCGGTCTGCAGCAGGCAGCAACCATACTTCGGCTCCATACAGCAGCAGCAACAGCACAGTAAATCTTGTATCTGATGAGTCCCAGGTATAGAAACAGTAGGAAGGTCACTGAAAGAGGGCAGCGACACACTGACATGACAAGTTACTGTTAGACTTCATACATCCCCAGCAAGGCGCTGCCATCTGTGTGGTCAATGAGGCCTGACATAAGCTATTGCTCTTAGCAAGAGCAACACAGGATTGATTTGCCACCATTCCACGTTGGTTGATGAGTTATAAACATGATCTTACACAGTACCTCAGTAGAAGTAGGATCTACTAGATGTTTCTGAGGAAGAGACAACTGAGCACAATCACATGTGCTGCACTGAGTACCTTACAAAACTGAAAATAGCATTTATGTTGTTTCTCTTTGAAAATACCTATAGAGTACATTTGCACTCTTAACAGATAAACAGGTTCTGTGCCTGTTTCTATGTGCTGAAGTTTTAGTAAAAAAACCCATTTTGCTTAATAGTCTTTCTTCTCTAAAAGAGAATAATGTTGTACTACAGTACAGAGTGTGAAATTAATAGTAAAGTATGAAAGGCCTGTTGTAAAGACCCAGCATACTTTTAGAGGGAAACTAAATTTATCTCAGTAAAAACAGTAGATCCTAAAGTATTTTTATAGAAGATAATGAAAGCTCTTCCGCCACAAAATAATGGGCTCAAATAATCCTAGAATCATAGAATGTTTTTGTTAGAATGAGACCTTATAGACCGTCTAGTTCCAAACCTGCCAGGTGCAGGAACACCTCCCACTCAACGTCCCATCCAACCTGGCCTTGAACACTGCCAGGGATGGGGCACCCACAACTCCTCTGGGCAGTTGTTCCAGTGCTTCACCACACTCACAGTAAAGAATTTCTTCCGTATAGCTAACCTAAATTTCCCTTCTTTCATTTTGAACCCTTGAACTCCATGCCCGATCACTACATTTCCTGACGAAGAGTCCCTCTCCAGCTTCCCTGTAGGCCCCCTTGAGATACTAGAAGGTTTCTATGAGGTCTCCACACAACCTTCTCTTCTCCAGGCTGAACAGCTCCAACTTTCTCAGCCTGTCTTCTTAGGAGAAAGTGCTCCAGTCCTCTTATCAGTGACACTGGCCCTCTGGACTTGCTCCAGCAGTTCCATGTCCTTATGTTGGAGGCACCAGAACTGTATGCAGTATTCCAGGTGGGGTTTCATGAGAGAAGAGCAGAGGGGGAAAATCCCCTCCCTTGACCTGCTGGCCACACTGGTTTTGGTGCAGCCCAGGGTTTCTTTGGCCTTCTGGGCTGTGACTGCACACAATGCTATCTTATATTGAGTTTTTCATCAACTGTCATTCCCAAGTCCTTTTCCACAGGTCTGCTCTCAGTCACTTCACTGACCAACCTGTAGGTGTGCCTGAGATTCCCTTGAACCAGGTGTAGGACCTTGACTTCGCGTTGTTGAACTTCATGAGGTTTGCATTGTCCCACCTCTCCAGCCTGTCAAGGTCCCTCTGGATGGTATCCATTCCCTCCAGCATGTCCAACATGCCACACAGTTTGGTGTTATCAGCAAGTTTATTGAGGGTGCAATTGATCCCACAGTTCATGTCACCGACAGAGATGCTGAACAGGATCTGCCCCAGTACTGAACGCTGAGGGACACCACTTGTCACTGGTCTTCACGTGAACAATGAGCTGTTGACCACAGCTCTTTGTGTGCTGCCATCCAGCCAGTTCTTTATCCACCAGGTGGTCCATCTATCAAATCCTTGTCTCTCCAATTTAGGGACAAGGATGTTGTGCAGGGCAGTGTGCACAAGTCCAGGTAGATGATGTCAGCTGCTTTGCCTCTGTGCATCAGTGCTGTACCCCACTCACAGAAGACCACCAAATTTGTCAGGCATGATTTGCCTTTAGTTGCTTGTCATCACGTGCCTTAACATAGTTTCTGGGAGAATGTGGTCCATGATCCTGCCTGGTACAGAGGTAAGACTGACTGGTCTGTAGTTCCCTCGTTCTTCCATGTTCTCCTTTTTAAAAATGCTGGTTATACTACCCTTTTTCCAGTAATCAGGGACTTTACCTGACTGCCATGATTTTTAAAAAACTATGGATAGAGTCTTAGCAACATCATCTGCTAGTTCCCTCAGAATCCATGGATTAATCTCATTGGGAACCATGGACTTGTGCACGTTCAGGTTCCTTAGATGGTCTTGAACTTGATCCCCTGCCTGTAGAGGTCTTCATCTACACTATCCTCTTGATCAGGTGGCCTGTAGCAGACCCCCACTATAACATCTGCTGTCCCTGTGCTCCCTGTAATCTTGATCCAAAAGCATCTGGTTGGCTCCTCACTCACCCCCAGGCAGAGTTCCACACTCTTCTGTTAGATCTTGACATAGAGGGCTATACCGTTCCTTGTCCCCGTAGACCCTTTTTGCTAAAAAGCTAATAACCTTCCATGCCAATTCTCTAGTCATAGGAGCCATCCCACTGTGCCTCTGTGGTGAAAATATCCTATCCCTAGAGGCATTTGCATGTCTCTTATTCCTCTTGTTTTTTACCCACGCATGCATTTGTGTAGAGGCATCTGAGCCAGGCTCTGAATAAAGTTGACTCACTGGCTGGAAATACCTTTGGCCTGTTTCTGGTATTCATTAAAAGTGTTGGCATCTGACGGATAGGATTTACCCTCCCCTGATAAATCTAGTTTAAAGCCCCCTTCAACAGGCTGGAAAGTCCCTTATAAAAGAAGCCTTTCCCCTTCTCTTTTTGGTGGACTCCACCAGACCTCAGTAGATCAGGCTTCCAAAAGCAGGTCCCGTGGTCTAAGTAACCAAACACTGACTAGGGCACCATCCCTCTAAACTTTTGTTAACCTGCCAGATTCAGCTAGGCATTATAGAGGATAAGTCGAAGACAAAGAATAAAGTGTCTATTTATCACTTCAGTTGCTCCAGTTTATCAGGCAGCAGGTGTAAAAGCAAACAATATGTAATATTTTTTCGGGCAACATATAATTAATAACTCTTTAGTGTTCACTGTCACAAGATTTTACAGGTGCTGAGAGGTAAATAGATTACTTAAGGAATAAAATCAATTCATGATACTCTCAGGAACACCGTGTGACTCTTGTGGACGGTTCTGTTAAGGCCTAGGAGTTGGACTTGATTATCCCTGTGGGTCCCTTCCAATTTGGCATATTCTATGATTCTGTAAAATTTTGACCTCTAGAAGGCTCTGTCAGAGGTGGGTCACTCTCTATGCATCTTGTCTTCTTATGCTTCTGCCAGAGACAGGATAAAAGTACCTTGTCAGATACGGTGCTGTAGTTCTTCATCAGGACTCACTGAATGACAAAGGACTTCATTCTATTGACTGCACCCTCAGGATGACTGAGTCCTTGCTATTTCAAGCCTTTGTACTCCTTATTAAAATAAAGTTTTGACTCATTTGTTCAGAAGTGAAGGTACTTGACATCCCCTCCTTTTCTTTCGCTGGAGGTGATGGTTCTTGACATTTCCTCAAAGTTCTCCTCCTTGAAAGACTGAGATCTACCATTTTTCAGCCCTTATAATACCTGTTTGTTTGTTCCCAATAACAGGGAATAGGAAATAAACATTCTGTTTGAAACTGAACTTAGTATTTTAGTGTAGTAAAATTCTTTCAACTGAGTGATATTATTGGGACATTATAAACAACCATCTTAATAATTATTTGAATATATTTTCAGACATATCTGATCTATCTAATCTCTATCTATCTATCTATCTATCTGTCTATGATCTCACTCTTTTACCCATCTCGATGTCTATATAAAACTTAATTTTCATTTATTTATCCCTGAAATTGTAGTTTTAGTTCTCCAAGTCAAAAAAGAATTTGGTGGTCAAAATTTTCCATAAACTACCCATTGGCAAACTTTGAACAACTTTACTACTTCTATTTCTAGCAGTCCATAAAAGCTGAAGTAGCATTATTTTGTTGACTTTGCCCTTTGATTTTTATTTCCAGTCAAATGATACTGGATTTTCTAAAAACCTTACTTGTATGGTTCATTACTTTTATTTCATGTCATATCATACATTAATAGTTTCATGCAGCTCTTTTAAACTACAAAGCTTTGTCTACCTTGTATGTATTTTTCAAGTTCTACACAGTAAATAATTTATTAATGACTCTGCTCTTTGTATGCACAGAATGTACTCTCAGTGAAGGTCATTCCTACGGAAACCGTATTTCAAAAGCATTGATAAGGGTAACGCCTCTTTCTTATCATTCAGGATTTTGTCCAAATGTATTAATTTAGGTACAAACTGAATTGGCATAAACTGATAGGATTTTGAAAATAGAAGATATGTGATGGGTTTTGTCACAAAACCCCCCAAAAAACAACAACAACAACAACAACAAAACTCCAAAAACCCCCTAGATTGCTCCAAGACAAGTAAATGAGTGAATTAAAAGTAATTAAGAGAAGAGTGAAACCCAGGATGTGGGATCTGATGTTTTCACCATCATGGGATACTACCTCTAGCCTGGAATTTTTCCATACTGACTGCTATAAGCCCTCATGCACTGCAGCAATAAAACATTAGGACAAGTGACAATTTCAAATAAAACCTGCATTTTCACTTCTATTCCCACTGGAGAAAAAAGAAAACCTATATAATTATAGCATTTATAACTCAACCAGTAAAATATATTTATAAGGGGCCACTATCACTATAAACCACTCAGACTCTGTACAGATATACAAAGAGCAATTCTGATGTATTCATATGAGTTCTTGTTTTTCTCTGAACTCGGCCTTTGGAATAGAGCCCTTTTAATAGCCAGGATATGGCATTTTCCCTTCATCCTGGTTTGCTTCTGCTGGAGGTGGGTGTGGTCTCAGTGTACATAAGGAAGCTGGGCAGGGGTGCAGTATCCAGACACACGTCCTTTCTTATATTGTGATAATGAGAGGGTAATTGACCCAGAAGCAGGAACAGAATTTCTTAGATCTCCTGTTTCTGTGTCAGCTCTCTATCAAAATTTGTGCAAGTAACCAGGTTCAATGCTTGCATTATTCTCTCCATGATTTTGCAACTGCTGGACAGCCTTCTCAAAGAAGCATTTCTGTTATAGTGAGACCAAAGCAGTAGAGAAAAGAGATTATGGCATACTCAGGACTCTTTAAGTACTCTGTAAGTAATTTTATTTTACCTAATAAAATGTCTCTATAGCAGTCTCCAAGTCATGCTGTATCTCAGTATGATTTTCTCAAGCTATTCCTTATTGCCTCAAAAAAGAGATTCTCCTTTTTTTGATCTTCTGTGTTTTGACACATTAGAATTGTTTCATAGTTGTCTGAAGAAAATATAAAATATCCCAGACCAACAGCTCAGATACTGTTTTTGACCTATCATTAGATTTATATAATGAAATAGCTCATCTGATGACACTTCTTCCTTTACTCTTCTTCTATTTAATAAGAACTTCTAAGCCAATATGAACATAGAATAAACATCCCACTAACCCAATTGACACATATTCTTGATTAATTATTTCAGGATTTCTACCTTTCAATCCAATTATAATTAAAAAAAAAAAACAAAAAACAACCTATAGACCAGTATCTGCTCCTTATTGTGGAGTCACAGAGAGTAACAGGAGCCATCTAAGTACATACTGAAGAACAGGACTGCTCCAAAGTATGACTCAAAGATATAGCATGAACAGGTGGTAGAAATGCTGTCTCCATAAATTCTTTTATTTCTACTTCATTGCTCAATATTTTACTTTTCAAGTCCTCTCATTATCAAACTCTTCCATGAACCTGAAATTTGTGATTTTTCCTGTCCTCTGCTGAGAAGATAAATATTGTACCATCCTGATAAAAAGACGTCCTAGGCAGTTTTCGTGAATAGTTCTTTGAATGAAATTACACATTTCTTAGAAAACATGTGGATAATGAATAAAATTGGTTTCAAATAAAAATACAAAGAAAATATCTCTAATTTTTTTTCTTTTTTAAATCCATCAAGGCATTCAACATTCATACACATTATGAATGTCATTGAGATTTGCTTATTCAGTATTTTCCAAAATGACCTAAGTGCAACTTTGTGTCTACCTATGGTACTACGCCACTAACTCCACCTGTGCATAAATAAGCCCGTAAGTGAATAAAGCAGTGGAAAGAGTAATTAAAGGTATATCAGAGGGGCACACTTCATTAATCAGTAATATTTATGACTTTTAGTAAGTCCTGCAAATTTTTATTCACCTACTTGCCCTACTTGTAGGCTTTTTTTCTTTTCTTTTTTTTTTTTTTTTGATAATGTTGTAAAATGCCACTAGATTTTTTTATTAGTGTTAATCACAATGGTAAAGGGGAGTCAGGTATGGCAAATTTTAGTGACAGCTGTGTGAAGCAGGGTTAAGATAAGTACTATTCAAACAGTATTTGCAAAATAATATTCTCAATTATTTTTCTATGCCTTGTAATGAGTACATTATTTGTGAATGTTCTCTGGTTCCCCTAGAGAGATGATCATTTCATATTCCACTTAAATACTTGTATTATTTTTCGTATGAAATAGACTGATTATTCAGTATTCATTTTCTGCTGTTACTTAGTATGAAAATCAGAATCTGAATCCATCATATGCTTCAGAGGTGTGAATGAAAGGATGTGGTGGTTTCTCTTTATGCTACAGTTTCAGATGGCTTCAGAAAACGCTAATGAAGTACAAGAGATTCTGACATGAGCCATGTCACAACCTGACAGGGAGACAGCTTAGTCTTTCTAACTTTCTTTTAGTAGCTGCATGGCTCCTCTTGTGTTCTGCAGAATACTGGGAATAGGCTCTTTTTTTTTTTTATTTTGTCAGGTAATTTATCCTACGCTTAATGATGTAAGTTGGGCTACACTGGACAGTTTCTAAGTCCCTGACTCCTCTGAAAAGGTATTGCTTCACTTCAGCATAAATGTAAGAGTTTCTCTTGCCATCTCCCAACATTTCAGTTTTAATTGGCTTCCCTTGACTCCTCTCTTGGATAATTTTGATAAGATATGCAACTTTTGGGTGGCTAATGCATAGTGAGAGATGTCACTGGTGGCTCATGGAAATTATAGAACCACAGTATTACTTGAGGCAACTTTTTTTTGTATTGTAACTTTTTAAGAATACAATCTAAGTAGACTTTGAGCCCAGTTTACCGTAGTAGATTTCAGATGTGTCACTGATGTGTATCTTAATTCCTGGTTTTGTATTCCATCCTTACCTCCCTTATTTTCAGCACTAGGCTGAGGATGTAGAGGCAGTCAGTTCTCAGAAAGTGATAGTGAAATCACTTGATTAAAGTGTTAAAGGAATGTTTCTCAGGAAAACAAAATATGCAGTGGAAATAATTTATGTAGTGTACAGTAAGTTTACATGGGTTATCTGTGTTTACATTTTTCATTTAGAGCAAATCCCTACTTTATTGCCAGAGTAGTTCTCCTTGCCCTTCCCCTTTTGTTTCTGCTTCCCCTCTCCTTTCGCCTTCTCTCATTTACTTTAATGACAGTGGTCTGCAGCACGGCCATGAGTGAGGTCTCAGTGTGCACTCTCTCTGGTGCTGGGTGGCTCCTGCAGCACAGTCAAAGCTCTGCACTACTGAGTGACAGGCAGGAGCACTGCCCGCTGCATGAGTCATTCTGTCAGCGTTGCTCATATGGTCTCGTAACATGGACAATACAGCGAAGGTTCTCTGTGTATGATGGTGTCTTTTGAATCAGATGAGCTGATCCTTGACAGAAGGCAATTTGGACAGTAATATTCCAGGCAGCCATTTTCTACTGATATTTTTCACTTCCCTTCAATATGGCTATACCTCAGCCACTCATGGTTCAATTTATTAGCACTCTGGAAAATTGTTGGTGTGAATTAATGTTGTTGAACTTAAATTATTCTACAGACATGGAAGAAATTTACTGCAAAGTTTGTCTGGTCTGTTTCAAATGAGAGATCCATATTGTGAGTCATGTTAAAATCTCTTTTGATTGCATGAAATTTTCAAACACAAAATCTTCATTACTGTTTTATTGCACTTGATAACTTATATGAAAACAAAAAGCAGAGATAAGTAAAAAAGTCCTCTAAGACAAAAAGAGTGAAGCATAGACTTTTAAAGCTGAAAGAATTAAAATAGAAAGATATAAAGCAGCTCTGATTACAACCTGATACTACAGGTTCTGTATTGCTAGAGGTGAGACAAATGCTTCAACTAGCAGAGAAATTGTAAGCTCTTTGAGAAGAGAATCTAACCTTCCAGAATCTCACCTTCAATTTTCAGTGTCTGTTACTGTAGTTTTGCTGTCTGTTGTAGCAGTTACAAGAGATGAACTCAGTATGGAAGACAATGTTGCTTTTGATGGCAGTGCAGTAGATCACTTCCTATTTAAAGCTCCGTTGCTTGCCATCCACAATAAAGTGACTGTTTAGAAATTAGATGCTCATGGTTAGTCTACACTTGGATTTTTCACATCTGCTCCATGTCACAAAGGCATTCTACCCCTGGTTACACCTGAGTATCCCCATTGAAATCACTGTGACAATCACATGTGTGTAATTGAGAGTAGAATTTGGCCCCCTGTGTTGAAGTTGCTCCTTTGAAAGCTGTTCCACCTCCTTTGGCTTAATCCTGCCCCATTAGGGCAGTGTAATCCCACTCTTGTATAAGTGTAATGTGACTCGAGTTTCAGCCTGATAACTGAAGGGGGGAACCCAGAAGCACTGTAGCTTAAATTCAAAGCCTCATTATATGTTTCTCCTGTGGAAATTACATGAACAGTTGAGTCAGATAAAGAGCACATTCTCATTTTCCTCTCAGATATCCCTTTCATGCTCTTGCAAACCCAACAGAGGGACTGAGTATCAATACACTGTATACACTTACTTTTTCATGTACTTTAAATAATTTTTTAAATTATTTTACAAAGTAAGAGAAATTTTAGGAAAAAAAAAGATATTCAAAAATAGAGGAAGAATACTAAAGAGAAGAAAAACTGAATCATTCAAAAGTTATTAGTTAAAAGATTGGGAGGGACCCTCGGGATCATGTTGTCCAACATTCTGTTGAAAGTAGAGTTTTAGACTAGGTTTTCCAGGGCTGTGTTAAGCCATGTATTCAATACTTTGTGCATGAGAGTTTCCACCACTTTTTTGGGCAATGTTTAGCTGTTCTCACAGTAAGGAATATTTTTCTTATATCCAAAGAGAATTTCTCATGAAGCAAGTTGTTCTCGTTGTCTTGTTGCCATGTTCCCTTGTAGAGACAGTATCTCCACCTTCTTCATAAATATACCTAAGGTACTGGTGGACTGTGATTAAGTTCTTCCTTCCACCTTCTAGGTTGAACAAATTTAACTCCATCAGTATTTCTTCAAATGTCAAGTTCTCCAGTTTTGTAACCTCCTTGGTGGCCCTCTACTGGACTTTCTCATTTTTTTTTGACAACCCTACTGAATTTCGGAATGAAAGCTGAACACTTTTTCCAGATGTGGCTTAACGAGTGCTGAGGACAGTGGAACAATCATATCCCTTGATCTGGTGTTTCTCTTGCTGATGCAACACAGGATGCTGCCGGCCTTCACTGCTGCCAAGCCCACAGTGGTTCTAAGGCAACTTGCTAGCTCCCAGTTAGAAGACGGGAGACTAATTTTCCTGACCTATTTTATATGTTTTTGAAAAAATATGAATCATATAAGCTGTGTTTGCCATAGCAGCCATGACATCGGATTTTAATTCATTGAGATTTTCACCTAATTAGGTGTTTGAAATTGGTAGAGAAAATGAATTCCTTTTTTCAACCTTGTTTAACCTAAGATTATTGAAACAGATAAATAAAATAATGTTGAAATAGCCTATAAGGGATTTAACTTTCATGTGATTTAGATGTCTAACTCGTTTCAGTACTGAAGAATAACCAGTATTAAAACAGGATGAGTGTATGTGAGTTCAAACTGGCTGCTTCAGGCCATGAAAACATAGTGAAACCTGAATAATGATGGGTAGGTTTTCTTATGCACCTGCTTTTTTGCAACTGAAAATTAAATCTCTGTATTTATTTTTGTATATAGATTGTTTACAAGCAAATAATTTGATAGAATATTTAAGGCAAAATACACCTGGGCTGATGCCTGGAAAATCTTCCTGAAGTGGCAATGAATCCATAATTAGGGTTGAATACGCTAATGAATAGGTACAGCATAAAGCTATGAATATGCATAAGGCAGCAAAAAGTTTTGAATATTCCTTTGTGATGAGAATGGATAACAGAGAACAGAACTGGCATGGTTCAAAGGCAGGAACCTAGGTCTTACCCCATCTTCCTTCCACTTGCTTTTCCCACTTGACGCCCTTATAAAGAACCATTTTGTTGATGAATCAGAGGTGGTTAGGCATGATGCCAATTATTGAATTTGTTTCTTACCCATTTACTACAGAAATTGCCCTTACTTGCTGTGGCCTACCAACCTCTTAAGGCTAATGTGAGAACTTTTGATCCCTTTTTCTTTTAATTTTTTTTTCTTCTTTTACTAAATCCTCTTGAATTAACATCTAAATAAAGTGGGAGTGAAGAACTGGGAAATCTTGGTGATACTTTTGTTATGCTTTTTTCTTCATAAGTCTAAGGTGAATTAAGGAAAAACAAACATATTTGTGAGAAAAGTTAACCAAATAATCACAGTTTTTGGAAGAACTATGCCCAAGTTATTTGCTGGCTACAGTTTGGTACAGTAGGCCGTTTTCGGGGTTTTTTTTAGATTTTAATTTTATTGGATTAGTTTTTCTTTTCTTCTCCTTCATACCACAAACTACCATGAAGAACTTACTTAAAGATGAGATTATAACAGGTTTTCTTAGTGAAGAAACATCTGTATTTGCATAAATTTAGGGGTATTTTATCCTTTGGTTTCTTTGGTTCCTCCTTTTTTTTTTTTTTTTTATCTTGATTTTGTTTTGTTTGGGTTTTTTGTTATCAACTTTGTTTTTTAAACGACTTTATCTTACCAAGTTAAATTTTTTGAGAAGGAATTTATATCTCTGGGAGATTTGTTTCAGGGGTTACATTTAAACCTTGCACAATGCCAAAGCCAGCTAGGTCTTGTGATTTTCCTTTGCTTGAAATGGAATTTCACTCAAGGCTTCAGCAATTGTATATGAAGGACGGTACCTCAGAGGTGGCATAAACAGAGTCTGCAAAATGACCTGAGCTCTGGGCTGGAGAATCCACTTTTCCTGTTAGATTTACTTTGACCTAGTAATACCACTGGAACTCTTTTCAGTCTCTCTGCAGAAGAGAATGTGCTAACTTAACTTAAAGACCAGCAAGTTTACCATTACTTGATTATCAAAGGACTATTAGCCCAATTTTAATATTTTGTCAGTTTAAAATACTGTCAGTTAGGACCATAAAGTGCAACACTTAGTGAACAGGAGTTTAGGAACTTCAGGGGTGGAGTTCCGTTAATCTTAGAGCAATATAATGTCTTCCAAGATTCAAGGTTTTTTCTTAAATCTTCAATTTATTTATAGAATTTCCCTAGATTATTTATCTTTCAGCTAGTCAATAAGTTGAGCACTTTCTTGTGGCTGTAAAAAAAACCCTAGCAAAACAAAACATATTATATACAGACCTTGTTTAATTTAGAAACCAGAAGGTGAACAGAAAGAAACTAACTGTAAAAGTGATTTTTAATAGTAAGCCATGACTTGAAATGCTTAGACTCATGGTTTCTGATTAGGTTAAACATTAATTGTATGCTTGATTAAATTTAAGATAAATGCACTCCAGAGACTGATGTTTTGTGTATCTGAGTTCTTGAGAAATGGCAATGTATATAGAACACCCTTCTCGTTTTGTGTGGAGGTGTTCTCTCCCATATACCTCTGTCCCTTCCTCTTTGCTTTGTTCATCACAAAGCTCCTATTAGAAAATACTGTGTGCAGTTACAAAAGCAAATCTAAAAAAACCAAAACATAAACCAGTTATTTTTTTTCCCAAATGTAGCAGAACTGACAGACTTCTTTACAAAATTTCACCTTTGGGAATCTTATATATTGCAGGGAAAACCCCAGGACCAGCAAACACAGACAAAAGGGTAGCTGTATATAAGTTTAAAAGTCCAATGAGGTTGTGAAACATGACAGGAGAGATGAAAATAAAGAACTCAGACAGTAGGTCTCAAGAAGGACTGATTTTTTTTTTTCTTTATTTTCAAAACCAGCCTTCTGTCTTCTGATTGCTCTACTGTGTCACCAGGCAGGAGACAATTCTTAGAGCATTCACTGTCTCCTACTGTTCAAATGTAGTTCTGAACAGTAGGACGCTCACTCATTTCCAATGCACACTTTATGGTAAAAAGAAGATTTTGCTTCATTTTTGTATTCGCACTCTCATAATTTCCTTTCATTTGAAAAATGTCAAAGTAAATGTTGGCAAAGGGATGTTAGTTTTTATAGCGCAGACAAAAAGAGAGTAGTTTAGATGGAAATCATTGCAGCTCTTCAGCTTTCTTCCTTCCTGTTATGAAACATGGAGCTGGAAAAAAAATCTTTGGTGATGATGGCACACAAAGGAATTGAAGGAGGTAAAGAGGTGTGTGCACAATATCAGCACGCCTGATGCTTTCGCTTGCCAAATTAACAGTTATATTATATATGAATTATCAGCCCAGGAAGTGAAATGAACTGCTTATTACTGTCTCAGGATGTCTGAATTTTAAAACAAAGGAAGTTAGATTAATTTAGAAGAAATTGTCAGATTCTCCACTGAATGGTTACTCCTTGGTTATGGCAGAAATCCAGGGCTCTACAGTTGCTGTGCTTCTTAAGTCAATCATCATGGCCAGGCTTCGCGAACGAAGATTTGAGAAGGGCTCTACCCACGCTTGCTACAAACGTGCTGATGGCTAAAAAGGCCAATGCGAGATAGACAAGTCTGGTTGCAGAAGGCACAGAAGAAAGACTCCCCAGGTGATATCGACGAGACGCGATTCTTTCTGCGTTGTCTTTTCTCCTCGAGAGTGATCCTGCGT
>JAYRBT010000093.1:55968751-56027099 GCA_036023395.1 Myiotriccus ornatus | reverse complement strand
ACTGAGTAAAGGGCTTTGAACCTGGTGTGTAGGACCGTAGGCTGTTTTCAGAGCCTCATAGAATCCCCTGTAGTCACCTCTATCTGTGCATAATTGGACTTTTTCTGTGAGATTGGTCCACCACTTGTTCTGGATGAGACGAAGTTTCTGTTGGAGCTTGCTGCATGCAAGTTGAAAGGCTGCTTTCCTGATATGACAAGATGGCTGAGCAAGATGGGCTTGGTGAGCGGTTCTCTTCTTACTCAACAATTCCTGGATCTCATGATTGTTTTCATTAAACCAGTCCTTGTTTTTCTTGAAGGAGAACTCTAAGGATCTTCAGAGGACTGCAGAATGCTATTTTTAATAAGTTGCCGAAGCGCTTCTTAAGCGATTCTTAAGTCAATACCGCATGGGGAAATAACTAGCCACTGTTTATAATTCAAGGGCAATAATTTGATTGGGCTCTGCCCTTTTTAATGGATGTATTGCCCCTAGCCTGTGACTAGAGGCATATCTGTTTTTTGTTAATAGTGAGGGCTACCTCACTATCCCTCAATAGTGACAAATTTGGTTATGTGGTGGACATAACTCTACGCATTTGACAGAAGAAGGATATGTAAACCCTTGGGAGCAAAACCAACAGAGGGTGAACATCCAGGATGTGCTGTGAAAGGAGGCATCAAGGGATGAACCTCAGTGTGGATAAATTGGCTGTATTCAGTACAGAAGTTAGAAGTTCACTGCTCTGTATTGTTTTTTGAGATGCAGTTTTGAAACCAGTAAATTCAACCAGTCGTTCAACAATTAGGATGACATTACAGTGTAATGGTTGTGCCTCAAGGATAGTAAAAACACAAGACTTAAGTGGGCTTCAGTTCCAACAAAGAAGGAATTGTCTCTGCAGTCAAAAGGGCTAGAGATTGTTAGATTTTAGTAAGTCAGAAAGTTGGAAAATCCACTGAAATACATAATGTGGGTTAGCTGCAACATATGCATACACTGCAGTACTCTGGGGTATCAATGCTGTTATGGAAGATAGTAAATTCAGCTGGCTCAGTTTTCCATTCATGCCAAAACCTCTGGAGCCCAGAGTAACACCTCTCTTATTGTTATGACACTTACACAATTTCCAGTAGAAGTAGGAAGCAATTAGTTCGACTTTAAAAGAATGCAAACCCACAATTAATGATGTGCATACAACTACAACAGAAACTTACAAGTTCTATGATTAACAAAAATGTTTCTAAGCCTGAAGCAATTTTCTTCAAGCTGATCTCACTCAAACTAAATTAGGCAATCCTCAAAACAAGGCTCACAGCTGGATATGGTCATGGTTTGAGAACAAAACTAGAAGAAATGTTCAACAAATGCTGGCTGATAATAATGATTCTAGTTATTAGAAGACTGCATGCTGTTGTCTTTTTAGGAGATAACTGTAGGTGTAGGGACTTCGGGGAAAGATTCGCATATCCATCAGTCTTGTGGCAGTATGAAGACATCTTGATTCACTGTGCCACTTTGCTCGTATGTAATAGACATATGATTAGTTATAATATCCAGATTAGTTCTCAGAGAACTAGTCTGCGTTATTGTTTGAGCAGAAAATAAAATCATAAAAAGCCATTGATACTGAAAACCTCAGGAGCACTTCCTAAATAAAGATAATTGTACTCATAGGAAGGAAAACGTACAAGAAAGACTGAAAGAGCCCAGTGATCAGATCTACTTGACCACAGAACAAAATTAAAGGAAAAAAAAATCGAAATCTGACCCATATCCCTAAGAGTTGCCTGAATAAGAAGGACATGCAGTGGCATAGAACTGTTATGACTCTGGACTCACACTCGCCTGTACTCTGAAAGAATCAAACTATTCTGTTGTCCCACAACACTTCTACCTGTAAAGCTATATTTTCCAACTAGTCCTTTGAAATAAGACAAAGACAGATATTGTAGAGGAGCTGATGTGTAAAATTTTGGAGAGTTAAAAATCTAGTCCTGCAATACCATACTGTAACATTATATATGTAAGCCTAAACTGGCTCCCAGGTGGAGTGTAAATGCGGATTTTCAGGCACAATGTCTCTGGGTTGTCTGTTAGGCTTTCTTCTAGGATGATCCTATACTTTGCTGAAGACACGTTGGTTTGTGGTAGCTCCTTGTCCTGTACTACTTTGACTGCTAACACCAATGATCATTTATATAGATTTTTCAAAAGAAAAGGTCTGTGTGCAAGCAAACAGACCCCTGTAGATTTTGTGAGTAGTGGAATATGGAATTGCTTTAAGAATCTCTACTTTACATATAAAGTGGAAATGTTTGTATTTTAATTGGAATAAACATATTTTAATTTATTTTATTTTAAACCAAAATAAATTTAACATTCTTTAGATTTAAAAAATCCTACTTTGCCTTCCCAAAGATTCTGGTGTTTACATTTCTAGCAAGTATGATTTTATTGTCTGAACAGAGGCATTACAGTATGATGTACCAGAGCTGGTGTAGCAGTCTTCTCAGAGAGGTTTCATATTTTTCCTTGAAATCTGACTTCTTCATTCCTGCTCCTGGGAATATTTGATGCTTGGTGACTTTGGCTTAATTTGTAGCTACCCATTTCAAAGACAAAAGGGCCTGTGAAGATTGGTCATGAAGGATCTGCTATCCCAATACGTTTTAAGAGAAGAACTTTTGCTAGTTGAAGGCATGTGAGTGTGGAGTAAACGGTGTTGTCTTCAAATTGATCCCACCAGATGCCAGTTTAGAGAGAGGTCTCACTCGTTTTGCAGACAATGAGTTTTACAGGAAATAAGGAGTGTCCACAACCAGTTGTACCGATGGGGACCCAAGGAAAACCACTGACTCCTGGAGAGCAGTACAAAGCTGGTGGGCTCCATGTACAAGCAGAAAAGTGCACATGGCAGTGGAGGCTACAGAAGAATCTGGAAGCTGTGTGTCCAGAGGAGTCACCATGGGCTCCCATGCCTCTCCTGGCTGGAAAGCCCCTTGGCAGTGTGTCCATCAGCCACCAGGTGTCTCTGCCTTGTGTTGGACAGCACAGGTGCATCTCCAGCTGATGAACAAAGGAGACCAGGTCTGAACACAAGTCCCTGTCTACAGGTTTTGGTCCAGGTTGCTTTAATTTTATTTAAAACACTCTTCGATAATTTCCAATGTATGAATCTCTTCATGCTAAAGGTGGGTTACAGTTTAGGAAGCAAAGCCAGAAGACTTTCCAAAGCCCAAATAGTCTTGACACCAATAAAATTAATTTCTATGCCTTTTTCACTGTAAGTCTTTGTTCAGGATTTTTATTGTGCCAGTCACAGTTTAAAGTGCAAATATTATATTAAGAGAATTTTTATCTCACTGTGCACCAAACATTGAAAATGTATTATTAAAAAAGATGAAATATGGTGAATGTCAAAAATTGCCTACAGGTACTTGAAGTCCTTAAATTTCAAACCCCACAAGTTACTATGAATTTTCTTTCAACTACTTTTGCATAAAATGCTGGCTATAATTTACGGTTCTGGTTTTGAAACATCAACTTTTTTCTTTTTTGTTGGTGAGAAGCCAGCATTGTAGAAGGGATGCAAATTGGCAGCAAGCCTAAATGCCAGTGGGAATACATTGTCTGTGTTATATTCGCATTATTAAACACTACCTTAAAAGCTCTGTATGGTAATTATTAAAATGATCTTGAAAATATCAATCAGAAAAGGAGTTAATAATTACTATGCCTCTAAAAGACCATGAACTAATTAGACCAAACTGCAGATTTTGTGTCTGTGTTTGTGTAATTGATGAAAACACTTTTCAGGGACTTGCTTGGCATGAATAAGCTGCTTGTTTCTGTTAATAAGCTCCTTGATGAAATACAGAGAGAAAGAGAAAAGCAAAAGCTGAACAAGACTATTAGTTGTTTACATTTTGAAAGCTATACCTAGCACTGATTTCTTTTATAGGCAGAACACTTTCAGATGCATGGAGCTATTCTGACATATAAGACTGTTCCTCTTACATCAGTCAGGTTTAAGACAAAGTCTTTCTTGAACGTGTAATTATGAATTATTTCCCCAAAATCTATATTTTCTGCATGCTGTATTCCACTGTTACATAGAACAATATGTGTAGTTCTCAAGCTAGGTTATATTTTTTACCTCACACTTCATCAGAAATAATCTTCCAGTTTTAGTGCCTCAGTCACATCAACACTTTACGTTAGTCTTGGATTGTATATTTGGTGATGTATGTGTGCGCAGACATACAAACTTGCATATAGTTAGATATGTGGAAAAGAAGGGTGATTCAGCTTCTTCTCTGCAGTGCACGCTCTGCAAGAATAACAGAAGGAAAACACAGTAAGGCTTACATTTTGGTTTTGCTAGCAGCAGGTATGACTCCAACTAATTATGAACAAAGAACAGATGTACAGAATAAGGAGGTGACATTTTTGCTTCACCACCTTTCAGAAATGAGCAGCACTTTCAGAATATATAAAGGCCTGTTGGTAGGAGACTATCCTGGATCTTTCACGCCCTCTGGTTGTTTTGGACAAAATATTGAAAATAACACCTGGTAAATGTCCTGTGACATCAAAACGGTGAAATGAAGTCCTTTTGGCTCATTTTCTGACATCAGGCTAGGAGACAGTGCCAAACGTGTAGGTGATGTGTCAGTCCATGCGAGTTAAGTTCCCTTGAGGTTACTCAGACTGTCCTTCACTTTTCTAGGCCTACTGGGCCAAACGTTTGGGTGAATTTTTAGGGGGATATAAATTACAAGTTGGCAAGGAGTTCTTCTGCAGGTTGGTTGGAAAGAGTATGCAGAAAATACGTATTGTAGAGGAGGCCACAAATTGGATAAGCGCAGATATCTGGACATGCCTGCTCAGCACCTGGATAAATGATACACAGTTTTGAGTTTATGGTTATCTGAACAAACTTTATGTACAGTGTACTGAAATTGTAACTTCTGTCCTAAATAGAGTTGCAGCCTCAGATATTAAGCCATGTAAACAGGGACTTGAGGTTACTTAAAAATAATTATTAATACAAAGATTGAATAAACTACATGACAAATTAACACAGTATGTATAAATTGTTCCCTGTTATTGTTTTGTGTAGGCAAATTAAACACAAGATAACCAATCTAGTTTTGATGTGAAGATATTTTAGGTATCGGATTAGGTGGAAGTAACACTGTCTCTTTGTCTTTATTGTGAAAAAATGTAGGTCAGAAGTAACAGAAACAAAACAAATCTGTCATTGTTTTACATCTGGGTACATTGTTTTACCTCTGGGTACTTTTGCACATGCGAGATATTACCAGTCACAGAGCAGTACAGTTAACTGAGCAAACTCACAGTTCCTCAAACATAGGATCATCTGGTAGTGTGAAGGCTCAGACAGGTAAAGAAACTTACACTAACATTTCAAACTAGAGGCCACATAGTCTTGTATTGGTTCCCAAAATATTAACTAGTTTTATTTTATGGGAATATGGAAAAATCATACCCGTGAACAATGGCAGGTAGAGTCTTAAGAACCTATTTTTGTCAAGTAGTGGTTGACTTATGCCATGAAAGCAAAGCACTTATATGTATTATAATCTTCTTTTTCCTGTCTGGTATAGCAACAGAAATTCTCATTATCCATATAAATGTCTAATCCTGTAGGGCTACTACTTTGATATTTATTTTGGCAATGTCAAATAGTTTTTTTTAATTCATTCTAATTTATTTACCACACTTTTGTATACCTATTGATCATTGTCTACATAATTCACTGTTGAATTATTTCTGAGAAAAAATACTTAGTAATTTCCTTCTATGATATTGTCTTATCATCATGCACAAATTATCTATCTCCTCTTTTTGTTCAACAGTCCTAATCTCTGAATATTTCTTCTTATAGCAGATTTTTTCTTTATTCTGTTTTTGCCAACAAAACTTGAATTAATTCCACTGAATTTTAGGCTCCTAACTGAAGCCCTTGATTTAAGACCCCCTAACTGTAGACTCCTTTAATGTTAGGAGATCTTTGCAGGTACAGTTTTGTATACTCTGACTGTAAAGAAATCATGAAACGACAAGGTTCCTAATCGAGTGTCTCAAATAAATGTCTTAAATTTATTGATATGGTCTTGAAGAGTAAGAAAACATCCACGTTTTTACTAACAGATCAATTTTCAGTAATGTTTAATAACCTGTTGCACTAATTTAAGTGTTGCTGTGCCAATAACAGTGCTGCACTCTGAACAGAATTGCTGTGGAGCAATTTGCGGACACCTAACTATGCCAACCCGGAACTCTAGGGCTTACTTTGATGTCTACGGAAACATATCACTAAATTTTGATGAATAATATGTGTTGAAATTTTGAAAAAAACTGCTCAACATGCAGTACCCTTCAATTCTCTTAGCTTATTTAGATTTTCGTTCTTCCTAGGCTCCTTTAAAATGCTTGATAACTTTTGTTGGGATGAGTTACACATCTGAGAACAATGCAGCCTAATTCACCATCTCTCATGATTTTAATGGAGCCTGCTGAACAAGTTACGTCTTGCATCTTAATTATACATAGACATGAATTGAGTTTCCATTAAAACTTAATGCCGGTGATTTCAGGGTGATTTCACTTAGAATCTTTATTGACGCTGGTGGTCTGTTCTTGGTATTATTTTTTTCATTATTGATATCGCAATGTGAATAATTTGCTCAGTATTAATCAGGGCAAGGTTTTAAAATGAAGGCATAAATACTTCTTATGACATCTACTTTCTTATAAGCCTACAGCAGTTCCAATGAAGGAAAATAAATAATACCAGCTAAGGAACTAGTCTGTAAAAATTAAATATCTGATGAATACAAAAATAGATCAGGGAACTGCATCAAATGGTGGAAAAGCAATGCAAGAAACAGGCATTACATCTGCATACGGTTTTGTTTTGTTTATATTTGCACATAACTCCCTTGGGAGGCCAGCAAGTATTTTTTTGGTTTTAGTGACGCCAGAATATTCAAGCTGAATGCAGAAATTTAAGTATTAAAATCTACATACAAGCACTTGAAGAAATATTTTACACCTTAGGAGCACTGAGGTGAAGCCACGTGGAGTTCCGAAGAGCTTGGGGACAATACTCATTACACATTTAAGCACCTCTCTAGATATTCTGCTTTGAAATTCAAAGGTGTCCAAGACAATTTTAACTCAAGCTTTGCTATTTAAGCAAAAGATTTTAATTTTTGGTGAACAATGAACACTTTTTAGTGTCTGTCTGCTGTTTTGATTTTGTTCTTTATTTCATACTCTTTCATGCTTTCACTTGCTTTAGACATATCTGGCATCTAAATTTTAATTATATTTATTCATTTTACCTCTCTCTTTAAACACTTTTCAATCAACATATACTTCCTCTGCAAGAATATCGTGTTCAAATTCTCTTTATTCAATTTTACTGCCAAATCCTGTTTGTCTTACTCATGCAAGTATTCCTGCAGAAATCAATTGAACTACTTGTATGAGAAAAGCAAGCAGTTCTTGCCTTTATTTGGTAAAGCAACAGACATGAACAAAAGGAGTACTGTACCTGCTATGGGCAACCAGAAACAATGACGGGCTCCTTGATAAGATTAGATGTAATTTTAAATGTAACTGGGACAAAGAATCCCTCCCACCAACCTCAACTCATAACTCTCTACAGTAATTCCACCACAGCAAAGCAGTTGAAGAATTACTGACAAGAGCCAGATTGCCCAGTAAGCACACCTAACAGACACAGAAACGTGATCCACATTATTTTTAGATTTGGCAGTCATTTTGTGCTTCTTTCAAAAAAACCCCACCAAACAAAAAAACAAAAACCCCAAACAATCAAAAAACAAAGAAAACAAAAAAAAACCCAACAAAACAAAACAAAACAAAACAAGGCAAACAAAGAAGGAGAAAAAAAAAAACAATATTTTAAACCAGGCACACAAAACCCTTGTACATTCCTGGTTTTAATGTTACAGGAAGACCTTACCTTTTAAGCACCCTTATAAATACACACTGAAAATACTTCTGTGAACCAGCTACTTGTGGCTGATTGCTTCATAATAAACATATGTTCTACATTGTTGTCATGTATAAGCAAATAAGCTTAACTTTAAAACAGAAAGGCTCTACCCCTTCCCAAACTAATTACCCAAATTTAACTCACAAAATTTATGCCAGCAAAGCTGACAACTGAGTTTGCAACTATGAAATGGGAGCTAGACTACAGGCAATACAGATATTCTGTCTGAATTCCTATTTATCCTTTGAAATAACATATTTGATTAATTCCATCTTTAACAACCAAGAGAAACCTCCAACGTAACATCTACTTATCCCTCTATTCACAGTCCTGAGATAAGCAGTATGCAAATCCACACACAGTGAGATTGAGACATGATTTGTTTTCCTTTATAAAGTATTCATTATTTTTGGGTTTTTTTTTTAGTCTTTGCCTATTTAAATATACTGGTTTATGTATGGGTCAAATGTATTCAGTTTGTCACCTTAAGGCTAATAACTAAACTAAGTTTAGATGACAGTATAGCAGCTTGATGCAGAGGCCATTGAAGCCAGTGGAATAATACCCATAGGCTTTGGATCAAACCCATACAGAGGATAAGAGAGCTAGATTAGGGAATTCAAACAGCATGGGTAGGGTTTTTGAATATCTGAAAAGGAGATGAAGCAGAGCAGGATGAACTGTTACACGAAGTGTCATCCAACATTTTGCTCAAGAACATAAAGTTTTTGCTAATGAAAAAATAAAACATTTTTGTCCTATTCCCTAAGGAATATGAAGAAGTGTCCCCTGCAGCTAGCCTGGGACAATGACTGTGTCAGCCTACAGAGTACTTTAAGGGGAGCAAGTAGTGAAACACTGAAATTGAACTATCTTGGCTGTTAACTATCTCAATTCTGGTGAGCTGTTGGCACCAAGGAGTGGAAGGCACTCCATCCTCCGTCACTTTCTGAGAGCATATGTGCTCCAAGGCCACAACACATGACAGCTTGTTTTACTGACCGAAAGCCAGGACCTGCTGCATCATTATGTTCATGGAAGTCCTTTCTATTGCAGTTTTCTAGCATTTCTTAACAATTTTCAGCCCTTGGATTTATCTGTAATATGTTATTCTTGACCAAGAAGACTTTGTCCTGTCACATACTTTTTTCCTAGAGTTTGTGATCTGTGCTGTTCTGAGAAGAACAAGAGCCTTTACTAGATAGGTGGTCTTGGCACACATCTGTGGCACCTGTAACTCAGGTACGAATGTGTGATAGAACTCTGTTCTCAGTTTACCTAGACCTCACTTCTCCATCTGAATAACAGAGATAACACCAAGCTTGCCCTATCTCAAAGAGGTAGTGGGAGGTTAAAAAACATTTTTAGTTGCTAAGTGCTAAGATATAGTTATGATGAGGGCTTTGTAAGTACCTTCACATACACCAAGTCTTGAAGATGTTGAAGGAAAATATGGCTCTATTTCACTTGTAACTACTTTTGTTACAATTTTTGGTTCATCTTTTGAAATTTAAGAAATTCACATCATTCTCGAACAGTAGAGAGTGAATGTATTAGAAGTGAGATTAATAAAAACTAATTAATAATATTGAAGTAATACGATTTGTAAAACACTTAATAAAGTTCAGTATCCTTATCCTCTACAAAAAAAAAAAAAAACAAACAAAAAAAGTGGAAACTGAGCAAAGAAATTAAATGACATGAGCAAGGTCAGAGAATTAGCTGCTAACACAGCTGAAACACACGGGTGGGACTGAAATACAGATCAGAACTGATCTTCTTCCCTTCTGTTTTAAGAAAGTGCATTGATACCAACCGGCCATGACAAGAGAATTTTTGTACAGCATTAATGACAAAGGAGTATCCTAGTTCCCACATTTTAAACACAGAGCAATTATTTTCTAAGATTTCTTTTTCATGATGTGAACAAGTTTTTGTTGCATAAAAATAATAATCTAAGATTTGAAAGCAGTATGAAAATTTGATTTTATTGGTTTCTTGTCCTGAAAAATTTACTATTAGTATGCAAACAGAAATTAAGATACATAAATATGTAATACTGGGTTTTTCTACCTTTGTTAGGGTTCTGACAGGAGTAAGTCAGCCTTCCAGTTTTTGAATCATTCATTCTGCTGGCATCTGCCTTTTATCATTGACTGTCCGTGAGACAGACTCTTGTCTTCAAAAGAAATTACTGTCCACTGTTATAAAACTTCTGAGAACTTTGCATATTAAGACTGAGCCTTTGTGGCCACATCCACGTTCCCTTTAGGAGCTCTGTTTATGATCACAGAGACCCAGCTCCTGTGGAATGAGCTGCTTCATTTCAGACTGGAGGAAAAGCAAGAAACTACCTGAAAATACCACAGGTGAGCCTACCTTTAGTGCCTTCTATAAGGTAGAATGACAGTACCCAGTGAATAACCGAACAACTCAAATGATGGTGTGGATGTAGCCTGGCTATCTCAGTGGCATCAATTTACATGAGGTTAAACTGAATTTATAGAAATATTGAAGACATTTCAGCATGACTCTGAATGCCCAATGTCTGATGTTAAGCAGTGAGCTGTTTTCAGAAGTAGGGTGCTCAGCACATGCTGATAGCTAGCTCATGCCTTTTTGTGGTAACAAAGCCCAAAGTCACCCAAGAACATGAGTCACTCAGAAAGCATGAACTTGGATCCCTCTTCCCCTGGAGATAGGCAAACCCTTATTTGTGATAAATCTATATTTTGCACACAGGCAATCTAGACTGCAGCAGTTACCAAGAGTTAAAACAGGGAGCAAAATCTAGAGTGCCGATGGCTTAAAAGTCTCACATTTCTGAGACATGCCTCATCCTTCCATATCATTCTCCGACAGGGTTATCAGAGGAACTTTCTGCATTCAAAGAGCTGTGGTTCACAGCTCAGCTAAAGTGACCACAGCACAGTGTGAGGTGACATGTCGCTGCATTGCTTGTTTTTTTCTTTTCCCTTAAAGCCTCCCTGGACTGATTTGAGTTGCCTGTCATCAGCCAAGATCATGGCCCTGCCAGGCACAGCTTCCCAGGATGTGTCAGTGAAGGGGGTGCTCCAGGCAGCCCCCTAGACCCACCGACCACCCGGGTGTGAAGGCAAATGCTGAGAGCCCCCAGCACCAGTGTCACCACAGGCGTCAGCTGTGGAGAGGGGGCCAGACTGCTGGGAATGAATCTTGGTGCTGAAAGGGTGCACTTCAACCTTTCAGTTTGTACACAAGTCTCCCTGTAACAGCATTATCTGGCAATTGGCCTTCTTAGGCCTAATTTTCAATCCACAAGTAGGAGGCAGGTCATTGAGGATATCCTCACTATTAGAGTTATTCAGTTTGCATAAAGGCTCTACTTAGCACTTGAGGAAGGAGTGCTGATTTCCAGAGTGTTGATTTGATCCCCAGTCACTGCTGTGTGCATAGCAAGGCAGCATGACACTGGCAGTTGAGGGTTTGTTGATGATCAGCAAAGGCGAGGTCCCTACAGAAATGTCCAGGACCATGGCTAAAATTCCAAAACTTCCATAAACAGCAAAGTGATACCTGCTTTGCAATTGAACATTGTGTTAAGTGCCAAAAACATATTGTAATGATCACTGAAGTCACCAGTAGTAAATGGAGGGAACAAAAGTGCAAATATAAATATTAATTAAAACAAAATTAAAGAATGAAATTTGACAGATAAAGTTTGTCATATGTATATTTATAAAGTACAGTTATGTTTGAAATCATAAGTGCTCCTTGCACTTAGAAGTCCTAAGAGTTGTTTTTGAGAGACCAGTACTTGATAAAGGGGATCAAGAAAATTATTAGAGCTCTAAAAAAGACAGTAATGATGCTGAGGCTGGAAGCATACAAGCATGTCATTTGTTTCACCTGGCTCCCCTTTCATCCTAAGTTATGCATCAGTTCTCTTAGCCTAAATATGCAAACTTATGAAAAAATACACTTATTTTTTGCCACAAATACATTTTCATTTTTAAAGATATTGATATGAGAGCAAGACAAACACTTGAATTGTGTTTGTAGTTAGGTTTATGATTTTCAAACTTTCTCAAATTAAAAAGGAGATGCAGTTCCACCTGGAAAATTCAGTGTTACAGAGTATGACCCAAGTTTTACTCAGGGAAATCCTGTCTTGAACACAGAAAGGGAACTGCTTCACAGGATTAATGTTAGGAAAAAAGGGACCAAAACAAAACCCAATAGTAGAGAATATTTTTTATCCCATATTCAGATCCCTGTGTTGACCTGATATCTTTCACAGTAACTGAACAAGCTGGACCCCACCTACACCTCAGTACTTATCAGCTGTGAAGAAGATCAGGTCTGTTCCATGTTCAGCTCAGGCTTATTGCTAATGGCTAATAGGCAGCCTATTGTTAGCATTGTATTTTTACCTGCCAGAGAATATCTAACTCTGGTATGAGAATATGCTCTGCTAACCTTAAAAGGACAACTTTTGCTTACCTAAAAATAGATGTGTTATAGCTCCTCCACATTTGTGAATTCCTGCTGTTGACTGAAACAACTGACATTCAAGAAATAACATGCCCACTCTTCTGTACATTAATAGGCTATTATAAACAATGATGAGTTTGAATTCTTGAATTACCAGTCTATACAGAGGTCGCTATGTGCAGAAAGAGATCAGTGCTGGAAGTCCTGTAGAATCATTTTTTTTAATTTCATATTTGTTTCTTTACTCAGAAGATGAGCAACTTCAGCATGAGCAAAAAAAGACAAACCCCATCATGTTCTAACACAGAAGAATTTCCAAAACAAAACAGAGAGCTGTTATTTATCCTTATTTTTTGTATATAAGAACTATTGTGTTTAGTTTCTTCAATACAGGTGTGGAAGTCTTAATCCAAATCATTCATGTGAGAACAAGAATTCCACCTTAAGTAATTTTTTAAGAACCCTCTGAACAACCAACCATATATAAACAAAGGAGGAACTTCATTATTGTTATTGAATTCTGTAGCCTGAAGCAGAGAACTTACAGGTTGGTATTAATAACAGATGACAGTTTTGAGTCCTTCTGAGATGTTTTTGCATTTTCCAGCTATCTAGAAAGTCCACAGTGGGTATCAATGTATAGCAGGGATATGCCAGGAATACTGCAATACACTACTTGCAATTGTTAACACTTCTAATACAGAAAAAAAAAAAAAAAAAAAGGAAAATTTTTTGATTTTGAACTTTTCTGTTTTGGATAAAGTAAATTCTAAAAATCAATCTGTGCTTTTGATTCTTCAGAATCACTTCATTGGTCACCAGAGATCATCTAATCATGTAACCAGAAACAGTGTATAACCCAGACAAACCGTAAACCTGCTGCCTCACAAAAATGGTTAGCCCTGAAATTCCTTTTTCTTTTCTCTGTTTTTAGCTGAATCTATTTTAAGATGCCTATATCCACAGTCCGTAGCAAACTTCAGGGTGTTGATGTATTTTAAACTTTCCTTAACAGTAAGGAAAATAATGACGTTTTGACCTTGCCCACACATTTCTTACTTAAGAAAGAATATAGTGATATTCTATATAGATATCTGCATATCTATTTTGTTACTCTTTATTAATCCAGCAGTGTGGTGAGCTAAAGAACTACATTTGTGTCTAAGTATTGGCCAGACTCAGTCTAACAGCACAACTGATTTGTTACAGGGAGAGTGTAATTCTTGGGCTTGTAGTAAAGTCATAAAGCATTAATGTAGCACAAAGTCTTGTTTAGAGATATATTCTCTTTTGTCAGATAACACTGTTTCTGTTTCCAGCTGATGTCAGTTGGAAATTTTGCACTGACTTCTCGCCTCCATCCACCAGCAAAGTTTGCCCATCTTTTAGAGATGGGAGGCATGAGGGAGGTGAAGTCCCACTCTGAGACTTTAGACTACAACCACAGCAACAATAGTAATAATATTTGGCAGAGTGAAAGGCGAAAATAAATTCAGTGTTTGAGGACTGCTATTTCAACAGCACTTAGAGAAAACCAAAAGGTCTGTGAAGAACTTTGAACATGTTATGTTTAGTTTTCACTATGAACTTTGTTCTGAAATTTTTCGGATAAGTCATTAAAATGTTTCTTCTTGGGTTTTTGGAGAAGATGGGCATTTTTTTCTCTATTGTCCTCATGGAGACTAAAAATTACCCTTAGCTGTTCCTGAAATACAGAAAATGTGACTGTCAGGAGCTTCTGAAGAGCAGCCTGCTAGAGGCTCTCCATTTAGTTAAACAGTCATGTTGGTCGTTGATGAAACACTACAAAATGCAAACGTTTCAGTTTATTTTTATTCTGTAAGGACTTGGTGAAATCTTTTTTGAATTAATGGGAAGCTCCCAGGTTATTTAATAGATTTTACTATACAGAAATTTTCTATTCTGTGTTTAAAGTCATCATTTGCAGAGTTTGGCATTGTAGAGTCAATTTATCTGCACTGAAATATAAACCAGAGGTTTGTAACTGCCACAGTAGGCAAAGGTGCTTCTTTCTCTGAAGTCAATTCAAAATCTTAGTTGAATCAATAGTTTTGATAAATTATCTGCTTTTTGTTAGATTTGTGCCTTGAATTCCATTTGACCTGTTGATATACCATAACAAAAAATACTTTGATCAGTACTTTACTTTTCTAAATTAAAGGAAAGATATAATTGTGGAAATGGATGTAATATCTGAAGTGTTTTTCACAATAGTGAAAGACTCTAAGGGGATCTAGGATTAAAATCTTCCTGGCACACAGGCCTATGCATTGTCACAAGAACAGTGACTGTAAAAATGATTTAGTTTCTGGCTGCAGTCTTGTTGGTGTGTTTCTAATGCTTGGGAGTAACATACCGAATTCAACAGAAACTCTTTTCTTGGAAAGCAATTCTTGTTTCTCCAGGCTGTCATCATTTGTAAAGCCTTTAATAGTAGTTGACATCATGTGCCATTATGTGTCAGACTGGTTAGCAAAATCTTTTGATACGTAGACTTATTTGTCAGGTAGCAGATTCCCCATACTCCTTTTCACCTTTAAACTGTTATATCCTTCATTGGTCAAAAATACCTGAAAGCACTGCTTCAGCATGAGTCTTGTCACATGAAGTTGGTGTTTTCCTCTTCTTCATTTATTTTTATCAAGCAATTTATTTTTAAATACTTGTCATGTTTGGCTTGTTACTGCTGCTCTACTTCACTAGGAAAAAAAATTGTTAGATGCTTGTAATTCATAGAATGATGTAGTAACGGGCTCTGGGATTTTAGGAGGAAATCAACTGCAATGATTAGTTTGTGTTGAAAAATAAATATATGATTTTTTTTTCCAGTGAAAATGATTGCCAGCTATGGCATATTATTAATTCTTTGCTTTTTCATTTTTATAGTGCTAATAAAGCCTTTGTGAATAAGAACTTGTGAATAAGAACTAATTAATATGGCTAAGCATGGTGCGGCACAGAAAGTTTAGCCTTGTGTGCTCATATTAGACACTAAAGTAACATGTAAAAGGTTAATTTCTGATTGCAAATGGTTCAGATTTTTCAGTCACAATAGGTCAAATAAGCACTTCAGTCCTATGGCTTTATGCTGAATATCCAGAAGGTGGACTTGATTTTCCATATGTGGATACTCCCTGTGATTCTCTTGCTGTAATGATGTAGCATGTGCAGTATCAGTCACAGTCAGCAGGGAGGAAAAGCAGCTTGAGTCTGACAAACTAGCTTTTTGTTGTATTGTGCCTTAAATTTGTAAAGTACAACTGTACAGATGTCCTGTCCAACAAGAAACCAAGTAGTGAGACAGTCTTTTTTTTAGTACTAACATCACTCTGTATTTTCCTCAGTGTCTATATTTGGACACAAAAATACTGTGTATAACTCTAAAATTCGAAGCTGGGCTGCTATCTACAAATATTTTATCAACTCTACACATGCTTTTAATGTTTATCTCCTGACCAGAACAACATGAGTAGTTCTGTGTTATTCCATACAAATTTTTATGGCAGATAGAATTTTTTTTTTTTTTATTTCAAGAGTACATTATAGCAGCCATTTTTGTCCCGGATTTTCTTCAACTTTGACTATCTTGGGATTTGTTTGGAACATATTACTAGCAGTAAAACTAGGAGTAATGGAAATTTTTGAGTTTGGAGTTAAATAGATGGTAACAAATCACAAGATACTAAAATAGCAATTTAGTGACACAGAAGTAAGTATCTTCCTGTATTTTAAGACGAAAAAAATCCAGGATTTATTTATTCATTGAGACATAATGAATATAGGAAAGAGAAATGCCTTGTCAACAAAGGCATAAATAAATACATATCTATGAAAACTCCACTGACCTGAAAGAACTTCATCTGCTAAGCAAGAAACAGAGTACTAAAATAATTGTCTTTTTTTTTTTTTTTTCTATACAGTTTCTATTGTTCTCAACAAGAGCCATTTCAGTGACTTAAGAGACTGGCTGGTAAAGGGTTACTAAATCAGAGGAGTTCAGAGACAGATTAGGGTTTCCCAGCGGCACATATCTCTAGCAGCAAGTGTGGAAGCCAACTCGGAAGAAACACGTTTGAAGTGGCAGAACTAATCATGCAGAAGCAATTTGCGATTTTCTCTCTCTCAGCCTAGATAAAGCAGAGCATTATGACATTGGCTGCATGGAACAAGGTCAATTTACTGTGAAAAGGCAGCTAAAGTCTCCAACTTCAAATAAACTTTCATCCTGAACGATGAAAAAGAGGATTTTACCCTTTTGCTTATACCATAAAAAGGCAAACCCAAATGAACAATTCAATTAGGACAGCCTAGTTTGCATATTTTTTCCCACCACTGACTCCCTGATTGTTTTAGCCATTCATAATGTAATTATATCTCAAGGTATTTCTCTTGACATAACAGAAAGGGAGCTGCTCAGTTGCTGATAGACTTGACCTCAACTGAAGCTGTGGGCTTTACTGAAAGTAAAAGGATTAAAGTGCAAAATTTCACATGGTTACTTCAAAAGAGGTTGAGTTTCTTTTTCGTGTTTCAGATTTTTAAAATGTCACCAGAAATAATCTAGCCAAGATACCATGTGAAACAGTTATTCTATATATTACTTTAATTTGCATTATTTCTCCATTGTGACCTGAAATTTTCATATGCTAAGATCAGCTTTCTGCTTGACTGATATTGCTGCACATATCTCAAAGCTACATCATTTGCATAAGTTGTGATTCTTTTTCTGTGCACTCCTTGCTTTGAGCCAGTGACTAATATCCTTCAGGAGGAATAAGGACGCGGGATACTTTCTGTAATGCATTAGCTCAAATATGCTTCCTAGGACATGGAGAAGCAAAGACAAAAATTTTAGTTATTTCCCATTTTCTTTACCAATGACTAACCCATAGATGTAGTTACTCTCAGCTCCTTTTTAACCTACAAATACATCTTTTAAACAGTACCCTTCTAACTCCTCTGTGTTGCAGTGTTAATATCAATCATATCTTATTTCCCAGCTTATAGAGAGTAGATGCTCATCCCAATAAAAATACAACCTCATCTATACCATCTACTTCATTAGTGAGACTGTCCAGTTATGATGAATAATTTTGGGAGAGAATGGTCAAAAAATGCTTTTGGTCATGAACCCTGTGACTAAGCACAAACTATCATCTATGCAATGGGAAAAACACAGGCAAACCCTCTCTTACCTATTGCTGGCAGATAGCCAAGGCAGATCATTCTTGGGAAAAATTAAACAAGGCTTCATTTTAATTAGTTGTCCAGGGATTCAGCCAGCTGTGATGTACTTGTTTTTGTGCATTTATGTTTATTAGTTGACTCCAAAAGCCTTCCTCTTTCCTTCCTTGCCCTTCTGCCATAGTTTATATTTATATTGATGGCAATAATTTGGATATAGAGAATTTTGTGTGCATTCTGAAATCACAGTTGGAAGGTAAATGAAGATATGATTGAATGCCGCTACTGCTACAGTTCATGTTAAAAAATGCACAACCAGTCTGAGGGCAGAGAGGCTCAGTGAATTAATGCATTAGTCTATTAGTCTTCCTGTGCCAGACTAGGACTCCAGATTGAGTTCTGGTGAGCAATGAACCTCTATAGGGCTGACATTTGCTCCTGGAAAGGAGTAGAAAACAGTCCATTAACCTTCGCATTGGTATAAAATCAGCTACTGAATTCAGAAGCTGCTGGACAGCTGGGTTCAGCAGAACAGCCATGTGGACAAGTCTGTCCTTTCACTACTTGTATAGTTTCAATGAGCAGTACCATCAATGTGGTTGGTACTTCACAGGAGAAAAAACATTCCTTCTAGGTCAAATAACCTTTAATCGAAGGACAAATACTTCCCTCCCCCACTGTCATCCTCTGCCCTGCTGATAGTTCTTCTGCATAAACTAAACCGAAATTGCAGTTTTCAGTGTTCAGATTTCTGACTGGAGTTAGATTTTTGCAGAACAATCTTTCCTCATTGTGCAGTCTTGGACAAAAGTGATGTGAGACATAAAGAGACTTATCATAGAGAAAAGATAAAACTGTCTTTGCCTCCAGTTGTTGTAGTTCCTACGGAATAAACCTCCAGTCTTGATCCCAGCATTGAAGTGGAGGAGCCTTACCCTAGATTCCTTTGGATTTTGCACAGGGAAGAACCTGAGAATGGTTGGCCACTGCTGCTCCATCTGAAAACCTGACAAATTCACAGCCCTTGCCAAGACACTCTTGGCAAGGACTGGGAAGTGAAGTAGGAATGTGCTATAAAGGGCTTCCACCCACATTTCATGCTCACCGTGCACAGTCTCACGGGGACAGGAGCTTCCACATACAAATAGAAGAATATTAAGTCCTGGCTGAAAGCTTGCCCAGGCTATTAGGGTTTCTGGGGATGCTGAGGAAATTTCGACTCCTTAAAAGGTGATATGAAAAATCAAATCTGCATGAAACATACATAGTGTTATAGAAGTAACAAAAGAATTGCAGTCGTTAAAAAAAATAAAAGGCAACATCATAGACATGCCCTGGCTTAAGGGGGATTTAAGACTGGGATTTCTTCAGGACTAAGCCTCTCTTTTGACTGCTTTCAAGCATTTTAAATTAACATGAAACACATAAATGTTCTCTTTCAGGGGCTTACTGCAGAGCTTTTACAGCTGTATAGAAATGAGAGGCTACTTTAGATGTGCTGCAGGTTTCTTCAGTTATACCAAGTGCTCTCTTTATGACATGCTCAGAGAGTGCTTTGGTCAGAGCACAATGAAGGATTCAGTAGAGATAAACATGCCTCTTCATTACTAAGAATTATGTATTTTTTTCATTTGTTCATTGTTTGGAGCTAGAAAACTCTTGCTTGAAAACTGAGGAACTGCTTTGCAGATCCGACTTTTCACCCTAGGGTGCTGACTGCTGGCTCACACCCATTTCTTAACCATGAAGTATTGCTTTGTTCTGTTTCTGGAAATGCAACAAGATATGTCTAGGTTTCCTTTTGAAATGGAAAATTTGTGACATATTTCTCATACATCCAAACTGTCAAGAACAACTTGTTTACCCCAGAAAGTCCTCTACTATGTGGAAGCCATATTAAATTTCTGATAAGTATGTTTGGTACATTCCAAGTGTCACTATTCTTGCCATAAAACAGATACCACATGATAAATGGGCAGATATGCAGGCCGATGTAGATGGATTCTTGTATTTTATGTACAAAAGGAGACTAATGAAGAATTCTAAAAAGAAATTGCATACAAGGGCATCAGAGTCCTTAGCTTATGATTTTAATTGATCACTGAGGTCAGCGAGAAGTACCAACTTTCAAAAAATATAGCCTTACAGTTAAAACAAACTTATTGCCAAGCCAATCTTTTTATACATACGAGAGAGAAAATCACAAACTTTGGAAAATATAATGAGGTTTCTTTTCTACAGATTTTTGTATGAACAGGTTACATTGACTTCAGATACATAGGCAAAATATAGAAAATATTGATTGCTTGTCCAAAACACATCAGGCTAAACCCTTTCGTTTGTACTCACTGCTTGAGTATACCTGTACTCAAAAGCAGTTTCATTGTTCAAAGGATAAGGTGTTAATAAACTGAAATAAAGACAGGAACTCCTCTTACTGTTCCTCAAACTCACTCCTTATTTCTGAGTGAGGGTTACAGAGGATAGATTGTGCAAGAAAGCTAAAACTCCAGACTTTTACTTTCTATTATATTCTCAAAGATTTAAGAACTACCATTGAAACTGCAGACTGGAATGGGAACGTGAATTGTATATGATGCAAATTCATCTTTTTTTCACAGTAGTTTTGCATAGGGTTCTAATTCTGATAGTCATATAAGACATTCAGGGAACAGCAATGTATTATTTGATATTTTGTGTCTGAAAAGAGCTATGCCCTAATTTATCAGGATTAATTTTTTAAACCCAGTACATATTATGCCTGTATAATAACTCATAAAAACTGGCTTAATGGAAGATTATTTTACTTTGATATAATTTCTTGCACTGACATAAGACATGGCTTAAACCTAATGTCTCCTGATTTTGACTGTGTCCTTACATTTAAGTTTCTGACTTTACCAGTAGATCAGTATTAGAGGGCTGAAATTGTTCCTGTCCCAGGTGTTGATGTTCACCCTTTAATGATCCTGTAACACAGTCATCAAAATATGGACCTCCACCCCATTACCACAGCTTGTCTATATGGCATATTTCTGCAAACCCAATGTTGTTATTACTCTCAACTCCTACCAAGCAAATACAGAAAGAGAAGGAAGCAGGAGGCTGTGAAATAGTAACATCTTTAAACTGATCCATTTGGGTTCAGCAAGGCTTCTTTATTAAAACCTGAAGATCTTCATTCCATTTCCACTCACACAGGCACTCATCAAACAGTAAATCGGTTTAATAAATGTTACCTTGGGTTGTCACTGACAGGTGGTACTGATTGGTGAACCTACTGGCTATCTGTCCCAATTCATGGATACACAGAGAGCTGTTTGGCTCCCACATGGCTATCCCCAGCTACAATACAGTACTTTAAGGTAAAGTTTTGATGATCCATATGTCAGCAATTTTCAAAAAGAAATTGGCTCACCTGCCGTGATGTAGAGTGGGGGCAGGCATCTGGGGAAGCTAACCTAAGGTAAGCCATCTGTATGGTCCTCACTTGGTGCAAGGTAAATATCTACATTGTTTTCATACCATCCTGCACATGGATACCTGTCCATCAGAAGAAAACAATTCAATTAAAGGAAAGTATGTAGTTAGATGGAACAAAAATTAGTATTTTTCCTCTTAATGGATATTCACATATGTTTAAAATAAACATAATTGTTTACCTGTTTTGGTTCATGTTTTTCATTTGCAGTTTGTGGGCAGCCTTGATCATATGAGTATGAATTTGCATTGTTCATTTACTTCTTCTTACATTTTGTTTAGTTGCCACATAAAAACCTTACATGTGAACACATTTTTACCTCCAGGATAAAAATCTCTTCAGGGTCAAGCAGACTCCAAAGCTTTTCCTTGACTACTTTGGATATTAGACTGGGAAATGGGGGAAGAAGAGCTGATAACAATCTTGCTTTAGTGTCTTTAGCAGTATTCCCAGTCAACTATATTATGGCCTGTGAATAGTCACAGTAATTGGAGGGGAGTGAGGGTGCATTACTTGTAATAAAGCAGGATAGACATACTTCGATTTAAACAACTTAGTATCCTTTATTGTTTTGTTGCCCTGAACTGTGTACATCTAATCTCAATACTCAAGGTTTAGGTTTTACCACCAAAGAAACCTGAAATACAGCATCAGTTGACACAGGAATCAAAACTCTTCAGGAGTAACAAAGAAGAGTTTGTAATTGCTGCCTGCTGCTAATCCTATCAGCTCATATTAGTGAAACATACTATAGTGCTGTAGGGAAGTTGTCAGGATCTGGTTGCAGGACTCAGCCTTTAGGAGAGGATTCAGGCTAAGCTTAGGCTGTACATTGCCACCCATGAGTCAAAGTACTTCTATTCTACTGAGTGACAGACCTCTGAGGGGGAACAATGTGCATGAAAAAGAACACGCCTCTTTCACTGCAGTGCTATTGTTACTTAGGTTTAATTTTTTAACCTTCTTCCTATTAAATCTTCTTTCAGTCACAAAAAGATACTCGTAGCTCTTTTTAAAATGTGTTTTCAAAAAAGCACAAAATAATGCTTTATTCCAGGTGATATGATAAAGAATGCATTCTTTATCTTTGCTTTTAGATTTTTAGACTTATTCATATTAGGTCCTTTTTTTTAAGTTTTATTTAGGCTTGTTCTGAAAGAAAGTGAATGATGGAAATAAATTAGTCTTCTAACTTAATCAGACTAAAAAATATGTTGATTAGAATTTGCTAATACCGCCAGCAGTTACAGATCATCATTTCACATATGTAATAAAGAGGAGTGCTTAATCTTTCAGTTACTTTGTGATTTACAAATTTTCCTTATTACTTTTCCTATTTGGACCTAATAATGAAAATGTTTGTTCATCTGGGTGCTGAAGTAGACATAGTCTTAACTTGTACCATGACAGTATTGTCTTAAGTGGAATTAAGCCTTTTTAAAAAAGCTCAAATATTTACTATAAGGGGATATGTGAAAATTTCACACATTTCCTAACTAGCAGAGTTCTCTGGTTGTGGGCGTGGTCATGAGCTTAATAAACTCTTGCCTGAGCTAAGCTCTGTTGTGTAAAGACAAAATTTTATTTTTATGGTTGATGTCTTAAGAAATATTCTTATATATATTATTAATATAATTTTTCCTTTATTTCCTTTATTATTTCCCTTATACTTAGAGCATGTAATGTATGGGGTTCCTTTCTATCTTCCAATCCTTGCTGCCTTTCAAATTTTCATGAGAAGCTAGTAAATGACACTAAATTCTAGACTAAATACTTGGGGCAATGCAAATATGTGAGATTAACATTTCACTTCCTTTTATTAGTTTCTCTCTCAGACTATGCTCTATCAAGTCCGGTTGTTACTATGTTGCATCAAAGAAAGGGCCCAGTCCTGTAGTAAGCTGCTGTTCAATTGCTGTCTGAATTTGGGTAGAGGGATTCTGTGATTCTAGTATGGCTTATGCAGACTGCACAGGAAGAGTCCTCAGAGGGCTTCAGGGATTTTGGAAAGAGATTATAAACCACAACCTGAACTCGTTAATTTGTTTTTCAATGTCAAGGAAAAGTGGGTTTTTTTTAAATATCCTTCTCTCTTGTAAATTGTGTAATCCCACTGTGAATGGTATGAAACCAGTTTGGAAGGCTTCAAAAGAATAAGTAACTCATTTGGAAAATAAACAACTGTGCATTTTGGAAGTTCTTTTTAAAAACAAAACCACTTCACTAGAGAAATTTTATTTTAAGTTTTCCTAACTTATGTCCATTTTTCCCTTCTGTAAAGGAACAGAGATTTTGTTATATGTTTCCATTAACGTTGAGACTGAGGCTTGACATTTTTGGTTTAGTTCATGAACATGAAAATGATATTTTGAAGCACTATCTAGAGCCAGCGTGAGTGCTGGCAAAGATTAACCAAGCTTCTTAAAACACTTCTACAGCACCTTGGCCATGACCTCCAATACCCAAGTGAGTGCAGAGCTGCATCTATTTAGAGCTGAAAGTGGAGATAGTGACAAATTATAAGAAACGTTTTGCAACAAGCTTTACTTGTGGGCTATTTAAAAACTGGAATTTAGACTTTAAAGGTTGGACTATGTTTTTTTCCTGGTCTTCCTTTTCTGATTGATACAGTATGCCTCATGTAGTGTAGATTTGATTTAATGTACTCCTACTGCGACAAAAAGATATCTGACTGTAATACAAAAGGCAATTAGAAAATACTATTTTTGCCAAAATATTTTTCAAGCTATAGATAGTAAAAAAATCACAATTGCAGAAGATTGTGTGTGTGCTTAAATTCAGGTATGCAAACTGCACCACTGCAAACAATGGACCTAATCACATGCTTGAAAGTAAGCATGTGCACAAATCTTTACAGGGTCGTGACCCAGTTCTCTATTGCTCCAGTTCACAGGAGGCCAACCTCCTTGACCTTGCAAGCCAAAATCCTCTTGTCATTGAGAGCTGTATGATGCATAGCTCACCCCTCTGAGAGCTGATGTGTACATGCCCCCAGCCAGCTCCTTTGATGGCTGTTAGTGTGGGCTGGACAAACTGTTGGTGTCTGCGAGTGAAAATGGTCTTCTGCTAATCTGCACGTTAGTGCAGCGTGAGCATTGTCATGTTCAATGGAGTAAGTCTTTGCCAGCTCAAATGAACCCACAGTCATCTAATATTCACAGTAACACCTACTGGCTAGTCAACCTTGAAAGCAGACAGAAGTTTAGTAATTCCACAGGTCTAGATGAAGTTAAGCAGCTGCTTAACCTGAGACTCCACAAAGTGCCTCTGGTCCATATTTGGGATGGACCCTGCTTTTTACAATGTCACCAGAATAAATCTCTCTGTGTTCCTTTGTTAGGTGGGAACAAAGGATTTTTAGTGAAAAAAAGAATCAGACCTCCACAACTTAAATATTTCTACTAAGACAAGTAAATACCTTACTCATATTTTTTATTTATCCATTTCTCTAAAATAACCACCATTTATTTACTTTCTACATTATATACTTAACTATTTTGTTTGATGCAAGCTTATATACTTCTAAAATGAGGGTTTCAGTTTACTCAGATCACATGGCTGCTTTGACATTTATAAGTTATTTCTTACTGTTGTTCAGAAAGGAGTCCAGTGACAGGGGAAAGACCAGATACTAAAAGGATGATCTCCCCACTCCTTTTCTTTTTAATAACATGAGTTCTGCGCTGGAAAATAAAGCAAGTTTTGCTCATATTGGTCATATTAGTATGTCCTGGAGTAACAGTCCTTTAGATTGTAAGTATTTTTGCTGATCAATAAATTAAATCCAAATACTAAACAAGAACAAGCACATGTGTGTAAACCCTCGAAGTGTGATGATCTTAAAAGTAAGAGCACTTTACCATATAAGGACATCGTATAAAGAAGCTGGGTATTTTAGTTGTTTTTCCTAACACTAACAAAAAAATAGATTAATAAACACAATCACACTCACAAAAAAAAAAAAGTTATAATCATATTCATATAAACATGCACATTTACATAAGTATTGGAAATAAAATACTTACAATATTTGAGCATAAATGTCATACAAATGTGTTTTCAACCAGAAATATGGTAGTCAGCTCTATTGTACATATTTCTTAAAACAACAACAAATGATGTTGGCAGAGTACAATATTGAGGCAGACACACCAGCTATCCATTTCATGTCTCCCATGTACAGTTTCTATTTCTGCAGTATAGTTTTTATGTGAACAGAGTAAACACAGTATAGAAGAAAAATGGATAAAAAACCAGACTGATTTGTTAATTACCAGGGAAAACAATCTCCAGAAGTATGTAATTAAAACATGCAGACCCCGATTCTGCTGGTTTATATTGACGTAGATCCAGAGAAAGGAAAAACAGCGGTATTAGTTTGGATTTGCTCACGCAGCTTAGAACTGAATCTGGCCCATAAAATTTAACAAGCTGCATTTTGCATCAGAGGGCATTGTATACAGGCAAGTACTTCATGGTTTATAAGTAGCGTACATATTGTAAATGGTGGTACAAATATGGCATTTCATATTTTTACTACTCACATTATTACCATATCCATAGTAATATTAAAGTCACTTAAACACCTTGCTTTAAGTATGCACCTTTTTTAAGTGTCTTTTTTTATTTACTTTCATCAAAGAGCTCATTCAAGATACAATGAAATAGCTGATAAAGTCTGTGCTGGAGGAGAGACCGGTATGGAAGTATAACGATCTCACTTTTACTGCAATCTTTCAGTCCCGAGAGTTAGCAGTTTTTCAGAATCAAGAGAGAAAAGCAAAAGATCTCTGAAAGCCAGGCTACACCGACTCTCTGTGCCTCAACCATATGCTGAAGAGTACAAAACTCCTTTCAGACCACAATGCTCTGCAGCATCACCTGATCCAGCTGCTGAGACCAGGGACCTTTGGTTTTTCTTCTGCTACCCATTTACTAGCTTGTATTCAAGGCTCTACGTTTAACCCATAAATCCTTCCATGGAGCTGGTCAGAGGTCCTCCTTGCAAGTCTCTGGGCAGAGATAGCCAGCCCAGGCTTGTTGCCTGCCTCATCTCCTCCCCACAGCTACAGCAAAGCAAAGAAGAGGTTGAGAAAATGAGCTGAAGAAATGAAGAAACTGATAAGAATCAAAGGAATTGTGTAGAGAGGAAGAGGATGGAACTTCTATTATTACTTGCAAGAATATATAAATATAATATATTACAATTTATATATATTAATATAATGAATAACAATGACAGTAATAAGAGGATGAGCCTCCAAAAAATGGCTCCTGTCCTTTTGCCATTGCATCAGAAGCTATGCTGAAGGGTATCTGAAATGGAAGCAATAGACAGTGTTTGCTTATAGCTACATTATTTTGCATTTGAAATATTTAAAACTATACTAAAAATATTAATATTAATTAGGCATAGTAGACTTTCTAATTGACAATCTCTGCTATGAAAGTCATCACTGTCATAATTAACTATTCTCTTGCTATTTTTTTCATATTCCAAGTGAAACCCATAATGCTCCTTTTGTGCTGCTCTGGATCCTAGTGACTGTGGAAACATCTGCATTTATAAATTTTCGTACAAAATTCACATCTTAAGTCCATGGATCTTTTCCCCCAAAATCTGTGCAAAAACCCCACCTATAATTTGACCCTACAAGACAGGACAAAGTAAGCTAACCATATCTTAAATAAAGATCCTTTTTGAAACAGCCACATTGGTGATTGCAGACAGTTAAACGTGTATAGTTTCAGAGTCTCATCTCTTCTTTCTCAGTTTTACACTGTATTCATTACATTATTGACATTTTAATACTGAAATGTAGCTCCACATAGAGTCCATATATTGGTCCAATGTAATCTGTCCCAAATACAACCCTACAATGGAGATATACTATTGTATGGATATATCATGATCACCTCAGACTCTCAGTGTTCAGATAAAAATGGTAAAGTTACAGTAGAAGTCACTGTGGTTTCAGATATTTTTATATGTGCTTAGATAGTTAATGTGAGTTTCTATTTCAGAATCAGCTGGATTAACATTCTGTGCATTTATTTGGCTTGGTTTTTAAGCATAAATCATGCAAACAGCAAAAAAAAAAACGAACACAAGGTGTATAACAAGCTCTTCCAATTTTGGTCATCAATCTCCTTAAATTAGGAAGCAACCAATTCTAAAGAAATTGGAGATTGGAATATTTCTTAGTTTCGATAGTTTTAGGCAAAAACTTGTGCACAGAATGTGGAACTCAGAATAAAGAAAACAAAACAAATCTTGAAGTTTTTCAGGATGGCAACTGTGGCAAATGTAGGAAAACTGACTAGACTCAATGTCTACCTGGGAAGCTGGTTTATTGCTGCAATATTAAAACTGCAATTGAGACAGACAAAAAGTCATTCCTCAGACCTCAGTGTTTTTGTGGTGAAAATATGTCCATAAAATAAGTGCATCAGTTAAGGCAGAGGGTTACATTTCCAGTGTTTCCAACTCATAATTTTATTTCTAGTCATAAAGTAATCAGTATTCTGTAAAAAGCTCCCACAATTAGTACAGAGCATTAGGATCTGCTCTGTCATCTCTGTCATTTACTGCTGGGAAGAAAAAGAAGAGAATGGAAAATATTGCCCTTCAAAGGCTCAGAAAGCACAAGGCAAACACAAAAACCTTCAATAAAGACAAAGAAAGGAATAAGAAAACAAAATCAAACCAAACAAGTAGTGATTTTAAAGAGGTGTTTATGATCAGGAGAGGAAACTCACAATTGTTCTCAGAAGTTCTATCAGGGCAATACACACTTTTCTCAGTAAACGTGAATTAGAGTCCCTAATTAGACTGATACTGTAATAATACATCTCTCATACACTCATATCAGTAAAGAATACATACAAGGTGATTTACTAATGGGTAAAACTGCTATAAAAGAATACCTAATGAAAAAAGAATACCTGCTTAAATTATTGTATCACATATTTAATCTTAAACTTACTTACTTAGAACCTCTAGGATGATTTTCTTGCTATAATGTTCAATAGCTCCTCTATTTAGTAGGGCACATATCATGGGACAGACAAGTGACAGAGATTATTCTGAAATTTGGATCATACTTTTACAGAGTTCTAGTTAAAGAGAGGAAATAAAGGAAAAGGATTTGTAAAACACCAGATATGAAATGTTTTTAAAAATAATTTTCTTTTTTGAAAGGAAAAGGATTCAGAAAATACTGACTCTGACATGCTTTAAAAAACCATTTTCTTTTTCAAACAGCCATCTTCAATGCAAAACTGCCAACACTAGTGAACACAGATAATGCAGAAACTTAAAAGATTAATCAAATAAAAATTTCATTTTGAATCAAGAAAGCATTTTGTTTAACCTGGGGCTTTGTACTTTTTTTTTTTTCCGCTTCCATTTAACACCCATTTTGCCCGAAAACATTTTGCTTTCCTGATTAGGTAGGCAGCCTGAGAAAACAGTTATTCCTTTAATTACTGTTTTCTTTGAGCTATAATCTTTTTCATGAAAATACAAAACGCTAGATCCCTGTCTTTGCAGTGGATTGAGCATGGATTGATACCTCTGAAGGTACTACAGTGGTTGGACTCAGGAGAGGGACTGCTGCAGCAGCAGGAACAACTGATTGAGTTACCATACCCAGCTGGCTGGGAGAAACCACAGCCTTGGAGATGGCATCAAGCTTGCATGGAACGTCTCTTCCTGACCTATTTGTTTATTACAGTAACACCTCATTTTTATGCCTCCAGCTGCTGGCTTGGGTAAGAATAAGCTTGTACTTTTATGTGCACGTGCTGTCTTCTTGGATCTAGCTTGTGTCTCTTCAGTGCATGTTATAGATACATTTTTATGGCACGCCTTGGAATATTAGCCTCTAGATATTTACCTTTTGTTTTCTTTGAAGGAAGTTATTTAATTGGATTTGGAATTCTGAGATTGAATTCCAATTTACTACAATTCATAGGAGATCACTCTTTGAGAAAGCAGAACAGTTTGTATTGCATGAATGAGCAGATTGTTCCAAGGCTCTGCCAGGGTCTGTGCACACCTTAGCCTCTTGTTTTATGTGAAAGCTAGAAAATCTCCTGCAAATGCTTACATCCCTGGATAGGTTTTAACTGAGATTAGTTAGTCAGAGAATGTTTCTCTTCCCTTAAACGAGCCCAGAAGAAGGGTTTAAAATCTGTTGGTGTCATTCTGTTGCTACTACAGTCTAGTTTAATTTTTCAAACTATATCTGCATTGCATACTGCTATGTTAAATGGCTCCAAATGCACAACATGCAAAAGAGATGATGCAGGATCGTGGAGGTGTCAACGTGTTGCTCTCTTGGACTAAAGAAGCTGATTCCTTCAGAAAGCCAGAACAGCAGCATCGCTGCAGAAAATGCCACTGCAGAGAGCAGCATTAACCCAACGACCGTCATTTTTAGTAGTAGAGCATGTGGCATGTGCACGGCTTGCAGCTTTGCCATGCCGTGTACTGTGCTACTTTACACATCCATTAGCTGCTGGTTGGCACACCTGAACGGGATGAGAAGAGGTGTGGGCTTATCCCCGTGCTTGGGGCTGCATCATCACAAACACACCTTCTCTTAAGAGAGAAGACATTAGCAGTAAACGAGTCTTATCTCATTACCTCTACATTTATTGATCTCTGCCTTTCCTCAGAAAAGGAAAACAAGAAGCCTCTTTCTGACAAACGTCCTGTAATTAGAGTGCTTAGGATTAATATCAAAACACGTTAAGGTTGAAGAACATTCATCATGTGTACAAATATATACAGAACTTCTAAACATAAAAGTAGGTCAATGATCACTTTGCCAAAACTCTTCCAATTGAGTTGGAATCAAATGTTTAGCTTCAGGCAAGGCTGCTGAAAGGTTATAATTTGGTTTCAGTTTGATGCCTGTTGCTGTATCTTCTGGGGCTGGGTACTCTGTTGTTTGCTGGAGTGCCAGGGTCAGACCGATGCTGCTGCACAGCCTCAGTGCTCTGCAGAAGGGAAAACAGCTGCCTCCTGGGAACTCCAACAAACACCTGCACACACAGTCACTTGTACTGTGTGCAGCCAGAACTAAGGAAATTTTATGCCTCTTATTCCCATTTATAGATACGTGAGGTCCAATCTGTAAAGAATTACTTAAATTAATTGAGCAAAATAAGAACTTAAAATGTAGTCTGAATATATCAATGATGAAGCTGAGTGTACATATCAATACAGACTATATATCTGTGGAGAGGCAGATAAAGACATGAAAGAAAATGGGAAAATTCACATACAGTTTACAGCTACTCCAGGTGCTCAGCACTCAGCTATGGTATTGAAAAGGAGAGGCAAAATCACTAAGATTTAATAATAAAATATTGTTATTTTTTTTTCTTCATCAGAACAGTTTGCAGTGATTTGAAAGAAAGAGAATGATAAAATCTTTATTATAACAGAGTATAAAATAACAGGGAATACTTTATATCAATGCTAGGAGATTTTTAGTATTTCATACATTTAAATGAAATGATATATAGAACTATTCAAACTGTAGATTGCAAATTTTTCAAGAAGTCTGAATATGATAATTGAAGAAGATAATAACCTGGTCTCAAATACAAAGCAATTTTTTCCTTATAGCAGTTAAGAGGAAGAGAGAGAATGATGCAATTGATTTTAAAATATTTTTAAATTAAAAAAAAACAACAAACAACAAAAAACCAAACATAAAACTCTTACTAACTTCCCATAGCATTTTTATACAGATATGGTGATATTCACCAAGAAGAATCGAGACCATGGTGGAGGATAACCAGTCCTAGTGATCTGTGGGGTTATATACCAGCATTTTTTTCATGTGTCAGAGCCAGAAGCCATAACACTCCAGAGTGCTGAGAAACTGATGAAATCCCACAGTAGTTCTTAAAGTAACCAGGTCTTTTCCAACCTTAATGATTCTATGATTGTATGTTTCTGCTGTATTAGAAACAGCCCTGGCCTGGGCAGCTGAATCTAATGTAATGGGGCAGTGTTGGGTGCAGAAAGTCTTGCTGACACCCACTATCCTGTAAGGAGGTTTCAGCTCACAGCCTTTCCTATGCTGGTCCAGGGTTGGTGGGATGCACTCTGACACGCAGAGGAGCATGTGAATTGTTTAAGAGCTTTGGACAACTCATAGCCAAAAGCTAACCATCTCCACTAACATTTTCTCCAATCTCAACAGTCAGCAATAAAGGAAGAGGGTATCTGCTACACAGGCAATATCAAGCTAAGTCCATATTGTGTACAGCTCTCATCTCTGTTTCACCACGCACTCTGGGCATTCCTGAAGCACAGAAAGAAACAGACTCATTCTTGCTGCAAATGATTGATCTGCTTGACCTCTTGAAATATTTTATTTCTGGGGGAGAGAAGGAATTTTCTGGCAGAGAATGCTCTTTAATTTTACATTTTAATATTTTTCAACATTTGTTTGAGTTATTTCTTTAGCTCCAGCTTTCTAATTTCATTTCCTCTTAGCACCATTTTAATCTTAAGTTCTTTTATAAAATATTGTGTACATGGTATATCAAGATTGTATTCAGAAATGACAATTTTTCAACATATTGTCACTGAGAAACCTTTTAATGAGGCTAAAATCAGACAAATTTAATGTGACTTTCCTTACACAAAAAAGTGCAGAAAATTTGGACATTCTGTCAACTTATTAACTGCTGTTAGTGGTATACTGACCATAGGCAAACTGTCTAAGTAGGTGAGGAAAGAGAAGAATCATTTACTGCTAAATTACTGGCAGAAGTGAGGATGAAAGTTTTCCGAAAGCACTTTTAATGATAAATTCAGGAACTAACTGTGGTTTTCACAGCTGATTCTACCAAGGCAAACTGGGTTGTACCTCAGCTTGGCCTTGTATTTGGGGTAAATTAGTTTCCATCCAGAAACTGGAATGTTAAAAGTAGAAAAAAATCTGTATCAATGCGGCTGTGCTACCAAATTGATAAACATTATTTTAGCTTATGAGAACACAGTAGCTGATCCTTAGACTGCTGTTCATAGCTGATGCATAGCTGATGTTTTTCAGTATACATCAAAGGCTGTCAAAAGTATTAAAGTTATGGAACAAAAATATGTTAAAAAATAAAAAAATTTAAAATGTAAATATAAAACAAAATAAAATATAAACAAAAAATAAAATATAAAAGAAAAATTTGTTAAAATATAAAAATCTGAGTCCCCTATGGAAGGAAAACCAAGAATAATAATAATAAAGGATTATAGTATGCAAAAGAAGATGGAATGAAATACAGCCACACAGAGTTAAAAAGGGTTTAGAAGTTTTCATGGGATTTGCTGGAAAATATACATTGCTTCTATGAGAAGATTTGGTTTATTAGTAATAGTCTGGGTAAAATTTCAGGATTTAAGAGAATACCAATAAAGTGAAGACTGACATTAACCAGACCATGCTATAAATACCACACAGAGACCAAACAAGCTCTCTACTGAGAGACATGCTTGACGTTCTGCTTCACTGCTAGCCTGTAACAATAAGAAGAAACCTGTTGTCTCTGTAGAATTAGTTCACTTAAACTGCTTGAAATGCTATTGTTTAGGTCTGACAGCAGCTGCTTACTGTGGTTCCTGTTTACCCGTGATCAGCTGATGCAGCTTAGAGTCTGCTGCAGTGTGCCTGTAGCACATGTACATTTTAAACTGTGCCATTTGGCATATAGAGACACTCCATGTTACTTTGCATAAATTTCTCCTGTTTTTGTTCTCATGAAGTGTTAAGCATAGCTCAAGACGCTGTGCAATACAAGTTGCTTATTTAAGGGGGACATTTTCAGAAATTCCCTTCTACAAAGGTGAATTGGTTTTTACCTGCAATTTAGTTACCTGTAACATTTGAAGCAAATTTGTATTTGACTGCAAATGTAAACCTGAGTTCAGATTGTAGCATAAAATCTGTACTAAAAAAATAAAATCAATTATTTTCTGAGTATCAGTAGGAAGGCGTGTTTTTCTTTCTGAATGGCAGACACAAAGATTAGGAGCAAAATTCTCTAAGAATATATTATTTTTACAAGGAGACTGAATTTCACTCTGATGGGGAATATGCCTACTGTTAATAAGTGTGTATTTTTAAAATTAACAAGACAGGTTACACTTCTGACAGTTCTCTCCCCTAGACGTCAAATAATGCAGGCACATACAAGTGTTTCATTTAGCAGTTGGTTTCTCTTTTACTACCGTAGTGGTGATTCAAGTCTGGTAGATAACACAGTTATTGTTAAATATGTTGACTATAACATTTAGATGAAGTCATTCAGCCATTTCAGAACTGTGACCTATAATATTTTACTAATACAAACTTTATGCTCACTGGTAATCATGAGATAATAATTCACTAAACAGCTAGAAGAGAGATCAGCTCAAGCTCCACATAGACATATGTCAGAAACAGATTATAGGGTAAGAGGCAGAGAAAATTAAATTTTAACTCCCTCCCCTCATACATAAACTCAAAAGACTCTCTAAAACAAACAAACATATCCTTAACTGTGAGGAAGGATAGAAATCAGTACTGAAAACTGGATTTAATGTGTTGGTTTCATGGGGACAGCAGGGACCAGAAAGAAAACTTCTCATTATCAGTGGACTTTCACTAAAAGCATGATCTTCTAATCTGATGTACAAAAAGCTTTAGCTGATGTCAACAAGGCTGGACCCCTTAAAGTTCCCAAAGAGTTCACAATTCATATTAAATGAATAACTGAATAACTGAAAATTAATACCAGCATTTAGGCTGTTCTCTCAAGAATAAAAGAAAGAAAATGTGAGATGAAATTCACAGACTCTTATGTCTTCCAAATTATGCTAAGGCATGGAAATCTATCTTCTTAACTCTAAGAGGTATTTATGAGTTTAGTAGCAGGGAATTGCAATAAATGTCATATTATTATGCAGAATGTATTTGTAGCTCATTTATATGTTTATATAAATCTGAGGCACAAGAGTCAGGATTTAAATACTAGCAGTTTTTGTGAATAAAGGCTGCTGAATCAGGTTCTAAATGCTAAAAACTGACACAAAATAAAAGCAACTTTTAGGAAGGTTTTCAGACTAGTATAGATGAGATTCAAAAACTGAGGAATTATATAAGCTCTCTGGTAGAATAACAAATGTCAGTATGTCCTTCTTAGATTAACAAAAATAACATTTATTATGCCACAAGTCCTTTGTGATTTATCAAGCAATACTATTTTTGGAGGTGAAGTGAACGCCACATTTGGTGCTTTTGAATCTTAAAATAGGGAGGAATATATAGGTTGATTTTTTGTTTTGTTTTGTTTTATTTTTTTTCTTTAATTCAAAGATAACCCATAGTCTTCAACTGACAATAAAATGTTTCACTTAGAATCAAATTTACATCAACATGCTATTCAGTAGCACAAGATATTCAGAATAAATTCTTAGTGTGATTGAAGTATTCACATTCTGAACATGACATTTAGTTGAATTTAAATTCATTAAAATACAATTAAAAGGCCAGACAGTTGAAATATCAAATCACGAAAATTTAGTAGCTTGATTCTGTTTATTTGCATTCTTATAAGTACTAAGATGACTGCACGTATTTGACAATTCTTTGAATGAGATTGTTTACACCTGTAAATAAGAACATAAAATAGTGTAAAAAAGAACATAAAATAGTATAAATAAGAATATCCCTAGAACTGTATTGCACCATCATGCATTATCAGAAACAAGAGATCTCAAAGAAGCTTACAAATAGACTAGTGTATTAAGTCAGCTATGGCATTATAAGGCATAGAAAAATTAGTTTAACCAGTGTTCTCAGGTAAATGATGTGTAACTGTAGGATGCAGTATAGCTTGCTTTTTTCCAGCCAGTACCAAAACACACAAAGCAGTACTGCCTTTCTTCTGGACTGGGGAGAATTCATCCAGAAAAAGGCCAAGTTCTTATCAAGATAATCTCCATGAGCTTAGAGCAAGGAGGTTTTGACCTATGTTTAATTAAAGCTGCATTACAGTACTTAGACATCTGTTACATTTGTACATTGTGGGTCAAGGGCTCAGCTCAAGCGTCTCTTCTGAGATTTTGATGGCCATTGCTGAGCCTTTTTTTCCGCTCCAACATTTTCATGGCTAAGTCACCACTTCCTTATCCAAGGACACTTTCCCTCATCAGGGAAAAGCATGTAATTTAGTCCTTAACTTGAAGCATTTTGAAATTTCAAGAAGAATACTTTCAGAGAAACCTTCCAAAAACTCTAAAGAAGTTTGATGAACTATACTGTGCAAGTAGTAATACAGATAGATGCAAACTTCATCTTTAAGTCTGACTCTCAGAGTGATAAGGTGGGTATCCAAGCATTGCAGTTAGTACAACGTTATATTGTCTTTATTGAACACCTGCAAACAATGGTTTTCCTATATTTACATAATTCTTTGCTATTTCTGTCTTTTACTTTCTGTCATAGGTTTTAACACTTTCCTTCATTCCCTGTCTGGACCCATACAAATCAACCTTTTGCAATAAATTCAGCCTTCTTTATGAGCCAGTAGTTTCAATCAATGAGACTAATCACTACTAAATATTTGCACATATAAAAAATTTGCACATGTAAAAAAATTGTATATGTAATGTTATGTTAAATTAGCTCCTCTGTGACAAATTTATTAGAGTTTCTGTGACTGAATCTCTCCCCTTCCTTACCTTCCACCAAGTGGAAGACTTAGTCACAAGTAGTTTAGTCTGGAAAAATTTTCAGGAAAGGTGTAATATTTATCCTTCCACCATCTACAAAAGGACTCTGGCCAAGGGTTCACCACCACTCCAGCAAGGGGGCAGCATAAGCCTCTTGAACGTAGACAGTTCTTTGGAGTTAGATAATTGCTGGGGGGGTTCAGGTATGCAAAAGCTCAAATTATTTACTATCTGTGCCCCAGATCAACTCCTTCTAACTTACATTGCCTCATGTTAGGTCTCAGTCAGAAATGGTGGCTATTTCCTGCTATCAGTCCTTTTAGAAAAGAAAATATGTGTATGAATAAACATATGTTTGAATATGTATGTGTATATGTGTACGTATATATATCTATCTATCTCTCTATATATAGATAGGTACTAAATGATATTGTGTGAACACAACTTTGTAAGGAAAAAAGAGGTTGTTTATCATCAAGTCTTTAATTTTGTAGGGTTTTTATTCTTCTATCATTTTAGACCTGGTTTATTCCAAAAAAATAATGAAAAATGTATTTCTATTGGACGTGTATCAGTGAAACTAATTTTCAATCTATTGTTCACACATATAAGAACTTCAAGTGATCCAGCAATGCATTTTGATACTTCTGTCCTCATTGCCCCCTGAGAAAAAGAAAAATTTCCATTCCCATTCTGGGAAATTCTTTATCTATGATAAAAAATCCTTCAAAATAACAAGCAATGGAGGCACAACTATGCATACAAATAACTTTTCTTATAAGCAATTTTATCTGTAAAGTTTTGGGTCTTTTGACCTAATCCAAAGGAGGACCAAACTCTACATAATGACAGAACTGCTAGGAATACTCTTCAGCAGTTTTTCCCGTGATTTTAGGAAAATGATGTGTTCTGGCTCAGTAAAGACAGAATCTGAAAATTTTATAGTATAAGGGTTTATATTCTAGAAGGATATAAAACCAAAGATATATAACCTAATCAGTTTACTGAACAGTGTGTTTCTTTCCAAATAAATAGTTTCTGCAAAATATTATTTATGTAGTTCTTGCAAATTGGTTTGAAGTGTTGTTTAGACAATCTTATTATGTATAAAGATAAAAACTTCCATCAAGAAATTATGCAAAAGAAAATGGACACACCAGCTGGATAAATCTATCATACATCGGCAAAAAGCAACAAGCACTTTTAATTAGCTGAGTGAATGTAGTTTGCTGAATGTTGAAAGCACAGACTCACTCATATTAAAATGTGCCTAATTTTCTGTGAAAAAGTCCCATCTGAACAGCCTGACCATAGTCAATCATACTAAAAGCCACTGGTGCTTTATTTGATTTACCAATATAAAATGCAAATGAGGTGATTAAGTGGAGTGGCAGACATAGTAGGGCCTCTTTCAAACCATCAAGTTAAATGCAAGCAGACAGCAAACTGGCTGTGCAAAGAAAATTTTAGCATATTCGTTTGATTAGTGCTACAAAAATTTAATTAGGTTGGCTAATTACTTGACAAATTACTCTACACTAGAGAAAAGGCAGAGCATGTTTTATTCCTGCAAAAACTCTGTGTGTATTTTAGTCCAAATGCTATCTGCCAATTTACAAAAGCATTATTAAATGAATGAAAGATGGTACAACAGTCTCCAACAATGGAAAATTGTATAATGCATATAATTAGAGAAGGTGCACACCACTATATCCATATGTCCATGATCCCTCATGTCTAAAATATTTAACACAATATTTTCTACGAAAATACTGTCAAAACAGATTATTACAAGGTTATCAGTTCTTCATAAGAAACAATATATAGAAAATACTCATTAGTGGAAAACACAGCTCATCCAAAGCAGAGCCTCTTCACTCAAATGAACTCTATCAAACACAGTAACAGGATGCATTTATCCACACATTGCTATAAGGAAATAATGTACACTGCTCAGTTAAAGGCTGTATCTCTCTATTTATTGCTAAGCAATGCCAAGAATATTAGTTACATGGCAAAGAAAAAAAAAAGCAAACTTGGAGGAATTTAAAATTTTACAATTTTATTTGTGTGAATGGGCCACATAAGAAGAACGTCAGGACTTTAGGTGGAGTAATGCATGTCTCTTCTTGTTTGTCGATTTGCATTCACATGCCACAAAAGCTGCCAATTTTTATTAGGAGACTGCATTTGCTTTTGGCATTCAGTGTAACTAATCAGCCTCTACAAATATCGTGATAATATAAATAGATACCCACTTTATCTACTCAAGTGGAAAAAATAAGTATCATATTATATAAACACAATGCATTGCAATTGACAATTAGATACTGCATTTAACTCAGGCTGAAACAACGTCTTAGGAAACCAAGGAATATGTGAGATCTGTTTCAACAATCATCATACCTGTGCATGCATGAAAAAAATAGTATTTCTTGCAGTTAGCAGTTCTCAACTTCCGTTCTACCGTACTAATATATTTGTAAAAGTACAGACTTAGCAAAACATCAAAAAACTTTAATCAAGTGTAATTTCATGTTACCTCAGTGTCAGGATTATTGTCTGTGTTTGGGTTTGTTCCAATATATTATATGTTAAAACAAATTTGAGTCCCTTAGCAGTTTATTTGAGTAACTGCTAAGCTCAATTCTATAAGAAGATACACAGGTTTTCTGGTGATTTTTAAAGGAAGGTAGCCCAACATGGTATTTCGGTCTTTGTTTATGTTCCGATACTTCAAAATTCCTGATTTTCAAAGGATGATGCTCATTACTGCATTTACACTTTTTGCATCAAAAATCGAAAGATCTGAAATACCTTTTTATTTAGAAAGGATCCTCAGTTTATACTGAAATAATTCAGGAAAAAGATAATAGTTGTTACATTTTGAAACCAGTCAGATGAGGATAGAAAAAAATGCACTCAGCTACACTGCTACGGTCCTCTTTCACAGAAGCAGAGGAAAGGCAGTGCATGGACTAGGCTCAGAAAGCACTCTAGCATCAAAGCAATTAGCTCTGACATGTCCTGACATTCAGGAGAGGCATCTGCATTGAGGTAGAAGTTAATATTGCTTGCATATTGAGAAAGAGATGCCACAAAGTAATTATCTAAGACAGATTCTTAAAAATAGTAAATAGAAGGGGGGAAAGAGAGGCTTAACTTCAATCCTCTTTTGTCACATTCACTGTAGGTATGACAAACTCTTCAGTAAAGCAAGCTTTGTGTGAGATGCTTCAATAAACTGGAATTTTTTAAGGAAGACTAGACTGAAAGAAGAGAAAATTTTGGCTTCTTCAAGGACCCACTAAGTAGAGTCCCATGGTATAGAGCCCTGGAGGACAGAAGGGCCCAAAAATGCTGTTTGATAGTCAAGTGTTACCTCCTCTGAGCTCAGGAGCAATACATGCCACTAAGGAGGAAATCAGGTGGAAATTCCAGAAGACCTCCATGCCTCCATGGATGGATACGGAGGTGGTGAGCAAACTCAGAGCCAAAAAAAGAGGCTTTCAGAAGATGGAGACTTCATAACAACCTCTCAGTATCTGAAGAGGGTCTACAGGGAAACCGGAGAGGGACTCTCCATAAGGAACTGGATTGCTAAGACAAGGATTTATTGGTACAAACTGGAAGTGGGGAAATTTAGATTAGATATTAGGAAGAAATTCTTACTGTGAGGGTGCTGAAACACTGGAACAGGTTGCCCAGGGAGGTTGTGGATGACCTAACCCTGGTGCTGTTCAAAGCCATGTTGGATAAGGCCGACCTGGTCTAGTGGTGGTGTCCCTGCCCATGGCAGGTGGAGCTGGAACTAGATGCTCCTTAAGGTTGATTCCAACTCTTAACATCCTATGATTCTGTGACCCTATGATTTGAACTACTATTTTCTTTTGGCTTTGAGCAGGCTATGTTCACTACACATTAATGAAGCTGGATAGAAGGGAACATCTTCAAATGCAATAAAAAGAGAAGAATCATAGAATGTGCTGAGTTGGAAGGGACCCACAAGGATCACTGAGTCCAACTTTTAACCCTGCACAGGACTATACTCAAGACTTTGACCATGTGTCTGGGAGCACGATCCAAACTCTTCTTGAAGTCTGTCAGGCTTGGTGCTGCGACCACTTCCCTGAGGAACCTCTTCCAGTGCCCAACCACCTTCTAGGGGAAGAACCTTTTTCTAATATCCAATCTAAACCTCCTCTGCTGCAACTTCAGGCCACTTGCTTGTGTCCTGTCACTGGGCACCGCAGAGTGGAGATGAGTGCCTGCCCCTCCTCTTCCCCTAACAAGAAATTATGGTTTCTCAGGAAACTTCAGCCTAACATCAGTGTGGTAAGGAAAATCTAAATAGAAAATCTAAATAAAAAATCTAAATAAAAAATTTAAATAAACCACCTACTTGATTTTTCCTCCATGTTTTGTGAGAAGCAAGGAGCAATTCATTTAGAAGTATTTCAAATAACTATGCAAAGATGAATAACTACATATGGAGCAAATATATGTATAACTATGTATTGAATAGCTGGATAGGGAACACAGCACAGTACCGGAAAACTTTATTGGAACATGGTCCGGAGACTATAGCTTTTCCGACAACCATTGTAGAAAGGAGTATCTTAAGAATCTTGTCAGTATAGCATAACAATTCTCAACCTTCTCTTTGAGACTTTTTTTCATTATAATTTAAGTCCTTCTGCCAACAGGTGAATATAGTCACAGTCTCTAGCCTGCCCCAATCCTCTAAATTTCAAACTCTCACTTTTCAGCTTTCATAAAGTATAACTCTCTTCTCACATCCTCAAATCCCTGGCCTTCCTAACTGGCCTGATGACTTTTTGACAGACCCAGGTACACTGAATCAGAGCAAATGAAGTATCTTTCCTGAAGAGGAGCTCCTGTTAGAAAATTGGGAGAGGGGGCAGAAAAACATCAGGAGTGGCACATGTATGGGGAAAAGAGGTCAGAAGGGATTTTTGAGGCCTGATCTCATCTCTGAGGATACACGCACCAGACTGACAATGGTGCAATTCCCTTGGGATGCCCTGAAGAGGGCTACTAACGTGAGAGTATCCCTGGAGTCAGCAGCAGAGGCATCAGAGGCAGCACTGTGTATGAGGAAAGCTTGAAAGCTTTCATTTTCAGCTTTTTACTTTGGACTTTACTAGCTGAGGACATGCGCAGAACAGTGCTTACCTTATGCCAAAGTGACAAACACGGCCACACAAAACAAAAATCTGGCAAGTACAGAGCTTCTTATCTGCCCGATTTACTTCTCATTGCTGCCTTTCTCTGTGTGAAACAGTGGAACAAGCAAACAAGAAAATAGGAACCTAAATGTTTGAAAAGACATTTGCCACAGCGGAATTGAACATAAAGTATAACAGGCAGTTTTCTTATTCTGAAAAAAAGAAACACTTCTTAGACAAAGACACAGAAATAAGAATCCAGTTACTACTTACACGAGACAATTAGAGGCTGGACCTTGCTCAAGATAAAACAGCAATTCATTTTAGTTAGTTTGTTAGGGAGACACACAGCCCTGGAATTAATGAGATTAAGAAAAGCTTTGGTTTACAGGCAGATTACATAGTTGTTGCATGGATTTATGCCTTACTCTTTTTTAAAACTCTCTGTTTAGAAAAGGACTATTTTTTAAAAAAATGTTGCATTACTGGATTATTTACAATTTATTGCTTATTATAGCAAAAAGTTGTTAGGCTTGGTTTGGACTTGTTTGTAGTTTCACATAGTCACTTGACTTTTTTGTGTTCCATGCTCTTTCTCATTATTGGCTCCTTGTCCTGCAGACAAGACACTAGAGTAAGCTGCTATGTCGTTCCATTCTTGTGTATATAAGAAGATGATAAGACTTAAGTAAAAGTTGAAACCCCCCCCCCACTTTGTTTCCTGTAGGTCCTGATCTGTGAAGGATATTACTTTGACTTTGAGGGACTGTCACTGTTAGGCTATGCATAGTTAAAATCTACTAACATTAGATTTTAACTATAGGTTTCTAGAATCAAATTTTTGGTGGCTATATGACACTGAACAGACTTCTTAACTTTACAAAGAAAAGATTATTAGCATTTTTTTTTTGCATTAAGACTCACAAAAATTATTATTTTAATCATCTCACTATGCCTCATTCTAGAAAAAAAGGTAATATCTGGGAAAATAAGTGTACTAGTATGATAATTATTAAATCAGAATATTTCCTTTCTCGAGACATTTTTCCAGTAACTTCTGTTTCTGGTCTTTTCTAACAGTTGTGGCTTGCATATTACTTTTTTCCTTACTGTTGGTGTGCACTGATGGTATTAAATAATGGTGTTTACTTCTGAAAAGTTATTTTAGTGCACTCTGAAATCACAGCAACAAAATCTGTTTCTAGGCACATTTGTGTTACCTTTCTGAGAGTGTTAAGACATTAGGAAAGGGTCATGATAGCAAAGTACCACCTGTATTGAGAATCTGAAGGGAAATAGTGAAATTTAATGCTATCATCATAAATAGCATACTCTAATCAGTCTCTCCTTTCATGTGAATTTGAAAATCCTTCAACCCTAGTACTTGCCAAAGGCAATTATGCAAGAGCAAATCCACAGTGCTACTGCTGAAAACTGCCAATAGATTCTGAAGTGTTTCAAACAAGGATATATTAAATTGCCTATGCACTTGTAAATTATAATAGCAGAGGACAGCAGCCTGATGAGAATAAACAAAAAGCTTCCTGGGCAAGGCACCTAATAAAACACAATCATAAGTTAATTTTTCAGTGATGGTCTTTAGTCTATGCTTATGCCTGAGAAAAATGTCTGCTTTCTTTTATTTTTCAATATTCCTCAAGTATTAGTTACAAACTAATGAAAAAAATTCAGAATTTTTCAGGATAATAGAAGGATTTAATTTCCACTTCTGAATATATTTCAGCAGTTTAAATTCAAATCTTTGATGTTTGGATTGACCATTTGCCTACCTTTTAACAACAAAGAATTCTACTTTATATGTGTGCAAAAGTGAATTGTATTCTATGAAATGCTCTGGTTTTACATTTTGTACACTGTGATAGCAGGCAGAAGCATGTGAACAAGCTCTGAATATTGAGTTACGAGCCACAGTTTTTTTCCCCTTTGATTAACATGTCTAATTAACTTTGATGAATACTATATGTTTATTCTTCATTCAGTGTAATGCAGCTGAAAACAAAACTTTAACTTAATAAAACTATCTTTTTAACCTTGGGGTTGATATTGTATAACCTTGAAGTTGATATATATAACATAATTTCAATATGTATGTTACAAATGATACAGCAAAAGCAGGTGACTTTCTTTCCTTACAGGAATTGAGTCCTTGAAAATTTTGCAAGTACTTGTTTCTGATAAACCTAGTCTTCATACTAATTATAAGTAATAATTAGAAAGTATTACTAGTATTTTCATTAAAACCTTGCTTCTCTCTAAAACCAGACAAAGTCTCTGGAATGAGCAAACCACACCATGACCACATGTGTCAGTTAGGTCATGAAATTTAGTTCTCCTTGACAGACCCATTTTGAAGTACTGATGATTCTGCCTGTCTTATGTACAGACTGGTAACACCACTTCAAATTTTAGCTTATTTTAACCTCAGATGAAAACTCTGGTTATTCTGGTTATTTTTCCCAACCTGACCTTCTCAATCTGATTGGAGTTTAACCTACTACAATGCTGCCATGGAAAAGAAAGGGTTTTTAACACTTTCTGTTCTTAATCACAATATCCCATGTTAGACCACACACAGGATAAACTTCTTTTAAGTGTATGACTGAATTCAAAAACAGATTTTAAAGAAAGGATTGTTGATACCTCTACTTTAAAGGCAATGCAGACATTCAGATCCAGTGCTGGATCATTAACAATCCCTACAGTTTGGCTAAAAACCACAGGGATCAAAAAACTCAGTAGATGCTTGAGGCTTCCAGAACCTATAAAGTTCTGCTTCTGCATACACCTAAATATCTGAGTTACGACATCACTGAGCAGCCAAGAGGAAGATCTAAAGTTATATTTATCAACTCGAAATCCTGAATCATTTACTGAAAATATTTTCAGAGTGCCGAATTGCTACGAAACAGAAGTGTTTCTTTTTTGAATGAAGACACAGTAGGTATGATGTATGTAAGGTCTTGAAGTGCATGAAAGACAATAAGTGATATAAGTATTTGAAAAACTGTTAAACGTATCTCAAAGAAGGTATGTGCATATGTGTGTATGTGTGTATGAGTGCGTATGTGTGCTTTCTGCCAAAATAAGGAGATGGATTTGAAATATAACAATTTCATACATTACTGTGGTGTTTGTTGCTTTTTTCTTTGAAGATACTCAGAAGACTGACGAACTCGTATGTTTTCTCTTATCTATTAGAAGATGATGGGTGCAAGACCCCTAAACTAGAATGTAGTAAAACAAACTGAAAATGAAAATAGGTTTTGTGGGAGAACAGTTCAGTCACTGACAGAGTTAAATGAAGGAGATGGCTAGAATCAGAAGAATCATTTGCTTGTAAAACTGAGAAGAGAATTGTGGTAGAATAAGGAAAATAACAACATTCTCGGACCATTCATTATGTTGCTTTGCTTCTTGTATAGCTTCTATTCTTCTCTTTCTTCCACTTGTCTTCCCTTACATAATGATCTATTTAACGATCAGAGAAGTGGGATGATGTGCAGAGGAAAGGAGATAGGTCCATACCCTTCATATTGTGCCGCCTGATGTTGATAACAGTGTCTTGGGAAGCAGGAAAGTGTACGGAAGGGCTGTGGAAAGGTGTTGACAGCAACTGGCTGCAGTGGTGGCCTCTGAGGGAAGGGGCTGAGGCTGTCCCATGCTGATGCAAATGGATCCACCTAGCTCCAAAGGACCCACCACAGGAAACAGCTGAGCCCCACTCTCATGTATGTGGTGCCTCTGGGAAAACATCCTTAAGAAAGGGTAAAAATGGCAGAGAGGCAGAGAAATAAGGGTCTCTTTGCTGAGAACAGCAAAGTCATTGACAAAGGGAGAGACAGTGCTACAGACACCAGAGCAGATAGTGCCCTGCAGACACCACACTGAAACAGGGGAAAAGTGTGAGGAGGAAGGAGCACCAGAGAGGAGCTGTTATGATCAAGCTAACCTCTTGGGAATGAAGGAGTGAAGCTGAGCCTGTGAAGAGGAGTTGGAGTGAGAGAAGTTGGTTTTTAATTTGTACCCTAATTTCTCACCATCCAGATTTATTTTAGTTGGTAATAAATTAAATTAATTTTCCCCCAATTGAGTCTGTTTTGCCCATGGTGGTAGCTGGTACGTGATCTCTCTGACTTTATCTTAACCATGAGCTTTTTATCTTATTTTCTTCACTGACCTACTGAGGAGTAGGGGCAGTGGGAAAGCACCTGGGTGGGTGTTTGGCCATTAGCCAATGCTAACCCTCCTTAGAGGTACAAGTGTACACCCATTGAGGCAGGTGAGGACCTCAGAGGACATTATCACTGCTCTTAGCTGAAATAAAGGCTGTAAAATATAAAGCTAACTGCAGCATATTAAACTGGAGAAATTTAAATGAATGAGTTTAGTAAAATGCTTTTGGCTGGATTTGGTCAACTCAGTACACACTCTGTAGCAAATCTGAAGCCCTGCGAAAAATAAATGTATCTGTGAAGGTAAATTCAGAATTTACCCAGATTTAGTCTTCTACATTCCACTTACGTGTCACCTAAATAGTGAGCTGAATGGTTGTCCTCCAACACTGCACAGTCCCTACTGTCCCGAAAAAGTTGATTAAAAGCATTCTGTGCTGTGGTACGCAAGGCAGAGGATGTGCAGTAGGGGCTGGAGCTCCTCGGTGGTCTCAGGCACACTGTCACCAATGCCAAGCTTCCCGTAGGCCATAGCTCTGGCTGCTGCTGTCACCTGCCCTCACCCTTCTGCGCTGCTGCTATGGTAGCTCTGCTGCCTCTACTCCAGTGTCTGTTTCACAGATGAGTGGCAGAAAGCAGTGAAATTATTTGAAAATGTGTTTTATTCCTCTCTAGCTAAATCCCTAACCTGCTTTTCTCCAGAATGGACTGGAACTAACATCATGATTTCATGCTATAAAAAACCTGGCAAGGTTATAAGAATCCCATGTTTTGCTTTCCTGGGTAAAAGAACTGGAAATTCTTCCCTGCAGACCTGATGCATCTGGCAATAAGAAAAGTCTTTCCTGTATTTCCCTGCCTCCCAGAGAGAGATCACTTCATGTTCAGTAATGCCTTGCTATTAAAAATACTAATTGATACAAACTAAGTTCTGCAATTAAAATAGGAATTTGTAAAATAGTGTCCTGAGGTTTTTTTTTTTTAGTTTGAAAGAAATAGCTTAGATAGCTGGAGAAGAAGCAAAAAAAAGGTTAGCCTTATCCTGCTGTTTACGTGATTCTTGCGTATTGATTGCAGGCCTCTCTCTGTTAAATTATAATTTGAAATTAAAATCTGTATCGAATGACATTTTTATTATAACTACACACGTAGTGAAAAGACTCAGCAAAGCTTTGTTCACTCCACCTTTGTCCTCTAAGTGAAAGCATCTTGTCCCTAATACTGACACCCATCAGGGTGGTATAATTCCACCCAGGACTGCTGAGGACTCCAAAGGTAGAAATGATACCTTTGACATCATGGTCTTGCATTTCTGATCTAATAATTAATGGCTGAACCTACTTCAAAGATGCTAACTATTTATGTATTAAAGCACTGAGGCCAATTTTACCTGTATCAGGATGAAAATTGTTTTGGCTCTGAAATGATTATGAGGCTGGCCAAAAGGTAATGGACTGACAGCTACTGAAATTAGCAGAAATGAAGTTCCATCTAACTAGTCATCATTGAAGAGAGACTGAAAGCACCTTGCTGGTTAAATATAACTTAGTAATGATTTTATCAGCCAGTGTTTAGTCTAGCAAATATGGTCACTCCTGTTGTGTTTTCATTTTATATAGGAAAATATAATCACTTGCTGTTGCATATGGACCTGGGTATAGGCTCCTAGTCTGGAGGGAGAACACAAAAAGTCTTATTCTGATAAAAAGGGTCATGTTACTCTTTCTGGGCGGTGACAAAGAGAACAGGAGTCAGCTCCACTTAACCTGGAGCAGCAGGCATCTCCAAACAGAAATACACTCTTGAAGGAGTGTCCATAAATCACATGTGAACATGCGTTACTTCAAGCACAAAAACCGCTGGTAAAATCAAAAACACAATTGGATGTTTAGCGCAGAATATCAGGCACCTTATTTTGCTGCTTGACTAAGACTTTTAAAACCTAATGTTGTCACTCATTTATTCATTCTCCATTCTTCAGCTGAAGCTGAAGCTGAGGCACATGAGGCTTTTACACAACAATGTGTAAGCAAATTCAGAAACACTATTTTAACCTGTTATATAACCACTTCCTCCTGTGAGGCAGACTCTTGCGTCAGCCTATGCTCTCTATAGTATGATGGATGAAGTACTCCCACACTGAATCACAATGGCTGGAAGCAGTGGAACAAATTTCTCTTGGGAGAGGCAGTCTATCCAAAAGTCAAACTGGGGGAAATAGTCTAATTCTAGCTGTCCTGACATCTGATGAGATCAGATTATAGTTGAATTATAAAAAATGAGTATTTCTGGTCTGGAAAACTGAAAAGTATCAAAGTTACTTGTTCCACCTCACATACAAAGACCATAGTTTTTTTGCAGCTTGACCAAAAATACTATTTATTTGTGGAAATTTTTCATTGTGGAGACAATACATTTTCAATTGAAACAAAAGCTGGTAATATATGAATCTTTATTCTTCAACTGAAAACAACTAAGTACATATTAATTTTCTAACTGTATATCTGTTATATATTCTATGCCCACTGAGATTTTGAAGTTTTTCACAAACACATTAAGTTTTGAACCCTATATTTTGTCTGATGGCACATTACATCTCCCAGTAGAATTGGAAGAGAAAATCAGATGCCTTTGTGAGGTGACTTTGATTTCATAGAATAAAGATTCATAGAATAGTTAAGGTTGGAAAAGACCCCCAAGGCCATTGAGTTCAACCTTTGATTGAACTCCACCATATCAACTATACCATAGCACTAAGTGCCAGGCTGAGTAATTTCTTCAATACTTTCACGGGTAGTTACTACACCACCTCCCTGGGCAGTCCATTCCAATGCCTGACACTTTCCATGAAGAAATTATTCCTGATGTCCAAGCTGAACCACCCCTGGCACAGCTTGAGGTCAGTTCTTCTTATCCTATCATTAGTTGCCTGGGAGAAGAGACCAACTCCCATCTGGCTACGACCTCCTTTCAGGCAGTTGCAGGGAGTGATGAGGTCTCCCCTGAGCTTCCTTTTCTCCAGACTAAACAACCCCAGCCTCCTCTGCTCCTCATGGGATTTATTTTCTAAACACTTCATCACCTACGATCTTGCCCTTCTCTGGACATGCTCCAGCATCTCAATGTCTTTCTTGAAGTCAGGGGCCCAGACTTGGTCACAGGATTTGAGGTGTGGCCTAACCAGTGCCCAGTACAGGGGAATGATCACTGCCCTGAGCCTGCTGGCCACATTATGGCTGATAAAAGGCAGAACTTCACTGGCCTCCTTGGCCACCTGGGCACACTGCTGGTTCATGTTCAGCTGCTGTTGACCGGCACCCCAGGTCTTTTCCTCCAGGCAGTTTTCCAGCCACTCTGCCCCCAGCCCATTGTGCTGCATGAGGTTGTTGTGATCCAAGTGTAGAATGCAGCATTTGACCTTGTTAAACCTCATACTGATGGCCTCGGCCCATCAATCCAGCATGTCCAGATCCTTCTGTAAGAAATTCCTAACCTCCAGCAGATCAACACTTGTGCAAACAGGACGGGGCTTAGCACTGAGCATTGGGGAACCCCACCAGTGACCGGCCGCCAGCTGGATCAGCCCCGTTCACCAGCACTCTCTGGGCCCGGCCCTCCAGCCAGTTCCTGACCCAGCACAGAGTGCCCCTGTCCAAGCCCTGGGCTGCCAGTTTTTCCAGGAGAATGCCCGGGGATATGGTATCAAAGGTGTTGCTGAAGTCCAGGTAGACTACAGCCGCAGCCTTTCCCTCATCCTCTAGGTGGGTCGCCTGGTCATAGACAGAGATCTTGGCAGTCAGGGAGGACCTGCCCTTCCTAAACGTGTGCTGGATGGGCCTGTTCTGCTGCTTGTCCTGTATGTGCCATGTGATCACACTCAAGATAACCTGTTTGATTACCTTCCCAGGCACTGAGCCCTTGACAGGCCTGTAGTTCCCTGGATCCTCTTTTTTAGATGACTGAAGTTGCTTTTGAGTTGACTATCTCTTTCCATTGACTCTAAAGACAACCAGGCATACAAAGATAATCGGAACAAGCCCACAATCATATCCGGTTAATTTAGTCCCATTTGTTCAGCTGCTTAACTGAGGAAAAGAAGAAATGCTTCCATGTGTGTTAGCTTCTCTTCAGACATACCAATCACCCTGGCTCAGAGGATTCATACTGTAAGGATTAAAAAATTTCCAGTGCAGAAACTTTTTGATTTCAATTTTCTTTCATAGTATTGAGAATTAGAATGACCTTTAGATATAATTAAATTCCCATAGATATGTTTAGATAATTTTCTAAAAGTTGTTTGACCAAATATTTAGATGGTGTGACAAACTGGCTTTTAATGCTGAATACTTTTTAAGTGCTTCTACACTTTTAAAGAGCTTTATTAAAATATGTCTTTAACCAAATTCACCTGTTTAAAAAAATATATGTAACTGAAATAGTTTCTTTTTTTCTTCTGACAGTTATTTTTCTGGGGGGGCACAGGGCTGAAAAAATCTCTGACACGAGCAGTACTTTCTTTGTTGAGGTAATCCTAACAGATTAATTTATTTGGCCATGAAGGTTGCTCTTTTCATAAGACTCTGAAAGCATAAGCAGAGAAGAGAATGCTTGAAAGAGCCTGAAATTTGATTTACATTTTTAGAACAAAGAAACAAATGAAAATGTGACTATTGTCTTTATCTGCAGTGTTATTGTATGTGGTATCCTTCTATAATCTTCTCTTGTAATGATACTTAATAGCTGCCTTTGAGATATTAATGGAAATTGTCACAGGCAAGGGAGATATTACTGCATCTAATGAAGCAAAGGAGGACTGAAGGGAAAAAAGAACAATAAGTGAAATCTGAACAAATAAAAAAATTTAGCTTATTTCTGAAATTTAACCCTTTATGTGGTTAATTGTCATAAGATCTAAGTGGATGTAGTTACTACTCAGCATAGTAGTACACTGTTCATGAACACTTACAGAGCAGTTACAGTACATAGATTTTGGATGTAAGAATTTAAGTGTATATGATTTATCAGCCCTTAGCGCATCATTATAACAATACTACTAGAAAATATGTCCAATTTTCCACATACTATACTAAGTGAATTCCCGCTGACTGGAAATTATGTTTGTTTCAGTAATTCATAACTAGGAAGATAAATAAAAACATTTTATAAGCAAAAGTATAATCTGTGTGGAAAACACAACTCTCCAAGTGTAAATATATAAACATGGGCATTAAACATATTTCTAACTGTCTCTCCACCCATCTAAAGTCTAGAAACATTGCTATTGCATCTCAGGCATTTGCCCGGGTTAGCTAAAAAAGAAGTATATAAGAAGAAGTTATAAAATAGAAATCAATATCCTAAAAAATGTATTAGCATTTTGTACCAAATTTTCAACTATGTTCTTATTTTGATAATAGAATGTTCAGTGAAAGACAAACAGAAAATACCACCCAAATATGACTTGACAACAGTTTTCTCAGTATTTGTTTGTCTGACACAAAGAAGGAGAAATTTTTAAAAAATTAACTCTTCAGTTTTAGTTAGAATATATTTTATTTAAATTACATTTTTAAATAAACCTAAATAAATTCAGTTAAAATATAAATAAATGAAAATTACATTAAATCTGCATTAAGCTCTAAATTTCTTACAATTGACTTGAATAATTTCAATTAATGGAAAAATACATTGAATACATTGAATAGCCTATGTTTGGCTGTAGTTTTGGAGGAAGTTAAGTCACAGAATTGATAACAGTTATTGACTTAATCCCTGAGAAAGCATTTGTTAAAATGATTAATCTGAAAACAACTGTCATTTTTGAAGAGAAAAATAATTTTTTTTACTATATTCAGTGTATGCAATTAAATATTCAGGATTGTCTAAAAGGTCAAAAAAGGATCAAAACCCAGAAGCCAAGAAAAGCTGGGGTTTTATGTTTTGTTATGGAACAATGAGATCTACTATATTTGTAACTTGCAATTACAGTGATTGGAAAAAATAGGTGGAACTTCATTAAAACTTATTCTTTTGTTTTATATGCAAACAGAAAAACATACCTGCAAAACCAAGCATCTGATGCATGTAATGTGTATCTAATGTTGTTTTATACATATAAAAATGTCAGAAAATATGATGTTTATGTATTTTAATTGAATTATAATTTTCGACCACCTGGAATTTTAACATATATGAAATCATTATGTAGCCACTTTAAAAAGAAGATTATCGTGTGCCTTTCTGACAGGAAAAATGAAATTACTGAATTTTATTTAAGGAATTTGCTGCTTTTTCAGATGCATGTATTTAAACACAATATATCCATCTATAATTAAAGAAATGCCAAACGTTTTGTGAAAGCTGTAATTATGAGGCTTATGAGCTGATAACATCGAGCAATAGAAATAAATCCAAAGAACAAAGGATCTGATATCATGCAATAAACAACTGTATATGCCTGCTGCTGTCATACTTATACATATGAACATAAGCAACTTTCAGAAGCAGATGAAAATGCAGCTGGAAGAACAAAAGATTAAGAAAATAAAGCAAGATGAGAAAGACTAAAACAATATAATAAGCTTCTAGATTCTCAGGTCATTTATTCAAAATGCTAGTATTAAAATCATTGGATAAAATCACTCTGATTTAAATATACAGAACAATGCAACTACTGGAATACTTCTGCACCTAGATCTAGGATTGAAATGGTTAAAATAATACCTTTTCCAAGACATTTACTTGTTTATAGGTTCTCAGGCAAAAGCACAGAGTTTGGCCACTCATATGCAGTGCTCTTAGAAAAACTGTGTATGAAGTTTGAACAAGAAAACCTTAGGGAGTATTTATTATGACCAGAATATTCCAGCACTCTTCATGAGAAATGAAAATTACAACTCTTTACAAAATCCTAAAAAAGAAATAGCAAAACAGATTCTAAGCAATCACACTTTTTGTGGCTACTTTGTTTTTTTTCTTTCCTGACTTTGAGTCAGGACATTGTCTGCAATTGTTTCCTAGATAGTGCTTTAATGGCAAAAAATTTTGAAAAAACCAAGATATCCCAAGCCTGTACTCAGAAGGTTCCTAAGCCATTCTAGTAAACATGCTTTATAATTTGTACCTGAAATTTGTAGCAGGCTACAAAGATGTACCCTTGATGACTTGTGAACCTGAAACCAGTGTTCCATTTAAATCACCTATGCTTTCGCAGAAGAAAGAAAAATATGCTTTTTTCAAGGCTTTGGGGTGAGGTATTTGTTGATTCTAAAATAAGTTACAGAACATTCTCTTAATTTCCAGACTGTTAATGCTTATCTGTGGCTTAAGTAAGAATACTTACTTTTTCTCTTCAATTGTGAACATTACAAACAGAGATTAGTGGCCTTTCACTTCAGAGCTGTCAGAGTTAAAGTGACATGAAGCTATTAGCATTCTGTTGCAAGTGGCCAGCAGCTTCCTCTGAGCTTCCTCTGTTTTTTTCTTTTCTTTCTAATTTTCTCTTTTTTTTTTCTTCTCGCCAAAAGACCACTAAACCCCCTAGTCATACAACATGCCTGTTGGATTTATACTTCACTACCTGAAGAGCTCAGCAAAAATACCCTGTAAGTACAAGTCTCTCTAAATATGCAAAGAATTCAAACACTAGGAGGAAAGATGGACAGGAATCTGGAGAAAGATTAAGGAAGGATACATATGTTACGTTTATTCCTTTGTGTTTTTTTACTTTCTCCACCTTCAGTACTATGTGTTCTCATAGCTGTTATATGATCCCTGAGAAAATGAAATCATGTTTTACAAGATTTTTCAAAACAGCTTTCAGAATCTCTGGATAAGATTTAACTTGTCTGAAAATTTGTCCATTTTATGGTAAACACAAACAGCTACTCACAAGTTATGAGACTCAGAGCAAATGACTCCCACCATGACTGGAACTGAAAAGATTTTCCACTGTGTGAACTCTGACAGGGAGGGTTTTTGCTGTGAAGATGTGAAGTGAAAGTTTTGCCTCATTGAATACACTGGAAGTTTTGATAACAACTTTAGGCAGCCCCTCACCAAGTTTTATGAGTGGCATATTAAAGACCACTTCCTGTAGATATAAATCTGAGGGTTTCTATCCATTTGCACGTCCTTCTCCACTGTTTTACTTCTTCTTGCACTCTGATATTTCCAATTTTGAATAAGATTTCTTCTTTTAAAATTCCTAACAAGTGCTTCAATGTAGCTATGTTTATTTAACAACTCATAAATGCTGTTAAAGCCATAATGTTTCTACTTGCAGTAGAGCTTAAGTTTGTGCTTCTAAAAGATGTAAAAATGTTCAGAGGAACAGTAATTTCATGTATTGATTTGTATATAATGTTACTATGAGAACATAGTGACATTTGCAATAGCAGTCCTAGTGAGAAAATAGAGAAATTATTTTTTTTTCCTGTTAAAAACTAAATGGCACTTTTCAACTTGCAAAGCAGCATTTCACAACCCTTCACCATTTAGGAAATTATGGTTGTTGTTACTTGCAGGTACCAGATTTTAGTGACCTTTAGCTAAAATTCTTGACCTTAATCAGAATTTTGATTTTCCAGTGTCTTCTGATGGTGGATATATCAGTAACCATTTTTTTTGGTTTTGGCTTGCCCTTAAAAAAAAATAGACAAAGTCTGAAAAATCTTTCTAAAATACAAGAACAAAATTAGAGGTTTGTCTCTAAAATGTGAAACCCTTTAAATGCAAAAAACTTGACTGTTACCTGCAGAAATAATAGGAGTTTTTCTCCGCTCACTTTTATAAAAAGCTGGAAAAATCAATTCAACTGCATGTAACACAGATAGACAAACCTATTCCAGCTAGTTAATTCATATAAACCTCTAAGAGGGTGCTATCACACTTACTTTATAAACGAGGAGAGAGAGATGGAGATAAAAACCTAACATAAAAACAGATTAAAACTCAACCCTTAACATAGCAGAACCCACTGATGAATAGATTTGGATGTTGCAAAGTAATACCTTGACATATTTGTGAAATAAAAAATAAATAAAATTGTAAGCTAAAACAGGATTGGTAAAAAGCGAAACCAGCAACCCACTTACTAAGAAATATACAGAACTCATAATTTTAAACTACAGAGATCACAGTTTTTTATATAAATGCAGAAACTACTTTTATAATTTTGAACTATCTCTATACATAGTTCTTTGACATTTGGATAAAGTTTAAAAATTATTTTAAATTATTTGAAATACATGTTAAACTTAAAACACTTTGAATAAAAATAAAGAGCCCACCTCCCACAAATTCTTGAGTTAGTTTAATTGAAGCAGAAGAGATATCCAGGTACAGCTGAATATGATTCATATGAAACCTCAAGACTGAGAAACAGAATGACATTCTCTCCTTCTAAAAGTGAAGGGAAAGAAAGAAAAACAACAGTCTTTTCTGTAAATTATCATCTCTGATTACAGAAAAAAAAAAAAAAAGGAAAGCCCAAAGCATGTTGCAGTGTAACGAGCACTGCCTGAGAGCTGCACTTCCCTGCACATGGCCCCATTTTGTACATAGTGAAATCAGTGACAAGGGTTCTTCTTGACTTGAGTGGATTCAAGATTGAGTTTATTGGCACTGTGCCCAAGAGGCATCATTGAAACTGTAAGAGCAAGGCCGGAGACTCCAGTGGGAATCCATGCATTGACTGAAGCATGTCCTTAAGCAGGTATCTGAGTTCAGTAAAGTCAGCAGATTTAAATATGTACTTTAAACTGAGAACATGCTCTGTCGAATCTTAACATTTGGCAATTATTTGAGACATCAAGTTTTACTTACTTTACAACTAAGCTGCTAAAATATTTTGGAAAAAAAATAGTGCCAGTGACAATTTTAATGATGTTTTTACACACAAAAAAGGAATTCCTGAAAGTGTTATTAATTAATGAATTGACAAGGGCATACTTAGTTTCATCTTACTACAGATCTGTTCTTGTCATTCCTGGAAGCACTGCTGCATCAAGTAAATTTAAAACTGTTATTAAAAAAATACAAGACTAAAAAAAACTATAAAGGAAGGAAGCTTAAACAAGCTTTACAGATATAAATTGGCCTAGCTCATAAAGCTATACTTCTAGAGATCCCAGTTCTAGAACAGACAAAGAACATCCTCACAGACTCTTGCAGGAATCTGAAAAGATGTGGATTCAGTTTTGCAGAAAATGGAGCAGCAATATATGTACTTTATAAATGTCTAAACTTTATAAATGTCTAAAATTAACTGGATTTGTTCAATGTTCACTATACTAGAAAACCAGAATATTTCTCAAGATGAATTGCAGTGATTCAAAAACTTCATTTTTAATATCCATTTTAATAGGCTTTAAATAGGCATATGTGTAGACACATGTAGATACATGTAGATGTAGATACATACTGGGTTTTTTGTTTATTTCATTTTAGGTATAATTTAGAAAGACATAACAGCCCTTACTTTGCTACAACTGGTTGAATTCTTAATTCTCAATTTATTAACTAGTAGATTTATACACTTTATACATTCTTTTCAGAAAAAGATGTGAACTTCAGTTCCATCATGTCTGATAACTGTGAAGACTGAAAAATGTCTACTTTTCAAAATATTTTATAGCTAAAAATTTGAACTAAATTATGACATAATCCTGTTATAGGAAAAATTAATTTTTTTTAAAGATATGTAAAGATAGATATAAATAATAATTTGTTCTTATTTTTAACTTATTTAATAAATACTTTTCAAAACTCCCGACTTCATAAGATACAAATTTCCTTATTTACAAAAAATTATTTCTAGTAATTGCATGCATTTTAAGATTTTTTCAGTGAATTTCTATGAACATAAGTTGCTCATTAAGGTGAAAATAAAAACATTTTATTTTTCTTTGTTTCAGTGTTCTTCCTTTGCTAAGCAATGCTGCTTATTGTCCCCAAGAAGGGACATAATGATTTGGTTAAAAAAGAACATACACTAATCCCTTTTCCTACAATATCCTTAAGTAATTTATAAGTGCTTATTTCAAACTGAGGATTTTGACAGTGCCCCTAGTGAATCTTGATATACTTGTCTTACAATTCATACACAAATGATACTGCATGAAATATTCATTAGAAATACTCTAAATTATGTACCAAACAACAAGGGTACTGTCATTGTCACACTTTTCATCTGGTAAATATCCCAGTGGGCACAATGAATTTGCTTATATCTCACAAAGAGTTTCCCAACATGTTTCAATTATTTATCTTATGGCTGCAATCTTCCATGTGCACATGCATGTTTTTGTTTTTTCAGGCTTTTCTGAAGCATACTCCCATCTTCAATGCTGTAAAATACATAAAACCTATAAAGAAAGGCATTAGCTTGTATTTCACTTTAGTTAAGCATATTTCAAAACAGTTTTTGTGTTTAGACTGCACTGATACCTGGTCACAGCATAAACAGAATAGACTTCAAGGACAACTAGTTATGTGTTCTTAAAACCTCGAGAAGATATCCCTGTTAATTTAAAATGAAGCATACAAGTAAGAGAATGCCAGAAAATGGATCTCTACGAAATTTAGAACAGGCAGGTATCACATAGTGACAAGAAGCAACAGGTCTGTCATGTGATGAGATGCATGGTATCATTTGCAACTTGAAGGCAGATGAAGAGCACATGGTACTTCCTTGACACTTGATACCAAAAGACTCTTATCACTTAAACAGTTAGAAATCTCAGACATAATAGATCCATTTGGAAAGTTCACAGCATGATGCTAACTTCTTACAAATATTTAACATCTTCTGAAATGCCACATTTCATTATTCAATATTATAAACTAATGTAAACTTGATTTTTAAAGTAAATTTAATACAAATTTAAATTCTTCTCCCCACAATTTTCTGTGCCTCAAGCCATTTTAAAGTAGAGATGGCATGCAGACAGACTACTGAGACGCTGAAGATCCTGTATAATGGAAGAGAAAAGGTCTAAGCTGTGTAGATGCAGTAAGAAGCAGCTTTTCTACTGTACGTTTCTCTTAACGCAATGATTTGGCTATACACAAATAACATGTAGGTAAAGACAGGAGGCCAGGTTTGAACTTGCCTGGGATGATAACTGCACTGAGGATAGAATGCAAACTTATGACACTACTAGAAAATTCCATTTTGATTTTTTGATTTATCAGTGTTCCAGGGGAAGTGCTGGCTTAAATGGTCCCTGCACCAATCTGGTTAGGCACCTCTACTACTGCTGCACAGCTGCTTTTCCTCATAGTTTGCTGATTCAGTTATGAAGATGTTGTGAAACCACATCAGGGTTTTAAAGAGACTTGTTGATTTTCAGTGAAGGAGAAGGAGAGGTCTAACCAGGAGCATCTTCCCAGTGTAAGACCTAGAATGACGCAGGCAAAGAGAGTAAAGTGGGAGTTGGGTTTCATTGCTAACCTTGTTGCACAGTGACTGCATTCAGAGTTTATGTGATTGTGTGATTTTTTGCTCAAAGCCACTATTTCTTGCTAGCAACAGGAGCATCAGTTTGAAAGAGTATAGACTTCTAGATTTTATATAGTCACAGGTATTTGCATTAAATTTTGACAATTTTGAAGAAATCCACACTTTTCAAAGTGATGAAAAATAAATCTTTCTTACTTAATTTGTTCTTCTGTGTTCCGATAGCACAGCAGAGTAGATTTTCTTCGATATATGAAAACTACCTCCATGTTAAAAGACCTTGATTCTTGTGTTTTTAAGACCATGAGTCTTACTTCTCCTTTTCTAAATATGCTACAATGAGAAAAAAAGGTCTTAATATTATATTTTTATTTTCTTTATTGCAACTACTAGTGCTGAAAACTCCAATCTCATATCAAAAATTGAACAATTACATTTTATCACTGTAACAATTTATTTTCAGAAACACTTGTCACAAATAATAATAATGGCCAGTCTTCACGAACGAAGAACCGGGGAAGGTCTTTACACCTTCCAGCCTGCGCATTGGATTT
>JAYRBT010000093.1:55935699-55953291 GCA_036023395.1 Myiotriccus ornatus | reverse complement strand
AGTCATTGATATTTAAAATAAATCTTCCAAGCCTCGAGCTGTAACCAAACAGAGTTATATACATTATTATCTCTTTGCTGAAGTGTTTCAGCACAAAAAAGGAACGGGTGCACTTCTGGGGAGGGAATGAGACTGTAGTACAGTTTTCTTACAAAGAGAGGAAGCTCCCTAATGGGAAATTACATTTAATGAAATTTGGTTATTAAACTGACCATTTAAAGCCCTTTAATATGAATTTTCCAGATGAAAATCTCAAAACTCTTGATGTATTTGGCCCTGGTTCATACAGATTGTGCATACATGATTTTCAGAAGCTCTTGAAATATTCAGCAAAAAAAGTATGCTTTGACTTTAAAGCCTGAAAGACTTGTACAGAAGGCTCTCCCTTTCCGCATCTTACACATAATGTAATATATAAAACTATATAGTACATTGGTTTATGCATACCTTAGAGTTCATAAAAGAGGTCATTTGCATACTAAGCCTCATTAAACATAACAAATACCTTGATTTATATTGTATGTCATAGATTGTACATTGTAGAATCATAAGATGGTTTGGGATGGAAGAGATGTCATTTATTTATAACAGAAAATCTGTCAGATTATAACATACGATGGGTGATACAGTCAGCTGGCGATGCTAATGCTTTACAGCAGCTGACAATCCAAGCTAACACTCGATAAATGTGAAGTCCTTAGTGCATAGAAAATCAACAGAAGAATTTCCAATAGTTAGGTGACTTTTGTGATCAGAAGGCTTCCCTTTCCTCCTCATTTCCTAATGGATTCAAACTCTATAGATTTCTTTCACTTGGTCCCTGGATTGGATTGTATAGTAACTGTTTTTCAGGCAATCCTTGTAAATTTATTTATGAAATAACCTGAACATTTTTTTCTGTTTGTTCAGAAGTTATTTGGTTTGACCTTGCAGTGTTAATATTTGCTCATTGCCAGCCTTAAGCACAAATTTCTACTACTTGATTGAGTTAGTGTAATCACCAACAAAAGTGAATAATGTCTACATTGCTGTATTCTTTCAATGTTGAAAAAATCCCGCATTTATAGTATTTATTCTATACATAGGAGTCCCAGGCAAAATGGTGGTAACTGAATAAGGGGTTTCAGATCTGCCACAGACTCATAAGACTGTTAGCAAATCACATACAGTTTTGACATCTTAGTTTTCTATTACTTGTTTTTCAACATCTTTGCTTGTTATAAGCCAAAGGGGTGCTCAGCTTTATGAATGAAGATATTTTAATATTAGCATGATGACAGTCACTGGCAAACGACATTTGTGTAATACTGTCTTCACTTTTAAATTTTTCAGTCTCAACTATTTTTTGACTCTTCGAGGTCTTTCTGTTTCTCGAGGGATTTGGAAATGTTCGCTAGTTGCTTTGTTTCAGAAGTTGTTTTTCCATAAAGGAAAATCTTGGGAAAAATGTTTTAAGAGACTAATACATTTCATTGCTAAAAAGTCAAATGCCTGGTTTTAACATTTTTTTCAGTAAAATATTGGCTATTTTCAATGTTAATAACTTCTAGCATGTAAGAGTCATCTCACATGACCTCTTCTCATAGAACTAGGCATCTTGACATCTGAATCAAAGAAAGAGTTCCATTCCTAAAATGTCAAAATGGACTTTTTCATTGCAGGGGTTAGTAGTTGCTTTCTGTTTTCTACTTTCTCTGTATTTCTCAGAATGTACAAGGGAAAGTGGCTGAATTTTGTGCAACATTTGTGTTTCAGTGGCTCTGTATTTGCATGCTGGGTGCAACACTTGTCTCTGGGCTACTCCCCTCTGTGTGAAGCATCTGGAATTCTGTTTTGGGTGAAGGTCAAGCGAAATAGTAATTCTTGACTTTTTCAAACTTGTCTTTTATCAGTAGAACAGAGTACTACTTTGAAGGTTGAGCCTGGTAAAGGGACAATCTTTGTGAAACCACTAAATTTTTTTTCCTCAATAATAGAAGGAAAAGGCATGTCTCAAAATCTACAAAAGTTTTGATTTGCTGTCAGGCCTATGATAGACATTAACAAAGCCTAAAAGAAGAGTTAGTTTGATAGGTTAAAAAAAATTATTGGTTGTGCATCAGAGTGGAATTTCATGGAATTGAAAATGGAGCAAAGTTTAGTATTTTATTATTCCAATTATTGTGGTTTTATATACGTACTAAAATTGTGAGAGATCTGCCTTGTGCTCTGATGACAGTTGCTATGAAACAGAGTTTGAAAGAGAGATAAGAGATTGTTTTCAGATGGACCTTTTCAAATTCAGTAGACAAAGTATTTTGAGCTACTTTAAACGGTGGATTAAACAAATTACAAAGAAAAGGTGGACACTTACAGACTGAAGCAGAATATACCTTTATAGATCATGCTGTGTGATTTAGAAACATTGAATAAGATTATTAAAATTCTTTGTAGCAAGTTTTAGAGCAATTAAAAACACAAATTACATTCTGAGATATATAAAATACTTTGTTTTGTCAGCTATCTGGTATCACCTGCTATATGTAGAGCAATGGAATAGTTTCCATTAAAACTCACCTTTGGGGTTGAATATTTTGATCCTGTCTAAAAGACTTTTTTTCAGTATCAACCATTTTTTTATAGTTGACAACTTTGTCCCCACTTCCCTAAATACCTATAGCAAGATAAAATGTCAACAATTTATAGAAGGATTACAATTATTTTCATTGAACATGGCCCTAGCAAAAGAAAGGGAAAAAATGCACTTATTAATCAGTTTTTCATTCTTCCTTCTCAGAATATTGCAATGTTTTCTTCTTCTTCATTCCACTATTTTATTGTTAGCATTGTATTCTGTTCCGCTTTTCACATATAACCTTCTTAGACTGTGGTTACTAAAATTGAACAGGTACCACAGAAGACAATTTAGCAGCGCTAAGATTAACAAACCAGCTCTTACTGTAATGATCGTGATAAGAATTTATCAAATTAATTTTTTTTAAAAGTCTCGTCAAAGTATAAGCCAACATGGGGCTTTCTATCTGATTGTTTTGAAGAATCCTTTCTTCTCAGCTTCTGTGTATGTATTTGAGTTTTCAACTGTAGTATCTTGCCTTTTTTGTTATCGTGCATATTTTTCACGTTTCTCCACTCAGCTGAGATTTTCTGAATCCTAATATTGTCTGGTAAACTGCCTTTATCTCTCTCTGTTTTTTTATTCCATCTTTTAAATTGTTAATGAAAGTAATGATTAGTTTCAGCTATTTGGCCATGCAGACCTCAACATGGCCTCACTCAGACCATTATTTTGACAGGTTCCTTCTCTGTTCTTTGAAATCAAATCTGGCATCTTAGAAGATAGTAATTAATAACACTGGGATAGTGCTGGTTAGTTGTTTACAAATTCTAGAGTAAACTTAATTTGACCTTACTGACTGACATACCCAGAAGAAACATTCCACCCCAGCTTCTTCACTCCCCCTTTTCTCCTTTTTCTGTTCCTTCATATAAAGTGCATTCAGGTCACATTAGATATTGAATATATAGTATACTTTAAACATATCTATTTAATCTGATGTTTATTAATAGATACACAACAGAAGGTAAAGCATCTAGACACTTTCTCAACAAAGTATTATGTGAGATGTAAATGCATTTAATTTTTAATAAAGATTTGTTCCATAGGTTGCAGAGGTTTAAAGCCTGACTTCAGTGAGATCTTGTCTATTCATTAACTGTTTTTACTCAGCTTAATTGTCTTATTCAGTTGCTTTTGCATTTTCTTTTACACTGTTTTTTCTTAATTATAAACTTTATTCTCTGCTTTAATCCAAATTGGCTTTTGTCTTTAGATCCTTATCAGTGTCCTCCAGTATTTAAAACAGCTATACATAAAACCTGGAAAAACTGTTGCTTATATTCTTAAATTGCCAATGTGAAGGCTCATATACTGCACGTGTCGTGAAGTTTGGTGTGTCAAGTTGTGGGCTCCTCAGCACAAAAGCAACCTGGACATACTGGAGAGAGGCCAGTAAAGGGCCAAGCAGATGATGAAGGTTATGGAGCACTTTTCCTATGAGGAAAAACTGAGAGAGCTGGGGCTGTACAGCCTGAAGAAGAGGAGGCTCAGAGCAGACCTCATAAATGTATAAAAACAGTTGAAGGGAGAGTGCAAAAAGGGGTGGGGCCAGACTCTTCACAGTCATGTGCAGCATAGGGGCAACAGGCAGAAACACAGGAGGTTCCCTCTGAACATCAGAAAACCCTTTTTTCATATGAGGGCTACTGGAACAGGTTACCCAAGGAGGTTGTGAATTCTTCATCCAAGGAGATATTCAAAAGCCATCCGGGAACAAACTTGGTCAATTGACTCTGAGTGACCTGGCTTGAACAGTATGCCTGGACCAGATGACCTCCAGACATCCATTCTAACCTCAGGCATTTCCAGTTTAAAAACCTCTATTTTAAAAGCAGAATTTGAACACTGGAAATATTTCTTAAGATCATACATAAAAAATGAGGCTAAAACAAAATAATGAACAGTTTTTCATTTACTGAGGATATTCGGTGTTGTACAGTAAATGGTCTCGCATTTCTTAGGAGAAAATTAGAATGTGATAACGAAACTAAGGACTGTATATAGTGCATCTATACTAGGAGGTTAACCAAAGGCTTCATAGATGGAAAATTTGGTCATTTTTTTTTCTCAGTAATTGGCATGATTATGCTAGAAATTTTTTAACCTATATTTAATATGTAGCAGAATTTATATTGAAAGAAAAGGTTAACAAGGGGACATCAAAGCCTTCTGATGACAGAAGAAAAGGAAGTAAAAGGGCAACAAAGGATAAGGCATAGAAATGTCAGAAAGTAAAGCCTTTGGGAGTAATTTCTTTTCATGAATAACCATTCATGCATGTAGTAAATTTCCAAGGTCGACCACAGAAGTTAGCACAAACAGTTTCATAAAGGAGCCAGGCAAGAAGTTTCAGGGAGACAATGTTGTCATTTTTTCTAGGAATGGCAAAGGACAGTTCAGGATATTCTCACAGTCATGTTCAAACCACATTCTTCTTTTCAATCTGCTGCTCTGTAAATGGGTCCTTTCCAACAGTAATAAAAATCAATATGAAGCCCATTAAAAATGCAGAATATAGAAGATTAATGAATTCACAGCCATAGTATTTTATGTAACAAAGAGAGTTGTCCTATATAGGGACACAGCAATTTTGTATGAGACCAGGTTGTGCTTCACATTTTGATTAAACAGACGGGGACAAATTCTACCTCTCTCTTTTCTCTCGTTTCCATGAGAAGGAAGATTTTAGTAAGAGTGGATTCACTGACAGTGCAAAGCTACAGGCTTCTGAAGGTAGGTGATTCTCTTCCTTCTAGAACCAGAGCTTACTCAGGTTATTTTTTATTTGTTATACTGTTATGAATTATTGTTACTACAGTGCTAGGTTTGAGTTAAGCTATAGCTGCAGTTAGAGCAGCCTTGTATAACTCAGAGTCAGATACAATCTCTTTCACAAAAACATACAGTCTAAAAAAACAAAAAAGGGTGAATTGAATTGCTTGAATTTACACATCAGATGGTGGAACAAACTGGGGACAGGATTTTTTGCACTGGAGAAATCAAGATTTGTGTTGACAATTAGTCACTTTTGGGGCAGAGAATAAACTCTTAAATTGTATTATTGAAGAATTTGGAGTTAGAAATTTTGTCATTTTTAAACACAATTTTCTTCCAAGCACAAGTGATGTTGGATAAAAGTCTTCGCCGGGCAGAGCTTTAAAATATCTCAGGCATGGAGAAAAAGGTTGGAAGAAAAAGAATTTAAATCAGAAAGGACTTATATGCAGTGGAATGGGGCATGAGCCACATTCAAAGTCAGCATATTCTTCCCTGGTTGTGTAGGTGTAACTCCCTCGTGTATATTAAAAATGATCACTTACAAAATGATTTTAGATATATTAATGGACTTCCAATCTATTTCTGCTTGTCAGATGTGTCACCTCTCCTTAGAGTACAAGAATGGCAACACTCTCTTTGCTTTTGACAACTGAACTAAAACGGAAATCAAAGTATTTCTATACAGGCTTTTCAAAGGAATTTTCCATTTTAACTGAAACAGGAATAGGAACTTTCTGATATTTAGAAATATCTGATGAGCAGGAGATGAGCATAATCATAGATAGCATAATCATAGATAAAACCCACAAAGTTTCAGATAAGGTAAAAATTACTAAGTTATGCTTTAATTGATACTTTTTTTTTTTTTTTTGAGGGGGGAGTAATGAAAACTTTTTGTTTAGTTCAATTGTATACAATCTTATCTTATACAAAGATCTTATACAAAGCAGAAATCCTTCCCTCTCATCACCGTTCTTTCCTATCTTTATTTGTCTGGTTAAAATGCTGTAATTAATTTTCCTGAAAGCCCACTTTATTCCTTTTTCCACTTTCTAGTAAAACTGGTTAAAAAATGATGTTGCAGTTTGGAGCTATACCTAGTACTGCAACAGGTCTTCCTTTAATGAGTGAGAGATTTGTTCTTACAAACTCATCAAAGTAGTAACAAAACACCCAAGGAAAGTGCCTGTTAGCCGAATAGGTTTTCCTCATTTACTGACCGTAATGTTGTCGCCCAGCATCTCACTGGGCTACAGTTTTTAAAAAATTTATCCTTCTACTGTACTGTCTGTACTTTCGTTTAGTGTATCATCTAGTTGCTGGTGTTAGCCCTTGCTTGTGGACACTTGTGTTCACTCTACGTATATATAAATGATGTGAGATATTCTTCTTTGAAACAAATGCAGAACTCTCATGCCTGTAATGCATTTTATTGTGGTTAGTAGTACATACTTATACACTTTGTCAGCAAAAGATTTATAATCTGTTAACAAAGTTGTGTATGGAAGAATACTTCAGAATGTGTTGAAAATGTTTATGTATGCTCCATGAATCTGCTTCAAATCAGATATTCTTATTAATATATAAGTTTATGATATTGTTGAATATTAATTTGAGTAATTGTGTACAATCATAAAGATACACAATCATAAATACATAAGGTGTGCAATTGTTTTAAATGATTTACAGCCACATAGTAAGAGATTGACTGTGCTCAAAACACCATGTGCACAAGCACCCAGGAATGTATATCCCTCCGTACAAAACCTGTGCAAAGGAATTTTTGTTTGTTTACTGTTTCGAATCATGTCCTAAGGTTTAATAGCCTGATACCTAACCTGTAATACCGTTAATATTTGAATTTTGAACTCCTATACTGTGGGCAACTGCTATGACAAGATTTTCCTAATTTAGAAGAGTGAGAGGACTGTGTAGTAAACAGAAAACAGAAATCACTTCCTGTGCTTTATTTGTTCAAAAAGCAAAATAGTAATAGATCACATCAGAGCACTTTTTTGTGAATTTTCAAAATTAATAAATAATGCTAATTTTGAAAATAATACACCATGATTTTGGTGGTCACAGAATGTATTTGAAGACATCAAAGGTTACAACCAAGGAGTTTCCAACTGCAACAGTCCAGAAATAAAAAGTGATAACAAATGTACTTTTTAGAATCAAGAATGAAATCCCTCTTTCTGAGAAAAAAGATCTACAGCAACAGAACTGTGGGTAAATTCTGAAAATTTTCAGTCTAAAAAAAAAGCCCAATTCCCAGAACGTATGCATAAGCACATAAGCGCACACACATTCACTCCACAGGTTCAGTAATTTCAATTAGGCTGTCTTAATGTGACCCAGAATTTCAGCACAAGATTTGATCTATCTGGAACCTTAATAGCACAGAAAATTCAAATTATGGAAAATAATAAAAAAAAAAAATATAGTTCTTGCCATTTATACATTAAAAATTTACATTTGTTAGCATTCCATGAATTGTATGAATCACACATTCAGTTAGATTCAGTTATTATGTGCACAGTATATACTTATGGAGCTGGAGGTAAAAGCTGTAGTCGTCATGACTGGATAAAGAGTTAGAATCACAGAATCACATAATCACAGAATGGGTTAGGTTGGAAAGGACCACAGTGGGTCATCTGGTCCAACCTCCCTGCTCAGGCAGAATCATCCTGGCACAGGGTTGCACCCACGCAATTCTTGAATATTCACAGTGAGAGAGACTCACTCAGTTAGAAGCTCAATAATTACCTTCTTTAGGAGATTTGTGCAGTATTTCTAGGAATAAGTTTTTTGCTGTTGTGAGGAATAAATACAGTATCAAGATATTGTCCCTTTAGAACAAGATATGCTTAACAAACAGAAGCAATCAGCATTTTTGACAATTACTTATTTTACATATTATAGCACATTTCTGTACAGATGTATTTGTCAGTCTGGAAATGGACTAGTTATTCTGCTAGTGGACTATAGGGAAAATAACCATCAGAGTCGAGTTTTAAATTTAAACACCCCAGATACTCAGAGACTGTGTGTATTGAAGAGGTGGTTAGAAACTAACTGAAAAGATTAATGACTACCGTTTGTTATCCAAAGCAGGTCTGGTTGGTGGAGGAACCAAAGCAAATAAATGATTTGCTGGTCTTGTTAAATTCTGGGCAAGCTGCTCCACCTTTTCAGGATGTCATTAATTCAGAGTACATGCAGGCAATGTGAACTGCCACCTTGACATAAATTACAGAGGAGTATACTTGATAATTTTTGTGAAAATTAAATTTTCTTCCATAACCATTAACATTCGTCAAATATCTTTGTTTAATTAGCTTTTCTCACAGTCTAATTTCTTGGAAATTAATTTATGGAATCGAAATCAATTACTTTTTTTTTTCTTTTTCTTTTTTAATATCGTAGTTACAGCTCAGGGAGAAAAGAGCTACCGGCACGTAGAGGTGTTTCCATATAAGGGTTAGTTAAATGATGCACCGCTTTAATTTTTAATGGTCTAAGGAACAAAGTAAACAAATAAAGTTAAAATTTTTTAAGAAATTTGTATCCATAAACAAAGCTTCTTTTCATTTCTATTTTGATAATGTGATTTAGAAATTACTCTGATGATCAGTTGATCATCACCATTCATATTTCATGACAAGGTATGCATCTAAATAAACATGATTGTTACTTTATGTGTTTCCTAATTATCCTTTGTCATAAGTAATAGACCAATAGCTGTGATCATATGGTGTCTGCAGTGAAGTATTATCTTTTTGATGAGCAGCCAAGAGTCAAGACAAATAAAATTAATCTGGATACAGAAGGTTACGAATACCTCCAGATAGGATGTTCTGGTACTTCCTCCAGTGTAGAAACAAGAATCAGAAAATAAAAGTCAATGAAGAAACTTTAGGAAAAGGCTGTTCTTTAGGTTTCTAGGTGGCATTCTGGAAAGCTGTAAGTAATTTAACATGTAAATGTTATTTTTGTTATTAAACAATGTCTCTAAGTTTGGATTTGGTTTATAACACAACAGTCTTCTCAGCCATGGACTTTTGTTTGATGGAAATGCAGACCCAGAAAATGTAGCCATAATTTTAAAAGAAATGACCCTGCATTGACTCTAGTTTAAATTCACTGTCTACATCTAGCTATATACTGCCTCCAAGCTGCAGTAGCTTTTTAGCTGGTGCCTATATGTGATGCACAGGAGATTCAAATAGCATGCAGGATACAAATGTCCAGAGTTCCACTGACCTCTTCCAATTTATATTCTTTTTTCCTCTTCTGAAATGGTAAAGTGTGGTCTGTAAGTCACTTTTCAAAGATAAGCTTGTGTGAATCTGACAGTATAATTTTGCCCTTAATAAACAGAATTTATAGTGTAAGCTGTTTCAGAAGCTGTGATAAACGAGATAATTGGACATTATTCCAAATTGTAACACAGACGGCCAAAATTATACCATTTAAGACACTTAAGAAGATCTGTTTGACTTCTTAAAAATATACTCTTATAATAACGAAAACCAAAGCTTATACTTTTCTTAAATGACAAAGGTATTTTGAGAAATCCGTCAATTATAATTCTAAATGTGTCTCTGTAAGCCAGTTTATATTGACAAGAATGCTGAAATAGAATTCAGAGCTTAACTTGACTTGTAAGGGTATTTAGAATTCTCACATGAAACATAGCATTATTCTTTGCTTGCAGACATTTTTATGTCAAATGCGTAAAAATCAATGTTTAATCATGTAATATTCAATATATTGAATGTATATTATTTTATTAATATGCAGGGGAACGTCATAAATGAAACATAAAATGTTAACACAAACATTTGCATAGCCCTGTGAAATCCAATGTGTGTATGTAGTGCAGTAAAATGTACATTTATAAATAAAAGACAATACCCTCTGTATTATAAGTCAAGATTAAGAAATACTCCTAGTTTTGTTATACTTCTCCTTTCCTGGTATTTTAAAAGCCTGATGATCTAAGAGCACACACATTTACTTATCTTTCAAAGACATAATCACACTGTCATCCATTTCAGTACCACAAAAGATGGATAGCATAACATGGACTTAAAATGGGTTCATTAATTATCAAAAAGATAAGTGTTTCATCAGGTATATACAGCAGATAATATTTATCTTTTCTCATAGAGAAAAGAGATTAAAGTAATTCTTACACACATACTGGAAAAGAAAAAGGCTGTACCACTGAAAGTTTCATAAAGTGACACTAGATAATACACTCTGCCACTAAAGACAGCCTTATACAAACACAACCACAGATGCCTTCCATCACATTCAACTTTGGCAGTTAAATACCAGAATGAAACCATATATTCCAACTTTAACTATTTCATAAACTTCCTTCTGTTTCTTAGCAATTACACACAGGGTCTGCTTTTCAAAAGTTAGGGTTTCTCCGGCAGTATTTGATAACTACTTGATAGATATAGAGTAAATAACACCGTGATACAGGAAAACAAATAGCAGGACTGTGACAGTCTCTGAAAGGAAATATCAAGTCCATCTAGGTATAATTAGTGAAACTGTTATGTGAAGTACAAAAAAATATTACTATCACTCTCTCAGAAAAGAAACTCTGACAAAATGAAACAAAACTTGGGTTATTCTGACATATTTAGCAAGGATCTGGTCTGAAACAAGATCAATAAGGAACAAAAAAAAATCCAAACAAATAACTGATTAAAAATGTGCTGTCATGAAATGAAAAATGCATATTAAATTTTTAATTGTCTTTTTTTTTTTTTTAAAAACAATGTTTAATTGTAAACCTTTCCTCTGGAAATTGTTCCTAAAGTTGAGACTCTGCACCCACAAGTACCAGTAAATGAGAAAAATCAATTAGTAAGAGAAATCATTTCTCAGCTATGATTTCCCAAAGACTATGTGTTATGTTAGTAAAGATATTATTTCACTCATCATATTGTCCTTTATTTTTACTGGTTTGGGTTAAATAGATATTTGTCTAGATATAAAAAATAATGATAATAAACCCAAACAAACAAACAAAAAACCAAACCAACCAAACAAAAAAACCCACAAGAAAACCAAACCCAAAAAATCAACCTCCCAAATCCTTTTTAGAACAGAATTTTTTGCAAGTAACATCCATTTTACTAAAAATTTTTATTCTGCTATAGATAAATTTTTCAAATCTTGTACATGTCACAACCTTTTTGTCAATTAGAAATTTGCAGCAAAAATAGAAATATTACTCTCAAAAACATTCCAAGGAAAAAACTCAAATCAATCCCTCTATCCTTCCACCTACAACAAGAAATCTGGAGTGAGGAACAAAAAGAAGTGCTTAGAAATAATGCTATGACTTTCAGATTTAGGCTCAATCAAAAAGCAGTGAAATCAGTGGAGGCTCACATTAGCCTTACTGAACACTGGATCATATTCCTAATGTGAATCAGTAAATCAGTTTAGTTACAAGATTGCATATAATTGACTACACATTACAAAACAGAATTGATTCCTAATTTTCCTTAAGGTAAAACTGAAACTGAAAAAGACAGTTGATTTATATATTACTTACAAATATATGCCCTTTTTGAATACTTCATATGATCTGTCCCCACATACTTACAGATCTAACAGCTGCAGAAATAAATTTACTCAAGAAAACACTGAAAAATGTATTCACTTTGAAAAAATTATTAAAATAAAAGTCCCTTGTTTTCTAGTTTGGCAAAAATTCAGCTATTATGAGCAATATACCACCTGTAAATTTAGCAAAATAATGCTTCAGGAGATCAGAACACAGAAAAATACATTGCTAGCAAGATATCTAAAGACATTAACTCATGTGGAAATACAAGACATTACAATACTGAAAGATAAACTATAAAGACATTGTATCAGTTTTGTTTGTTTCTCTATTTAGCAGCACTTTTCCCGTAGAAATACAGTTTGCTTTTTATCATCATTATGGATTCATCCAAATGCCTTACGGACATCGATAAAGAGATCTACTGAATCTTAGTGGCAAAAATGTCAGGGACAGTATTGAAACTAGCACAGGTCAGTGATTTTTAGCATCAGTGACTTTTTGAAAATGATGCCCTGACAGTTGCATTTCCACAGCTTCAAAAGAATGTTTTAGTGGCACATAAACTCTGATCATGTTCTAAATATGTTGAGAAAAGGAAACTCAGTTTAGTTCAGGCCTATACCTCCCAAAGCTGAAGAAGTGTGCTTATTTCCATCTAAAACAGCAAGACCATTCCTACCAAACCCTTACAAACACATATAATAATAAATAACAAACATGTAAAGGGAAGAAGTATATTTAAGTCTAAATGATAATGTCATTCATATTAAAGGATTAAATAATTAAACATATGAAGAACTAAAAATGCATCACAGTTTAACTCCTAAGAAACTGAAAAAAGAAATCATCTGTGTTTAAATTGAAGTCTATATACATTCTTTCAAATATGTAAAGTGTACATAATGTAAAATGTGTAAAATGAAAAAGCCTGATATTGACTAAACCTTGGCCATAAAATATTACTGAAATTTGCATTGGGAAAAATGTAATGGCCTGGCCATGATGTGGAGAACATTTTGCTGATTGTTTTCATGATAATTTGATATTTGAGAGTTTATTATATTATATTATATTAATGCTCTTTTCTTTTTTTCTTTTTCTTTTTTTTTTTTTTTTGGTTGAACTAAGATTACAGTCAAATCAGATACAAAAACTGAAATGAAGATTTTTGACTGAAATATTATTTTTAAAATGACACACCTTTTTTATCACATACATACACACTGTATTCAAACAATATAACATTTAAATACTGTGAATATTAATGAATCTGACACTGCTATTTCAGGAAAATGCCAAAGACATTAATCCACACCAAACATATCTCTTCAGTCCAAACAGAAAAAAAACACATAAAAATCAGAACTGGATTCAACAAGCATACACTATTAAAAAGTTAGCTCAGGGATTGCAGCATGAATGACAGCCTATTTTCTGCATCTAACTCAAGATTAGAATTGGCACCTACCCTTATGCTAATGAACACCTAATTAGAGACACCTCCTGTTCAATAAACTGCTCACTTATCATCAGTTAGATTACCTGACAAGCCCTTTCACTCCCGTTCTGGCCCACCAAGAATCTTCATTCTTTTTCTTGTCTTCTTTTCTGCAAGAGAACTGATCCCGCTTAATCCCTGGAATAATGTAGCTCCTCTTGTGGAAGAGCTGGTTTCCCTCTTCCCCTTTTTACATCAAGCTAATGGAGCCAGTAGGTATTCTATTGATCTTTCTCTATGTGGTTTCCTCAAGGATTTGACAGACTTCCTTACAGGTTAAACATCCAGGCTTTCTGAAGTGGCTATAAAGCTTTGGGTTTGATTTTTCAAACTTTTTTTCTCAAACCCTTGCTCATCCATAATCTTTAAAAGCTCAGTTGATGCCATGCAGAGTACAGGCTTATTTCTTTGCTGAACTAATCTAGACACTGTCTAGTGTTGAGTACAGTTGTCTGATTCAAATCTTCTGTTACAAAGCAGATGACATCTAGCTAGATGTCATGAGAAGAGACTAACAATGACAATTCACTTATCCCTTAGAAAGAATCAATTCTCCCACAATGCATCTGTCAGAGAACTCTCACTCAGTAAAAGCAATTTTTCTAGCTGTCTGACACTGTAATTGCTCTTAAATTTTCAATGAACGTTTTACAAGAACTCCCCTGAACCATGATGAAAAACTTAACTTTTTCTAAAAATGAGAGGCTGACAGGATGAAAGAGGTCTTTCTCTTTATAGCTTTGCTTGCTTGAGTAGGAATTCTTTCATATCATCAACAAGCTGTTGAATAGAGGATAGATTACTTTCCATTTATTTCATCAATCAGATTAAAGGCTCTCCTTCACAATGCCCTTTAAACAAGAGCTGTTTATGATGTCCTCCCAGGTTCTACTTTAATGTAGTATTAAATCACCCTGAGCAGAGAGGCAGTCAAAGCATATAAATATGATGAATATCTGACAACATTTAAGCATTGCATACATTCAGGTCATTTCCCTATTTCTTGTCACTCTGCAAAAAACGTGCAATCCCCTCAATGTCCCAAGCAGGTTTTAATGATCATGTGTCATTTTGATCTGGCCATTGGCCAAAAAAGGAAAGAAAAAACAAATTGATACATTAAAATATAGATAGATAGATACATGACAGTTCTATATTTGAGGTCTTTTGACAGAGAGGTGTGCATGACACCAGCACACAGAACTGCTTGTCCATGCACTTCTATAATTAAGAATTTTTCTGAAAGATAGATTCACTTGAATGTGCAGCTCTGTTCTATTTTTAGCAGGCATAAATACTACACAGGAAAAAAATGTGAGCTGCCTCTTTCATTTTTAACACAGTGAAACAGTTTTATTAGTATGAGAAGTATGTACAGACTGCAGGTGATTGTTCAAGAATAAACAATATGACTATTGGTGTTATTTTTGACTACACCATTAAAAGCACAATTTCTTATTATCTGGATAATTCTTCAATTAAATAACACTAAGCATATTATATAATTTTTCCCAGCTCAGCGTGAACTATGCTACACAGTAGTGAATTCTGAAATCTTTACATGTCATGATATATTTTAATTAAGTATTTAGATATACTAAATGACAGTTATTTGTGTCAGAAATGAGGAATTCTGGTACAATCAATAAATATAAACCCTTATAAAAATTCCATAAAATCAACACATAAATAGCATGACCACACTGAGAATAAATTTACATGTTCATGAGAATTCTCGATTGTATTTTGGATGGCTTTTTTTGTTTGACTACTAATTCCATGACAATTCTAAAAGCAGATACATGAACTATTGATAATATACTTACAATATGTATACAATATGAAATAATTAAACAAATATGGTTGATTTATTATAAGGGGAAGAATTTTGTACTACAGTCTTCTGAAATACTTCGTTGTGAAGTGTCCAGTATGCAGGATAAGAGGAAGTGTCAGTGTATATGTTAACGTACTTAATGTACGATCATGTAGTAGGAGATTTTCTGATGGTGTACTTTTTTAAATTATGGGAGTGGATGTGTTTACCTGAAAATGTCCCTACAAAAAAAAGTTTGTTTCTCTTGGAGGAAACTATAAATTTCTTAATAGAAAAAAGGATTTAATTCCCTTCATGGGATGCTACAATTAAAATAAGATTCTACAAATTTATTCCCCTCTCCAAAAAGCCACTTTTATATTTAATTTAACCAAACCTGCCTTAATATTTGGACTTCTTTCACAAATACAAGGTTTCTCTGTCTCATAGGCTGTAGTACTTTTCTTTCACCTTTAGTTTATGTGCTCAAGTACCTTACACACAAAATGCTCCTGAATTTGTCAGTTTAAACATTTTCATATTCCTCCTTTCTCCCTTGATTACTCCGCACCAACGTTTGTTATGTTACTGTTTTATCTGCTTTTTCTCTTTTCAAAGTAAAAGTGGAATAGCTGGCACACCTTTTGTGGTCCCATTGAAGTCGATGGGAAATTTACTTTTGCATAAGGACTCTTAAATAGCAGAAGGAAATCTGCAAGTTGATTCACCATTGTTTTGAAGAGCTGCTTCCACACAGCTAGCGTAAAAATTCATCTGTTTATACTAATGACAAATTGAATGGTGAGTTGTTTTTTGGTTTGTGTTTTGTTGTGTGGGGGGGGTTTTTTTGTTTTTTTTTTTTTTTTTGTAAAAAGATAAAATTCTATGGTCTTACTTTCTAAACAGTTTTGTATTCTGAATCACTCTTGATAGTCATAATATACTGACCTCCTATCAGAGCAGTATCTGCTGAGTGCAGAGGACAAGAAAAAACCTGAAGGTTTTATCAGTATTGAACTATAAAGAATATTGTGCATAATAACTAGTAATTGCTAATTTAGACAAAATATCTGGAAATATTTGTTTGAATAAAGAAAATTTTTCCTGGACTTAAAAAAATAGTTCTCATTGTTGCCAAACTGACAATGTAGACTGTGGGATGCCATGTGGAATTCTATTTTGTCTACTGGCTTACTAATTAAAGAAAAGAGAAATTATAAAGTAGAAACTTAATTACAATTTTATAGAAGTCTGTGGTAGAAGATAACATGGATCTCTTTCTTCTAGTTTTATATAAAAAAAGGAGGAATCATTTGTTTCCTAAGAAGGAATGCTTCTTGTATTTTGCAGGACACAGAGAATAAAGAAAGAAAATATTGGCTTCTGTCTCTTTTATAATTTAGGTAGCTACTAGGAAAGATAGATCTTAAATACTTTACAAGAAAATATACAAGCTGCATTCCAATAAACATGTTTGCTTCAATTTCTTAACAGGTTTATCTAGTAGTTTTAGATATGCTTAAAAATATTATACATTTTCTTGTGTTAAAGTTTGGAAGCAAATTATTTTCCTTTTTTCCTAAAGACAGAGTTATAATATTTGTTACTTATTATCTTCTCCAATTCATTTGGAAAAAACAGATAATATGGACCATCATTTTCTGGATGTCAATAATACCTTCAACATGCAAAACAGAATGGGAAAATCCTGGACATAAATCACCTTTTCTGTCTGAACTCTTGTTCTCCTTCAAAAAAGAAAACCCCAGTAATTCTATCAATGCCAGTCAACTTTTCAAAGAGCTGTCTACACGAAGTGCTGTGATTCTGCAAGTCTTTTCACTCTCTCCTTATTTTAGAAAAAACAAGCACATTTATTTTCACTGGGACACTTGCTGGTAATAAACCTGTTTCTGCCCTTCCTGAAATCAGCAGGGTGATTTCAGTGAGAGCAAAGTTCAAGAAAGGGTCTATAGAGGTACTCATATTTAAGAACTCAAAATGAATATCCTCCATTACCTTCAGTAGGAAAATTCACACACTTCAGGTTAGGCACATATTGAACTAGGGCCTGAAAATTATATATTTGATATAAAGGAGATACTAAGTAATCTCACAGTATGAACATGCAAGTAGGAGGAGATGATGACTGTTATTACTGATATCCTTTCAAAATATTTCAGATCCAGACGTTTTACAGATAAGAAAAGAATGATCAAATGAAACAATTTGTAATTGAGAAAATGTTGTTATGCTGGATTTGGTGCAATTTTCCTTCT
>JAYRBT010000093.1:55880658-55934729 GCA_036023395.1 Myiotriccus ornatus | reverse complement strand
ATTAGAAATACTTACAATAAATTTGAACCACCAAAAAAGTAAATTTAAAAATGTAGCAAGAGATAATTGCTTGCTTAAAGGGTATGAAAGAATGACAGGGAATATGTGATCAAACTGCTGAAGCTATCTATACACTGATTTTGAGGGATGCTGCTGCCGGGTGACTTTCCACTCTCTCAAAATCTCAAAGAACAGAAATTAACACAAAGGGTGAACAACGAAGATGTTTCATGGAGATTTAAGCCATGTGAAAATAGTGAACTCTTAATCCAAGCAAGATTTTCTTAGGCTGAAGTGCAATAACCATCTGACCCTTCAAATATTTGACTGAACTCCAAACTTTTGGGGATTCCTCCATTATTTGAGTCTTATAATTTTGTTATTAATGCCTTGCCAAAACAGAAACATTGGCCAGGCTCAGCTTGCTGAAAAGGAAAACTATACCAAGCACTTATGATACCATAGTTGTTAAAATACAAGGCTATACTTCACCAGAGTTAATTGATTTTACATCTGGCACATCAACAGATTTTATGAAAGTTGAATAGTCTCTTTGTCTTCACCTTAATACTATGGCATACCAAGAAAATTATTTCTTTAGATCCTTCATTAAATCAATCAAAACAAAATGGAAGCAGAAAGTTATTTGAGGTATCAGAACTTTATAAGAGCAAACTTTAGTTTAGTATCTCTAAAGCATTAGTAAACTTGTGATTTAAAGACACTAACAACAAAAGCCTACTTAGGGGGCAAAGCCTAGTGGAAAAAGTCAGAAAGAAAAAATATTTGTGAATAAAGAAAATATGTGTTATATTTTTCAATCATATCTGTATAGACACTCCAAGTTTTGAGGAACTAGAACTGCTTATGCTATATCTTAATTCAGTTTCAGGATTGTATTTGTTTCCCAGTAATTCTAAAATAATGCACTGAGATGTAGAAAAAAATTCCTTTCACATCATACAGTTTACATCTCATTAGTTGAATTATAAACAAATTTTCTCTGCTATTCCCACCATTATATTTTGTCAATAAAAATAACTTAAATGCACAAAATTGAAAACAATGTAATTATACAATTTATATTTCAAATTTGCTTATGATTTTCAATTTGGATTATCTGGATTTTAGCTGGGATAGAGTTAGTTTTCATCTTAGTAACTGATGCAGCACTCTGTTTTGCATTTACTATGTGAATCATGTTGGAATCACACTGGTATTTTAGTTGTTGCTCACTAGTGCTCACCCTAAGTCAAGGATATTTCAGTGTCCCATACCCTACCAGAGAGCAGGTGCCCAAGAGCCTGAGGGGGAACATGGTCAGGAGAGCTGACCTGAACTGGCCAAAGGGACTTTCCGTGCTGTAGATCAACATGCCCATTATATAAACCGGGGTAAGTCAGCTGAGAGGGGACAATTACTGCTGGGGTACAGGCTGGGCATCAGTCAGTGGGTGGTGAGTAACTGAATTGGGCATCACTTGTCTCTCTTGGGTTTTATTCCTCTCTCTCTTATATTATTATTATCATCATCATCACCATTGTAATCATCATAATTATATTATTTTATTTTTATATACATTATTTAATTTCAATTATTAAACTGCTCTTATCTCAACCCACAGATTTTTTTCATTTTACCATATCATTTTGGGGTGGGCAGTGGGGGAGAAGTGAATGAGCTGATGCATGATACTTAATTAATGGTTGGGGTTAAATCACAGAACCACAGAATATGCTGAGTTTGAAGGGACCCAGTATGATCATTGAGTCCAGCTCTTAACCCTGCACAGGACCATCCCCAAGAGTCACACCATGTGCCCAACAGTATCATCCAAACACTTCCTGAAGTCTGTCAGGCTTGGTGCTGTTACCACTTCTCTGGGGAGCCTGTTCCAGTGCCCAACCACCCTCTGGGTGAAGAACTTCTTTCTAATATCCAATCTAAACCTCCCCTGACACAGCTTCAGGCCACTCACTTGGGTCCCGTCACTGGTGACCACAGAGCAGAGATCAATGTCTGACCCTTCTCTTTCCTTCATGAGAAAGCTGTGACTGCACAGAGGTCTCCCATCAGTCTCCTCTTCTCCAGGCTGAACAGACCAAGTGACCTCAGCCGCTCCTCATACGGCTTCCCCTCAAGGTCCTTCACCATCTTCATTGCCCTCCTTTTGACACTCTGTAATAGCTTAATAGCATTCTTATATTGTGGTGCCCAAAACTGCACACAATATTTGAGGTAAGGCTGCACCACTGCAGAGCAGAGCGGGGCAATCACCTCCCTCTCCCAGCTGACGATGCTTTGCCTGATGACCCCCAGGATACAGTTGGCCCTCCTGGCTACCAGGCCACCAAGACCCCCAGATTCCTTTCCATGGCACTGCTTTCCAGGATCTCATTCCCCAGTCTGCAAGTACATCCAGGGTTGCCCCATCCCACATGCAGGTACACTGCTTTGCAGTAAGTAAACTCAGACGTGGATGAATCAGCAACAACTACAGACACAATTTAAAAATATTTAGTAGTTTTTTTCTGAAGGAACACAAGTGCTTCTTTTAAATTTAAAATAGAGAAAAACAATAAGCAGATGAGCTTTTAGGGGCACGTCTCCATGTTCTTGAAAACTTGGCCTCGACTCTCAACTGCATTAGCTGATGTACTTATAGGAAGAGGTCTTGTCTTTATTTATGTTGTTTTCTTTTAATGGTGAGATCATAACAGCTATAACCAGTATATTATTAAATAAATTTCTTGTAGGCATGGTTACTGAAATAGTTGTTACTCCGTAGTGAACTCAAGGAGAGGACTATAAAGTTCATGCAGACAAGGTATTTAGTAGTTAAAAGTGGTGTGGTGGGAAAAATAGGTGAGCAGGCAAGTGAAGTTATGAGGCTGGAATAACTAAAAAATTTAAAGGCAAAATCAAATTTAAAATAGTGGAAGACATATTTTTATTTCATTTATTGTTTAAATACATAAATATTTAATATTTACACAAACATTCTTAAATTTTATGTTTTATGTTTTAAAAGAGAGGAGAAAGAATCTTATTAGCATAATCCAGCTAATAGACGAAGAATATACAGTGCCTATTTTCAAGGATTGAAATATACTCAGATGTTTTCTCTGAGAAAACCACAGCAAAGTAGGTTTGATTTTTTTAAGATATGAATGATGGCCCAAATAGGAGACTTGAATGTAGCAATAGTAAAACAAAGTATACTGTAAAAACATCAAAAATAAACAGTAATATTTGAAAGAGTGGATGAGTGGGATGAGGAAGTGTGAGAAAAAGGTGTGTTTTCAGCTGGGGTCTTGAGTATTGGGAAGAGTAAGAGAAAGACTGTTGGCAAAGATGAGGAATTTGGAGTGTTATGGAAGTTAAATGTCGAAGAGAAGTTGACGCTGACAGAGAAAATCATCCAATCTGATATGTTTTGGGTTTAGGTTCAACATTAAATCAAATCCCCAGGATTGAATTCTCCCTAGTTCTGAGTCATAGAATTGTTCTGTGTTTTGTGCCTTGTGCTCTACCACACAAGAGATCTCACAGGCATTTAATGTAGAAATTTTCCTACCTTTGAAGGGGTATGAGATGTTATCAGTTGCCTTGAATGCTCTCATCTTTTCCTGTCATACATAATGAATGGTGGCTTTTTGCTTTTATAATAATACTTAGATTTATTATTGGTTGCAAGTAAATGCTTTTCTACATTTAGTAATGGTCAGAGAAGTGGATGTCTGTTCCATGGACTGTGCTGACCAAAGATATTACCAACAAGTTGTTCACTATTACAGGAGGTAGTTGTGTATGAAGCCCATACTCAATATAAGCCAGCAGTGGGAGGCCTCATGAAGGAATAAATGAAGAGAGAAAATCAAATGGGTGCCTTAAGTCTGAGACATCCTAATTAGGGGTTTTAATTTAAATGTTGATTATTGGAAGAATAAAAGTTAGAAACTTCATTAGACTTGAAGCCAGGAGCAAGGACTGTTAAGTCAAATGCTAGAAACTGGGGAAAGTTGAAGTTGATAATGGTTTGTTTATAATTAATTCTTAGTCTGAATGTTCTGAAATGCATCAAAAGAAACCTTTGTAGAACAAGAACTGTAACTAGGGGATTGAACTGGGATAAAGTGAGTCAGCAAGAAGCGGATAACAGGCTGAAGAGTTTATTCACCATAGGCATTCAAATGATATATTTTTGATAACAAAACTGACAAAGTGAAAAGACAGATGGTGTTACGGAAAAGTGGCCTTTTTATCACAGTGTCATAGTACCAGTTCACATTATGTTTCAAGTACAGGACATTTTGGGATTTTTTTTTAATTTTATTTTTTGTAAACAAATGTGCTTTGTCTTGTAGTACTGCAAGATAAAATGGATTTTGCAAATTAAAAAAAGCTTTCTTCAGAAACATAATTTAAGATCACGTAATGCTGATACATTATTTTACATTAATAATCTACTAGTTTCAAAGTATTACATTTTAAGTAATCATGGAGATACTGAGAATCTATTGCTTCTCTTTTTCAACTGTTGTTTGGGACATAGAAATTTCTGTAGTTTTTGTCTAACTATTCCCATATGGAAAAGAGAAAAAAAATTATAATATAACATTTCATAGTAGTGTCTCACTAACACAATGTCTAGCCAGTACCTTTTTGTAGAAAGTTTTATATTTTATAAGAAAGTAATGGCATTTTCAAGCAGCATGCAGCTGCAATTGTCTAGTACCATATCTAGTAAGAGTGTCTTTGAACATATCATTTAGCATTGGCCATTCCAGTCCTTTGACATGTTATAAGCCCTCAGACAAAAGAAAATACTAGATATAGGTTAAAAGAAATAGAAATAGTTGTCCAGTTTTTTATTTTATTGATCACTGTGTGAAAATCTTGGTATTTTGGAAGGAGCTTGAATGTATTTTGAATCTTCAATCCCTTGCATGAGTGTTCTATATCATCAGTTAAATCCTTTTATAGTTTTAAGTATAGATGGAACATAGTGAGGAAAAAAAGAGATCTTTTCCTAACTGCATTTCCTACCTGTGGGATAGAAAAAAAGCTCCTAAAATTCAGAATAGATAAGGAAGATGTTTTATTTAGAATTCAGAGATTTTGTTTATTTAGAATACAAAGATCATTGTTTTGATATGAATTATTATATTGTCTTGCTATATGAACGTCAACCTGTGTTTTTAATTTAACTATATAACAACCAACTATGTTCTATCATTGAGATTTTTTTTTTTTCAAATGCCTTAGGGTACCAAATGTACCTTTAAGGATTCAGGGGCACAATTTTGTAAAGTCAGCAGAAGGCACTCAAATGATACAGCAAGGACAAAGGGAGGTGAATGTGAGTGGAATAATCATTTACAATGCTGAAACAAAGATTTGAAAAAGATCAGGAAAAAAAAAACACTTTACCATGTGGGAATAAATTCAACAATTTAAAAAAAAATTATGTCCTTAAAACCCCTCAAAATATCCATTCTGAAAAGACAAGCAATATTATTTTAGTTTTAATTGCAAATATACATATACTTCTCTTTTTTGTCACTTGAGCAAATTTTTGTTGTCTCTTTCATGATTACCTGCACAATGTATTGTGTAGGTACCATTCTGCGTCTCAAGAAAGCTAACCTAGCAATTAAGTACTGAGAAAAAATATGGACTTCATTTACTTCCCCATCCAAAAGTTCTCTTCACTCATATTGACCTTAACTACCAGGAAACTAAAGGACAAATGGATTTTGACGGCTGACCCAACACCAAAATATTCTTTCTCTAAAAAAAAGGAAAACTTTTGTATTATAACAGGCAGCTGAATTAGCTCACCTAATATTCACAGAGGTAGCAGACCTGACAGAAGGAAAACAGCAGGAGTATGCAGACAAGAACATGAGGAAAGGAAGTATCCCAGTGTGGAAGGATTTTGCTAGGTTATTGTGTCTTGCAGAAAAAACTGTCTTGGAATAAAACCTGTTCTAGGAAAAGAAAAGTAGAAAAAGACATATAGAACAAGATTTATAAACAGGTAGTTTGACACTGTAATTCAGGTTAAAACTCAGAGAAATCTTTTAGCATAACAGGGCATTTTGTTTGTCTTAGCAGAAACAGAGAAATCAGAATTTACGCTAAAACAACTTCATCATATACCTGCAGGTAGATTCATATATTTTGGTTTAGTATAGTACAATTACCAGCCTCATTTATTACCCACAAAGATATGAAACCACAAGGTGAGGTTAAAGTATCATCAAGGGTATCTTCATCACTTCAATATCATTGCCTTAAAAAGCACTGACCAGGAGAAGTAGATGACCTCATTTCAGAATTATTACAGTACAGAGAACTCAGTTTCAACATTATAATTCATTTTCCTACGGCATATTTCAAATTTATGATCAGTTTCCTGACATATTATAGCTAATCGTTAAGGATAGCCACTTTAACATAATATGAATACGCATTTCCCCATAGGTAATACAACAGTTCCTGCATTAGCATTATTGACTAAGGTGCATTTAACTTCTTCACTAATACTTAATGGAAGGTTAATGTATAAGTCAGAAGATTAAATGGCTTTTACTTAAAAAAAAGTATATTGATTAAAATAACTTAGTGTAGTTTTTAAAAATGATGATATAAAAGTAGTCACACTTTTTAATATTTTATTAAATATTATGAGGAAAATGTGGGCTTCAATGACCAAAATTACTGGAAGTCATTGTACTAATTGTGCTTTGAGCTAATTATTGCTCATGGTTAACAAATGAATATTTTATACTGAAAGGTATAAATCATACCTGCTAAATTCAGCACTCAAAGTTAGCTTCATTCCATCAGTCTAAGAATTGTCCTGCTTCTGTGAGCACAGTCCTTCTTATGCCTTCTCTTTCTTATGCATGGCATTACTGAAGAACAGGGTAACCTTACAAGTACAGATCACCTGTTCATTGCCAATAAAGTGTACTTCTATTTTCTTTTCATGTGCTAACATTGCTATTCAAATGTATGTGTTACATTTTATAGAACTGGTATCTCAAATTGCATGACATAACCCAAAAGCTGGGGGTAGGCAAATTGTGTTGTAGATGGTTTTGATTTAAATTTGAGATTCTGCATGTATACAACCCTTAGGAGCTGATCTCACAGTTGCATGAAAAAAAATGCTTGGGACCATTTGCCTGTTCATTCACTTTAGTTTCAGCTCAGTTAAGCGCTTGTGCTGAGAATTTTTCATGTAACGCTATGCTAGGGTTCTACCGGGAGCTTTTGCTCCATACTCTTCTGAGCCTTTTCACTACTGTGGAATTGTTTTCATCAAAGGAGAAAGAGTGGCTTCGGATGGAAATACTACAACAATTCTAAAAGATGCAGGTAGGCAAACACTTTGTATATTGATAGCATTGTATTAAGTTACTCTATGTTATTGGTGACTGTGTGCTGCTGAGGTGTAAGTCTTGAGCCAAAACAGATGAGCCTGGTAAAGCACGTTTTGCTTATGCCAGTTTTGGTGACTTGGAACAGCTCTAATTTTAGATGGTCACTAAGGGTGGATTGGTCGTGTTCAATTGCTACTGCAATTCTGTTTGTTTGCAGAGAGTCACTGCACCTTCTATTTATATCTTTCAGAAACACAACTGATTTGTCACGGCATTTGTTTGAACTAGATTTTCAAAGTGACCTAGGTAGCAGTAACGTGGGCATATGGTGTGAGAAAGCCACTAATCATAATTGGTTTCTTCAAACAACCCTTTGCTCCCTGAGAAAGGAATGAAGATTGGCTGTAATGTTTCATGGGTCTGGTAGAAGATATTTTTTGTTTCTCTTCCTTTTAAAATTTCACACATGCTTTTATAAATGCAGTACATACGTACTGAAACTGAAGAAGACAAGATAAATAATTTGTATACTAGGAAATAGCTAAGACAAGATAGCTTCATGATAAAAAAGGGATGAAAACAGAGAGAGGAGGTAGTCTTATATATTGTGAGTGACCTTGGAAGACAGTAAACATAAGACTGCTCATTGTACCTCCCCAGGCAGGTATCAAATGCAACCGAGACAGAGTGTTCAAAGAAAGGAAATGTTTCTGCATGAAAGATAGTTGAGCACACCTTGCAATCAATACACCTTACAACAGAAGACTGTAGATGCTATCAGTGCACATGGATTGAAAAACTGACTGGATATATCTAAGGAAGTAAAATCCATTATGGAACATTAAAATCAATACTCTGCTTCTGGATCAGAAAATCCCAAGCAGGAGATTGGAGAAGCATTCTGGAGAAATACCCTTGTATTTGGTAAAGTCTGTCCAGAACGGCTGCGACTGAGCAGTTTTAAACAGAAGACTGAAAAGAGCTAGTTAGGAGTAGCTATCCCATCTAGTATCATATTTCTGCTTTGTCACAGAGCGCATGGGAAAAATCTGGAAAAAAATAATAGTATCAGAGTTGCCTTTGTCCTTTCTGTTTTATTTCCTGGCACAAGGGTATTTTTCTCTCTGTCCATTTCATCTAGAGAAGAAGCCAGTCTGCGAAAACCTAAACTCTTCCTCATCACAGTCCTTTGGGTCCTCAGTTGGTCATGCAGCTGGACAGTTGTGAAAATTATTTTCAGTTTCTCTTTTAAAGTCTCTGTGGGCTTGAGCATGTAGCATCTGCACTAAGCATGACATTCTAAGTTTAATTTCTATTACATTCTTAATCCATTAAATTTTGAAGAAGCAAAAGCCAATACTACCATACATGAAAACAAGTCTAAAGAATGTTGCTTATAAAAAGGGCTGAAAGTACAAATAATGTCTGATTGAGTGATGGTGAACTGATTCAGTTTAAATTAAATTACAGTCAGTTTGTAATGAGAACTTGGGCTTCAAAAGAGCAAACCTTAATAAATTGGTGGAACTCATTAATGAAGTTGCTAACTACATTGGGCTCTGCGATCTGAATGTGGAGGGGCAAACATTTTAAAGAAATCTCTCAAGTCAGTGGTACTGCCATAAGATTACAGTATAGGAAATATCAAAAGCTGGTAGAGAGGAGCAGAGGTGAAAGTGAAGAGGAAGAGATTAGTCTGATCTTGCTAGCATGAGAACTTTAGCTTTTAAAGAGTTTAATAAAATAATTGAGACAAAATAAAAGAGGCAACACAGGTTTGATTAAGGTAGATCATGCAGGACTAATCTGATATCCTTTTCTGATAATGATTATTTTTCTACACAAGGAAATGCAAACTCGATTTACTAAAGTACTTGATATGGTGCCACATAGGAAATTAGTGCTTCAGCTAGAGAATTCAGGGATTAAGAAAATAATTGTAAGGTGGATGAAGAACTGTAGAGGACAAAAAAAAGCTTATCAAAGAGGAATTATTCGGTTCTGTGAAGGCTATTTGGGAAATTCAAAGAATAATCCTCATCTGTTTATTTCTGTTAATAACAAATAAAAAAAAAAAAAAGTTCTAGAAAGGAGAATAAGCAAAATAGCTTTCTGTATGGACAGATATCATCTGTGCATAACTGACTGATCTTGAGGGATTAAAATATTGAAAATGGGATGAAATACTGTAAAATGCAAATTAATCGGTTTGGAGATGAATAACCAACTCTGCTACATAAAAGGATAACATCAGCTAAAAATAAGTAAGAGTTATAGACCTAGAGATTTAGGTCTTCCTTAGACCAGAAGAATGATTGGAAGACTGCTATCCACAGAAACTAAACGTGTATATTTCTACTCCTTTGCACCAAGTAGCAATTTACTACGCAGGGAAAATTTCTTTCAAAATTATTCAATACTGTTTTCTTCTAACAAGCCAAAGAAAGCATGAAGGTATGTGAAATCTTCATTAAAAAGTAGAAACTATAGGGAAAAAAAACCCATTTATGACAGATCTTAAAAAAAACTGTGAAGAAACAGTGTCTATTATGAGAGACAACTGGACTCAGTGACTCAGAAACTCCTTCCAGTCCTGTGTTTACACCCTAGAAGGAAGAACACAAGCAGTCTGGGAGGGTAAAATATCTATATAAACCCAGATAAAAACTAAAATAATTTTATTATATGATCCTTCAGATCCAAAAATCTTCAGCAATGTCCTAATTTCTATTTTATTTTTTCAAATTGATCAAATACTGATCGTGCTGATAAAATAAGTATTGAGTACACATTTCAAAGAATGATTAAGGTTCTATATTTCCTTTAAATTTAAACAAGTGAATATGTTTTTTAGCAGTTATTCCTAAAGGGCAAAATTTTCAAAGAGAGAGTAATCAAGGTTACTCAGTAGTAACAACCTGTTGAAAGGTCTGTTTCAGCACCTGGTATTAGAAACAGTATGAATAGTTTGGGTCCAGTGCAGGGTGCCTGTCGCAACCGGGAAGAAACAAATCAAGAGGGGAATTTGGTGCTCCATTAACTGACCACCTTCCTCCATCTGCTCCAAACCACAACTTTCTTCTAAGCTAAAACAAATGTGAGAAAGAAACCGAGAGAGTTTTGGGTTTTTCTTGTCGAAGGCACTGCTTTCTCATGACAAAATAAAGATATGGGCCTGACAGTAACTGGCTTAGGCTTCGTTAGGAAAAACTGTAGTTGCCCTTGTGTGTTAGTCCACCCCAGAGCACATGGACAAGGGTGGTGCTGCAAAGCTGTACTGCAAGATGCTTGTCCTCACTTCTGTGTGACCAGACAGCATCTGTGAGAGCAGACAAATCACAGAGGCTTCCAGGCTGACTGAGCTGCCCTGAATCCCTCTGGGACTACTTGAGAATGACCTGAGCTGCTGAACTGTCTTGGACTGTAATTATAACAGTTATAAACAATAATTATTAATACTTTCATAATGACAACCTAATCACTTGAAATATTCCCCAAGTGTTCAAGTTCCTTTAGCTTACAATAGATTTTAACCAAATACTAAATTTTACAATTTTGTAGAAGTGTTTTTTTTATTCTATAGAGGGATCCTGGCAACAGAAAATCTGGAGATTCATATTTTCTGAAATCTAATAGTAATTTACAGATGAGCCAACCATTTTACTTAAAATAAATCTTGTGAAGACTGAGTCTATCATAAGGTCAACTGCTATGATTCCAGAATGCTCAATGATTTTACTCTCCAATTTTTTTGGGTACAAGAGTTCTGTGTTTTAGAGTAAAACCTGCATCTCACCTGAAAGGAAACTCTTAACACTACTATTTGTGCATGAGAAGCTTTGTGCTGCAGTCTTCAAAGGATTTTCCTAGATTTTAAAGGATTTAGAGCAAAATGTGTCCATTAGCATCTAATCTGGTGTCTGGGTAAATCATTATAGTGCCTTATACCACCTAAGAATTAATCTCAAAATATGAAAAAACCCCCACATTTAAAATATTATTTGGATTTTTATACCAAATATATTTTATAAATTTAAATGGTTGAATGTTATGAATTTAATTAATTCTATAAAATTTAATTAATTTAAAATTAACTAAATCATTAGGGAGAGATCTGAAAACCTTTTTCTAACTACTCAGAAGCTCCACAGCTCCTTTCAAATTGGAGTTGAAAAAGAACTTCACTTCTTGTGGTAAAATGTCTGTTATATTTTAAGAAAAAATTACAGCAAAACTCAAATCCTTCCTAACTTCAGTGCATGCAATAATGACCAGACTGTTTAAATGGCCAGTGTCTGAGGTCTCAGGATTTAGGTATGGGGAGAAGACCATGTTGCACACTGCACTTGAAGTAAATGACCACTCTGTTTGCTGAGCCTTCCTGAAAGTCCAGCAAGAAGACTTCAAATGTCATATGGCTTTGAAAAATCTGACAGCCGTTCAGTTAGCTGATCAGTGAAGATTCAGCTTTTTTCTCATTTTTGAGCAGACCCACCCATCATTAACCAAACAAAGGAAATCAAGGTCCAGCATGACTAGAGAGGTAGTTCTGAAGTTATCACAGAGCAGAGCTGCTGTGTGCGTGGAGACAGCATGTAGTGTTCAGGAAGAGAAATACAGACCAGTGTATTTCTGGTCCACATCTCCATGCCTGGCCAAGAGAATGAAAATACAAACATCAAATGCTGACATACATGTTGTTCAGTTCATGAGATGAAAATAACAGTTAAAAGTTTTAATTTCATAGAAATCAGAGTGAAAAGGAAGCTATTTTGATATTAGAAAAGTACCCGGCAAGGCAGTGCCTAAACCACTTTTGTCTCAGTCGATCAGGTACCGAGGTTAGGGATGCAGGTATGCACTTCGCTTTCCCTAGTACAATTACCATCTGACCTCAGCCATCATAGCTACTGCCTGTTAATATGTTTATTTGGTCACACAGTGATGGTTTACAATCAATTCCTCAGCCTAGTTAGACCTAAATATCTTTTGTCTTCCACCAACATGAAGGGTAGGAGGGAACAACTGGAACCCTTCACTTCTTCCTGTTACAGCTGTATTGCAACTGAAAAAGTGTTATAAATGAAAAGTGACAAAAATACAAGAACAAAAAATGAAGAGTTGAACTGTAAGTACACTCATTCAAGAGGAGAGATTTAACTTCCATCAGGAAAGGTTGTCTTATTTTTTTAGTCTTAAAACTTGAAGAGTAGATAAAGTCCAAAGCTTCATTTGCAGGTTTGGTGCTGCATTCAACCCTAAACTCTTCTAAATCACTGTATGGAAAGGCAGGAATAAGACTGAGAAATTGCCTGAAAAGACATGAGTTATCCCTGAAAAAACCCCCTCCTGAACCTCTCTGTTAAAGTAACAAAACCAAACACAACCTAAATATAAATTGTTTTAATTGCAATCTGAGCATATTGACTGGGTCAGACTAATTAGGACACATAACTGTTTTCTATTTATAGTTTTAGTTAATTTAAAAAGCAATAGATGTGCAAAGTGGCTTCATTCTGTGCGTGCCTGAAGAAGAACTGAAAACATTACAGGAAACACTGAAAGAGATTTTAATGTTTGTCAGGTAGTTTGTTAACAAGTGTGTAAGAGGTAAGGATGAACTGCAGTTTTTTGCCAATATTAGAGGGCATAAAGGAGAAAACTTCCCCATATTCTGGTCTTAGATGTATCTTTTCATTCTTAGCATGGGGGATTGACCCAGTCTGGATGCCAAATGGACACTGGACAGGGGAGTGAGAATGTAATGAAGGGCTCATGGGTTGAGATAAGGATACGGAGAGATCCCTCACCAGCTGCTGTCATGGGAAAACCAGATTTGACTTGGGGAAATTAATTGAATTTTGCCAATAAAATTAGAGGATAATAATGAGAAATAAAACCTTAATTTTAAAACACTTTCCTCCCATGTCTCCCTTCCTCTTGGACTAAACTTTGCTCTTGATTTTCTCACCTTCACGGTGGTGCAGGGGACAGGAAATGAGGTTTGTGGTCAGTTAATCACACTTTGTCTCTGCTGCTTGTTTTTGCTCAGGAAAGGGTTCCTTTTGCTGCCCCATCATGGGGCCTCTCCCACAGGAGACAGTCTCCCATGAACTTTTCAAATGTGAGTCCTTACCATGGGCTACAGTTCTTCATTAATTGCGTCAGGGTGTGTCCTGCACAAGGTCACAAGACTGGCCAGCAAACCTGTTCCAGTGTGGGCTCTGCTCTCCAGAGATCCACAAGTCCTGCCAAGGGTCTGTTTCAGTGTCGGGACTGCACAGGATCACAGCCTCTTTTAGGCACATCCACCAGCTCCGGCAAGAGGTCATCCATAGGCTACAGGCAGATCTCTGCTGCCCCGTAGACTTCCATGGGCTGCAGGGGCACAGCTGCCTCACCGTGGGCTGTACCATGGGCTATGGAGAAATCTTTTCTCCAGCAGCTGGAGCACCTCCTTGCCCTCCCTCTCTACTGACCCTGGTGTCTACAGGGTTTTCTTACACATTCTCACTCCTTTCTCCTGGCTGCAGTTGTACAGCAGGCTTTCATCCCTGCCACACAGGGAAATATGTTATCCCTGAGCCATGACCACTGTCGCTGATGGGGTCAGCCTTGGACAGCAGCAAATCCTTGTCAGAACTGGCTGGCACTGCCCCTGGTCAACACAGGGGCAACTCCTGGCATCCTGTCACGGAAGCCCTCCTTGCAGTCTTCTTGCTACCAAGCCCTTGCCATTCGAACTCAATACACCTAGGTACATGCACCCCACTAGATCAATCTTTTCTTTATAAAATAAGAAGCTTTCGTAAGAATGTATACCTGTTACAGCTAGTTTTCTATGGGAAAGAAATATGAAGATGTTAACAAAATCAGAAAATAACACTTAATTAGTAAAAGTTTGTCTACATAGACCCCCAGGAAATATTTGAGTAAGAAACCTATTTTTTATCAATTCCAGAATAAGTAGTGGCAAGCAATAAAGATATCAGTAAAGTAGTGAAAGATTTAAAATATAAGAAAATTAACTTCACTTTGCAGTTTTGAAAATTTCAGGAAAAATAAAGATCCTCAAATTTTAGACAGTTAATTGTTGCTAAAATCCCTTATAATAATCTTATGATAACTTTATGATACTCTAAACACAATCACAGTGACTATATTGGTAATCATCTAAAGTCTAATGACCAAGAGAAATTTTAAATTTCACCTTCTCCTCAGGTAAGCTCACTTGGACTAGATGGAGAGTCCTCTGTACTTAGTATATAGCACAAAAGGAGTGTGATCATGCTTGAATGAGACTGTTACGTTGCCTTGAATAGGAGCAAGATTGCTCCATCAATCTAGATTTTCTTTCTTCTCCTTCTTCTTTTGTTTCAGATTGGTAGCTCTGGCTTGAGCTGTCAGTCAAAGCCTTACTAGATGAGATTCAGCGCCACATTCATATTTTCAATGACATCAAGGATTTATATGTATATTTACGTTTCACTTACAGTTTAACAGCAATAGACCTTTAGAACCTGAATGCTGAACTAACCTGATTGATTCCTCCTATTAGGAGTCCTACTTTGGCTTACATTTTTACACAGAGAATGAATGTTTTTTAAATATACATAAATTGAGCTTTTATCCTTACTGTATTCTGTAAAATGCTTACAAAGCTTTTGATTATATGTGGTTAACTCAGGGAAAAAATACTACCGCTTACCTGTTGTTTTTACTTGCTGCATTAGTTGTTCTTGAGTTTGATAATTAACTCTAATCAGCTACTGCTCCTGCAAAGTACATGCTGATGTTTTAGGTGGTTTTCACATTTTTTCAGCCAGCAAGAAAAATAAGGTCTTACTTTAGACAAAGTTTCAGTTCTAAGGCTTTAACTGAATGACCTCAGTAAGGGAATTTTATTTTGGATTCCATTCAATTTAATTCCAACTTAGAATTAAAAAGCATCTACCTGTTACTGATCTTGGACTGCCCAAATTATAGAAAATCCTTCAAGCTCGGGTGGATTCATGGCATTGCTTAAGCATTGCATCTTGAAAATTTCATTGTACTTTAAAAAAAAAATAAATAATTCTATCATTTTTCTTTGTTTTTGATGTGTTCCATGTGAGGTTAATTGCTTTCTGTATGACCAGTAACAACTAAATGCAATTATCATGTTTTCTGTACTAGCATGTCTTCTAGTAAATCAAACGTCTAGAAGTCAGGCTGAGTTAAGGCATAGTTGTCAATTTATTTCTCTCAAAACATTTTGTACAGGAGGTAATGCAACAGTTTTCAGTCTAACTAGAAAATACCTTTATTTAAGGTTTTCCAAGCAATAACATATGTATTAGATAAGTACTAAATGATTATTTAAAATATTGACTATTGCAATATTCCAGTAGTCTGCAAATTCAATCCTACCAGGCTATGTGATGACCTTGTGAGTTATCAGACTAAACACAGCGCTGAAGATGTGCCTTTTTGCAGCTTTAGTTACAAGTGTAATGACCATATGGTCTAACAACTTTTTCTGACTTTAAAATTCAAGGTTGTGTAAATTGGTTTTACTGCAAACTATCTTTGGTTTTCTGAAGAAAGATAGAAATGTGTAAAATGGTATTTTACACACCTTTCTTGCACAACATACAGGATATTTACTGTGGCTTTTAAAATATGCATTAAATGCATTTTGTATTTTCAGCCTTGGCTTTTGAATATGATGGTCTTCTAAGCTGTTCCCTTAAGCAGTATCAGTATGTCCAAAACTGTACAGGAAATGTAATTTTAGCCTTGCATTCATTGACATCTCTCACCTTTCTTTTGTTCACTTTAGTCTTCTGATTCCTCTGTGCTCTCATTTTCAAATTCTCACTGTGGCATTTACTGTGATCACTGACTTTTTCCCACCATCCTGCTCCTTTTATTCTCAGTTTTGTTCTCATTCAATCTTTCAGAACTGTTACATTATACTCTAAATTACATTTTATAATTATGATATTTTTAAAAGCTTCTAACTACACTTATTTATCTTTTTTCCCCTTCTGATAATCTCCAGGTCTTAAAATTATTCTTAACATATTTGTTTTTTCATTTTTTGAACATTAGATCAAATAGATAGTTCTTTCTTTTCTTTCAAGCATGTTTTTTTTGTTCTCACTCAAGATAATCAAGAATTCAATATTTCATTTTATATCTAATTAAAATATTTATTTCTCTTATTGATACATTCTTTCCATTGTTTTGGGCAACAATATTAATGAAAATGTGCATGTGAAATGCATTATGATATTGAATATAAAGATGTGCATTAGGTGATTTAGTTCTTTGCACTGTTAAGCTGTGCAAAAGATGGTGTAGTTTATATATGAATGTCATGGCGTGGGTACGATCCTTTGAATATTCTGCATTCCCTCTCTTATCTGGCAGACTGTGTGCTTTTCTGGCTCTTCACTTCTGCACCCTATTCTGAAATTCAGAAGGAAGGCTGAAGAAACTGGAATATCATTCCAGTCTGTCTTAACATCAAAATACAATTGTTAAAACTTTATTGAGAGAAACAGGACATGGGAAGCTGTAAGTTCTGTAGAAAGCTGAGGAAGTCATTATGTCTGGTCACTATTCCTTAATATTTTCACTTAGATTGTTATAGCATTATATGCATTTTCACATCTGTACAGTGATAATGCTGCAACAACTCAGTTTGTCTAGTTATTAGTTCATCAAGTATAACACTTCCTAAAGATCCTCCTTCAAACTTTCGTGGAAATAGCTGTCACGTTCTTCTGTTACTCCATTCTCTTACTACTCTGCTTCAAAAAAACACTCTGAAAATTCAGACTCATCAAGATGATACATCAGTGAATAAACTACCAGATGACTGAGGGTCACACATCAATATCTGTGTTGCAGCCTCCCCCCCCTCCAAAATACATATCATCAAGATGTGTTAATTTTGTAAGCCACTCATGTTATACCTACCCAACTACATCTGTATCAACAATAAAGCAGATCCATTCTTCAGCCTTAGACTGAATGACATGGGATAGATCACATCTGTATATAGAAATCCTCCTCTTGCTGGGTGTGTCATGCTAAAATGGGTACCAACCATTAATTCCCTTTATTTTGTTCATGTAGAAATAGAAACTTCAAAACTCTGGCAAGTACGGAGACTAAGAGAACAAATTGCAATGCAACTGAGTTGCACGGAAGCAGGATGACCAAAAACGTTTCCCAGGAAGGATCAATGATGAGAAAATTATGAAAATGAGAACGTAAAGAGAAGCAGAAACTGCACCTTCCGCTAAGATTTCTTCCTGCCTACAGATTGCTCTGTCAGATCTTGAAATCAGGCCAACATGCTTCAACCTAATCTGTATTCAGCTTTCTAGAAATTAAAGTTTGTCTGAAAAAATAATTCTTTGGTCCTTAGCTTAGCATTTATACAATGGAAATAATAGCCTTTCACCTGACAAATTAAGCCAGTAAAGTTTGTGATGCACTTAAGCTGATGACTGTTGGAAAAAGTCTGAGTTAGGTCTGTCTACAACGCAGAAGACAAATTGTGCACTGGAAAAGCACAAAATATCACAAACAATGATGAGAAAAAAAATGTCTATCTTTTGTACCAATAGGCAACTAGTTCAGTGAAGAAAAAAATCTGAGATTACTAGTTGTAAACTGTATCCTAATGCAGATACACAAACTCAGACATGGGGGAGACAATATAAACCTTATTTTTTGAATGGTTAGTAACATCCTGTTAGCAAGATACCTTTTGAGCATAATAAAAATGTGCCATCAAAGAGCTAGTGTATTTTTCTGAGAGTTACTATTTTCTAGTATTCTGCATAATTTAATTAACGTCTAAATCCATTGCTGATCCTCCTAACAGCAAAATAGGTCTTGCAGGTGTATAAATTAAACATCTCCTTCTCTGTTTCCCTTCAGTTTGTCATACTGTCTGACTTTGAATTTCCACATTCTCCCATTTTTTTCAGCTTTTTACACAACTATCCTGCCTGTTATCTGGACTTGTCTGTCTCTTATGGCATGTCAAAGTGAAACAGTACACTTATCAGAACCTAACTTGGGTTTACTACTTTCTATCAGCAATTTCAGCTCCTCTTTCATTCCTTGCACCTTTTTCTTAAGTACAAAAATATGCTTGTGGCTTAACTACAGTGCTCCTGTTCTTGGTTCATAAATTTGTCACATGGTTGCTTGGTTCTTTTATTGTGTAGTTTAATCCTGGTGGATGCTTCTTGACTTGTTGGAACCTGTTAGTGTCAAAGCACTCCATGGCATCTCTCCCTATGACATTCTTCAGAAATTCCATCTTTATTCCGTTCTGTGAAAGCAGTTCAATGGCAACTCAAGATAATAAACACTCATGTGTATTTGGCTTTTAATTTTTATGATTTTTTTTATTAAATTCTTTTAGAGGAAAGAGGTTTTACACTATTGATGATTCTTTTTCATCTTCCTATACTTAAAAATACAGAGAGTTTCAAGGAAAATCATTAGCTTTTCTTTCTGTCTAAAAATACACAAGTTATGCAATTCATCACTAGTCTGGTTATGGAAGGGAAAATTCATGTTAGGATAATGGCCTTTTTACCCTATAAAAAGCTTTAATGCTTTTTTTAGGCAACATGTTTTTATTTTACACAGAACTTTTCAGTCTCTACACCTTTTGTAATGTTATGCCTGTGTAATGGGACTAGAGGACACAATATGGTACAACTAATAATGACATTATACTACCAGTATGCTGGGAGCTGGGTTCATGTTTATGGTTAAACTCTGATGGGAGTTGATGAAAATAGTTCAGGAAACAGAAGCTCATGCATTTTTATCAGCTTAGCTTGCACAGACCTCATACAATTTTTTTAGAATGCATGTTTAACGTATTGAAAAGTGATAGTAAATCCAGATTTTAAATCTGATTCTGAAAACCATGCTATGCACGAATAATTGCAGTTTAACAAAATTATAGATGTTAAGATAAATGAAAACCAATCCTTCATTGCAAACAGCAGAAGAGACCTAACAGATAACACAAAGAGATACCAGACGAGAATACATCCACTGAAGATCCACTTAATTTGCAAGAGTTCAAAGGACATTCAATCCCAACAGAATGACATCAAAAAGGATTGTAAAAATATCTTGTCAAGCAGCATTGTTATGCTGCCTAACTTTTTAATCGTAGCATAATGTTAATGCTATTAGAGTTTCTATAAAGACACACAGAGGTCAAGGATTCAAGAAGGAAAAAAAGAAAAAGCGAAAAGAAGAAAAGGTTGTACGTGCTAATTACATTTTCTGGAGCTGAGCATGATGGTGTGACCTATATTTATACATTTTAGCCTGATGATATTATTTTAAAACTATTCTGTCTATATTAACTGAAACCTGTTATAAAAAATTGGGGGAAAATAAAGTATCCTTGTGCTGCTGAAAGCTTTTTCCCCCCATTCCTCTCAGTGGAAAATCTCCTATTTTTGGTTTATCCAAATTTACACTTCTGTTCCTCTTCCCGTAAGAATATGAGGTGAACTGCATATTTGCAGAGGTACATTATACAGCAAATCTTGTTCAGTAAAACTAATTTTATACTCATATCACATGGTTATAGTCAATTCTTCATCTAACAATCATAGATACCAAATTTGTTGCCTTACAGTCAAATAAATGGTAATGTCTACATGGAATTTTAGCTTAGTTTTACATATCTACACTTGACTTTGTTTCAAGTAAGAATGCCATGGAGAACACCACTTCTCAGTGCAAGAATTTTGTTTCTTTTTTGTTGATGGGGGGGTGGGAAAATTCATAATTATTCCTGGCTACTGTTTACATCACTATTTATATCTGTACAAACTTGTACTACATTTACAACTTTGGTGTTAAATATTGTCATTGGCCTATAGTTTGCATGGCCTATTTAAATTTCCATGGGAGCAAAAGACACCTTGTTTTTGTATTATGTGATCAAAATTTTGAAGCTCTATAATTTTCTTCCTGGTCATAGAAACAAAGCATCCAGGCTCACTGAGAAAGCCTTTTCTACAAGTTATAAATATTTGCTATTTGTAAAACCTCAGTGAAGGATTTAGTTATTAAAAAACTAAAGGAAGAAAATTACTAATAATGATTGGTTTGAGCTAATGAGGTGTTTTTATGCAAATGTATGAACCTTAAATATGACCTGGAAACAAAAGACTCTTTAACAGTTACTATTAAGCTATACATTAGGAGATCAATTAAAGAGAACTTCTTTCTAATGATCAAGCTGTACAAGAGTTGCTATGGAAACCTGGAAGAGAGAGATTCAGAATGCAAAATAGCAATAGAAAAAACCCAATATTTGTAAACAAGTATTGTAGAATGTGTATAATCAGTTAAATAATAAAAGGTTCATTCAATTCTTTTCCACCCCAGTATATCTGAAAGAAAGGCACTTTTTCATATGAAGGTGCCAGTTTAGTCTGTATTTGGATACCATAAAGCAAGACAATGCCAAGATAATCTTTATGTAATCAATGACAGTTCACTGAATTACAGTATGGGATAGAAAAACAAAATTACTTTAAATGTCTCAAGGAATTGTACAGTCATGTCATTACAAATTGCTGGCAAAGAAAAAAGCACATCTGTGGCAAAGAAAGTGCAAATAAAAGTGGTTAAAAGCAAGATTAATTCTTTTCCCTGTACCTTAAAAAAAAGTCATAGTTGTATTAGAAGAAGCTTAAAAATATTCAGACTGTTTCGTGTGAAGAATGCTGGCTGCTTCACATGTTTTCATTTTTTTATTTTTTGTACCTGTGTCTTGTGCAGTTACTGAACATACATAACACACGAAAATAGTGTTAAATAGCATTTTGTGTAAAAAAAAAATATTTCTTGTCAGTAAGTAGGTCTTTTCAGCACAGGTTGCAGAAAGGAAAAATACATGCAATCAAGTTTTGCAGTATACAGAACAGATTTTGCCAATATATACATGGAAAAATGTTCAAAGAAGGGTTGATAACTGGGATCTCCTAGGGAGATGTAGGGATCTTCCTGCAAGAAACAACAGATTCAATGGACTAGTTCCGTTCCCTCTCCTCTTTGTTCTCCCATTTTCAAATTATCCATTGCTCAAAGGTTTAGCTACTTTGCAATGAAAAAGCTCCAGAAAGTTTATGGATCTGGTGAAGAAGAATATGCAGCCAGCTCTTCTGAAACATCCTAACCACAAGAAGACCCTGAGCCCGGAGACCAGTCCCAGAAACAACTACCAACAGTCACAGCTCAGGTCCATAGGCCAGGGAGTGACCTCCTTCCGGGGATATGCCAGTATTACTCAGTTGGCGGTCTCCGTAATTATATGTCAGGTATTCATAGAGCCTTACAAATTGTAAACTGACTCCTTAAGTTACACTTTCCTTTAAGTTGTTTTTAGATTGTTCCTGACAATCTTGAAAACAATAAAGATTGTTCTGAGGACCATATTCATATGGTTGAGCATACCTGACAATAATGTGGAACTTGAAAAAAACTGAACAAGTATCATAAAAACACCACAGGAAAAGTACCACGAAAAATGATTTAAAGTATTGTCATCAGTACTGCAGAGGTAAATGGGAGGGTTTCTGATCATCTTTTTCACATTTTGGTTTTAATCAACACAATATTTTTTTCCCGTATACTGTAATTCTGCTATAGTCTGGTATGATGGAACTACGAAAACAATCTAACTCTACACATACCATCTCAATGATTAATATCCACGTAATCTGACCAATGCTGATAAATACTTTCAAAAATCCCTGTCTAAAATCCCCTTTTATGCTTTTCGCTGTGTCTCATGTCATGCACAATATTAGCCAGGAAAACTTTTCTGCTTTATAAATGTTATGTGAGGCTTGTTTAACCCACTTTTTAAAACATGCCTTCTAGGCTAAACTCCATATAAAATATTAGCTTCATATGTTCATGATCTTACTTCTCATTGCAAATGACTTGCAATTCAGAAATACTCATGTTTTTTGAATGTGTGACTCTAGAGATGTAACTCTGAATAGAAGGCAGATACAGTTCAGAGAAACAAAACAAAAAGCAAAAAAAAGGAGTATTTAGCCAACTTTATGCAATAAACAGTTATCAGAAAGAAAAGACTATTACTACTGAAAGAAAATCTCTCAGACTTCCACTTCCCAGGAAGGTCATTTTTGTTAGCTACAACAAGATAATCAAGAAATTCAGTTAGCTCTACACAAAAGTTACAAATCTGCTCTCGTCAAAGAGCATTTAACCTACAGCACAAGCAAACAAAATACTGTTAAATTGCACCTGTTAATAGTTGTATCCTGCCGATAAGAGACGACTTAGAAGAATTCATTTAGAGAATAACTAAAGAGAAAATAAATTACAAACACTTGTCAGATCAATCCAAGTAGCCAATAATAATGAAAAAAAATTAATTGTATTTTATTGACTGATTAGATTCATATACTTAAACTTTGCAAAAATCAGCGATATCTAATGTGAAGCCAGTAATCCTTCACAATAAAAGTACAGTCATCAACTCACTCTTAAGAGATTTATTCATACAGGAGAACGCAGTAAATTTGTCTTGGAGAGTGACCTAGGGACAGCTAACATTCGGGATCAATGAAGAATCAAGGTCCAAAGTCAAGGACTCAGAGACAATACCACCCAGAATTTGATCTTTCAAAAAGATCAAAAATTAATTCAAACTACTTATTTGCTAAACAAACTTAATGAGTTATTTATACATACAGTCTTATAAATATCCCAGATTCAGAGAAATTAGCGTGGTCTAATATCCCTATGTTACAATCAAAAGTGGCTGTCAGGATATCACAAGCAGTTACTGTGTTGTGTCTACAGTCTCAAATCTTGCTAAAAAATATTATATAGGACAAATTATCTTCAAAATAAACTGTTTTTTTTTTTTCAACAAAAAATAAACTTTTGAGATTCATATCTTTTTTTCACTTATTTACTTGATTTAAAGTAATATTGAGATCTCAGTGTTCAATTCTGGTAAGCTTTGCTAAGTGCACAGGGAAGAAAACAAGTATGACAAGATCATAAATTAGAATGAACAAGCTAATTTTTGAGGCAATATTAACTGCAAAATTGTACTATTTAGGGATGAATTTACTCCATATTCAGCTAACATTACTTGATCTCTTGCTTTTAAAATGAGAATTTCTTCCTTCTTTTTCTTTTAAATCATCTGACCACTACTATATGGAAATAACCACTTTTGCTAATTACTTCACTGAGGAAAAAAATTATAGAGAAAATCAAGATGAATGAGGCACTGTGCTTTGCACAAATCAGACAGACAAGCTGTCAGCGCTGCCTAACCCATCCTTAGCAAAATTCTCTTTCCCCAAGGAAGTTGTCAGGAAAATGGAGGTCCTTGTCATTTCTCCACTTGCAATTTGGGACTTTCCTTTCACACCTAGTTTATTTCTAGAATCTTTTGACACTGTTCTTGCAATTAAGTGACAAAATAATTTTTTTTCTTATTTCATCTTTAAGCTGGCATCTATATCTTTCTAGTGATATACATATGGGGTGGGTCATGTCTAATAAAGGTGTTTTTTGCTATTTTGTTCAGTCTCTGAAGTGCATTTGTCCCACAGACCTGTCAAGCAGGTAGCTCTGCGTCAGTCTCAAGTGACTGTGCAAATTACCAGTGCTTGAAGACCCCTGGGAGACTCATCAGTGCTGGAGTGCCCTTGAGAGCATGCAGGAGTATGCACGGTGTCAGTTCAGGAGCCTGTTCTCTGTGAGCTTGTCAAGCAGACCCTGTTCTCCAGTGTTATCTGCACAGGCAGCTTTGTGCTAGTGGATACCAGAAGTGGAGAAGCTTGTGAAGTGTATTAGAACCTCAAACTCACTGGGACCATTTGATACTGAAAAAGCAATGTTATTAATTTTTTAATATGTGGGATAAACATATACAATGAGACCTCACCAAAAAATGTCTGAGCTTGCTCAGATACATCTGCATCTGGAGTATGGGGAAAAAGATGAAAAATTGTGCAACCATAGTTAGTATTCTTAATTTATTTTGCTCATTCTCTTTAAAGTCTTCCTTTTTTCCTTTTTCCCAAATAACCTTAAATTTCATCAAGAAGAACCCATATTTCCCCAACTACCAACCCTAGGCATATGGAAAAGTGTGTGGACATTTTTAAAGGGAGATCAGTAGCAGAATTACAAGAAAAAGGAAGGTTCACAATGTATTGAAGAAACATGTGAGTGTAGGAAAAGAGATTTAATGTGTGATACAGATTCTGCTAGTATATAGCAGCAAGTCTTACCTAAAAGCTGTATTAATATTTACAGTCTCTTACATGTACACACACATACTTATGTGTTTAAGCATCATAGGCACCAATATTGAAAGCTAGCAAGTGTTACAGCAGAACTCAGTTTTAAAATGAAAGACTTGTTCCCCATGCAACTAAATTGAGCAATATATACACTGCAGATTACATAGAGCTGAGTCTGGCTCAACCTTATCAAGAACATTTACAAAGACATTCCAATTTAACAATGTAACCTTTGTTTTTACGCTAATTTAAAGCTAGTAGAGACTGTATGCCATGCTTGCTCAAGATAAAAGAGAAATATGGACACCTGGGTGATTTATTCAAGGAGCTCAACCCTAGAGAGTGACAAAGAAACTGTCCACAGTTGGAAAGAGGAAGACAAAATGTACAAAACCAAAAAAAAAAAAAAAAAAACAAAACAAAAAAGCCCACAACAAACCCACACCAAAATACCAGAACTATATGTAATGTAAGACTCAGCTTTACTTAGGGGTTTCCTATATGGAGACATTTGGAAAATATTAGTCTGAACTAATAAAATAAATACAATCACATTAAAATATATTAGTTGAATTGAAATAATATGTGAGCATGCACCTAAGGTGATAGTAGTTCAGTTAGGTTACTTCACCCCCAAAGGAAAGTAAACTAAATCAAAGTGAAGCCATGATGGGTTCAGTTACCATATGTCAGCAGCTTGTACACATACATGGCAAAAAAGGTCATCTCAGGGCTTAGGTAAGAACCACAGGCTAAATTAACCACATAAAAAGTTACTGTGGATCATCAATAAATTATGTGTGTGTCTATAGCATACAATTCTTAACAAAAATGTTCAGAGGGATTCAGTGTTTTTTAACTAATCCAGTTGTGACATCTGTGACTATTAAAAGATTCTAGCCAAAACAAGATGTCTAGATTCACTTAGCTAAAAGCCATTACACTATTAAAATTTACAAATGGTTTAAAAATAGAGTCATATTATTTGTTCTCTTGGGGCATGTGAGCCAACTCAGGTGCACTAATTAGGATACTCTTTTTTTTAAGTTTCAGCACACCTTCCTCTATTTCCCTGAAACCACACCATTTCCTGACACTTAAAGTTCATTACAATGTATGGAGGTAACATCCAGGTGAAACCATACATGGTGTCTTTTTTAACAGGCTTTTATGTGCTGTGAATATGTTTAGTGGATATAATACAATACATGATATGATATGATACAATATGCTATAATACAGTAGGACAGGATAGGATAGGATGGGATAGGATAGGATAGGATAGGATATAGTGGATTTTTTTTTTTCTATCACATGAGTATACTACAAACTGAAATAAAAATGGAGGGTCTGACAGGTGTAGTAGTAGTACTTGTGATCTATCCTATTTGTTATCCTTATCTTGGAACTGCAAATTGAGCACATCAGCTTGCTGGTTTTAGGTAGATCAATGCTGAAACAGTGAATGGTGACTTCTAAAATCATCAGAATTTTAGCTTTTTTTCTAATGCAACAGTTCACCTCTCAGAGTTAGCAAATGAAACTGTCTGCAGACTCAGGAAAACCAAAGCAAGAAAGATTTAATTATCAGTATTAGTGCCCAACACAGCTGAAAGCATAGGCTCTTCTACATCACTTTTCTGCAAGCAGTTGATTCAGAAGCTGAAATGTTTCTTTAATTTGTACCAGCTGCTAACCTTCATCTGGAGCCATTACTGCAATCAGACATCTCGGGGACACATCAGCCATGCTTTGGCTCCCCAGCCAAGTTCTTTCCCATTGGTGATAGTAATTGTGGATGTAACAAGGTTATTATTATCTTCCTGTGCAACAAGGACTCTCATCCCAAGCCAAAATTACTGCACTGACTTCGTGGATTGCTGTTCAAAGGCCTCAGATCAAAGACAACAAATGAACCTGTGGCGTATCAGAATATATATTTTTAATGTAGAAGAGCATTTTGTAAAATACAAAGTATTTATCAAAAAACTTCCATGCATTTCTGAAAAGACACAAATCTTCCTAGTCTCAGATGGTAGTTTTGCTAAGCTATTGGAGGTTCTTATACAATATAGAAAACAACTAGATGCTCAGTTTTAACCCATGAAAATCAACCAGGATTTGACAGATATTAAGAGCTGCCCAAAGCCCCCCACATCTGCCTGGACTGTGCAGGAATAAGCAGTGGTGGTCTGATAGTTCCCCTGACAGCCTTTGACATCATTATTCCTCTGGGAATGTGGCCTTAACTTGAAGGGTCTGTAAACTAGTACTTCAGTTTCAGGTGATGAGCTCAGTACCAGAAGAAGTTACTGCTTTGTTTTTCTCATCTCACAAGCCAGATGAAGAAAAGCCAAAATCCCGCCTCAGTTAATTCGGACTTAACTTTTTGTGAATCTGGTAAATAGCTCGGTGAACAAATTAGAAAACTGGAACAGAGATAAGCACATATGATGTCAATGGCTAAGGTTCAGTCAAATATGCTAAACCATGTGGCTTCCAATTCAATATTGTGCTCCAGATTCAATATTCCAATTCAATTGTGCTCCAGATTTTATCAAAAACAAGGGCTTATCTGCAGCCTCAGGCTTGAGTGAAGTACTTGTTTCGTTCACCTTTTGATTAAAGTGGAAAATGACTGGGAACGAGAATATGTTTCAAGCAACTTGACTGTATATTTGTTTTAACTGTTGCACTGGAGACTATCTTGTACTCAAAGCTACCCATTCATAATAAATCTGGTAATAACTGTGATATTTTCTTTGCCAATCACATTTCCTTGCAAAATTTCAGTGGTAGAAACATATTTACAGCACCACCTGCAGCACTATAAAGCTAAAAAATTCTTCTCTAAATCAGGCAAATTGTATCTACTCAGCCTTTTGTATCTGTGTACCTACTCAATACAGGCAAACAGCCCCAAAGTACAAACATGTTTCAAACCCATTTTCACAATCTGGACAGTCCTCTCGCCGTACCAGATTTATACTTGTGACCAAACATACTGGACCAGTATATTTCAGTATAACAGACCAGATCTCTTGTGGAAGTCATGATCATGATTCTCTGCAAACCTGCGATGTATAGATTACTTACATTGCAGAAAATAAAGGGAAATGTATGTTAAATGAGACCAGAATTCTCATTCAGTATATTAACTCTGACCTGTCTATATTATTTTATATAAGACAAATCAGAGCAAACATAGTTTTATTTTCAAATTAGGAAGAGTCTTGATAAATAAATGCCCTAATTTTACACAAACTTTTTGAAAGTTATGCAAATGTGCTTTGATTTACTTGCATGATTTTTTGCTGTTTCCCTAAGACTGTATTTTGTGCAGTCAGTCTGGGGCTTATGGGTCAAATATAATGCATATCTTAAGGAAGCAGACTAATTTTCAAAATATCTAAATTTAAATGCATATATCAGAAGAGTCAAAAACATATTTGTACTATGTAATATATGATCTAAGCTAGGGACCTGAATTATGCATAATGTTTAGCCACTAAACTATAACATTAATCCATATTTTTTTTGTATTAAAAAACCTCCACAGTTTACACTCTGAGTAATAAAGACATAAAAAGCTCTTTAAAGGAGATCAAATTCTTGAAAAAAATACTGGGAAAAAAAAAGATTAAGCATTTACTTTACTGTTATTCAAGGTAATACAAAAGCTGAAAAAAATTGCTTTATTTGATCATATATTCCTTAATTTTTCTGTGCATTGGTTCTATTCTGGAGATTTATCAACCATTTCAGAAAATTTTGTATGCTCTTAGTCAGTCTTTCCTGCAGTGAATTTCCATACGAGCAAAATCTCACTATCAGAAAATAAACATGTGTTACTTCTTTGGTCTGAATGAGCAACTACGACTTATTTAAGAAAGAGGTTGCCGCATCAATAAGCTCCAGTGCGTTCCAGTGAGTTTGTGAAATGTTCAGTTGCCATGGGATTTTCTGGGTGCAGATTGCTTACTTATACATTCACTAGTGGTATGGCTTGGTACTTCACAAAATACAGGAAAAATTTAGAAAATTGAACAGAAAGCTAACAAATTAAGTGTGCTAAGAAGTATTTCCAAGTGCTGAATCTTGGTCATTACTTACGTAAATTGTTAAAGTCATCCCCAGTTTGGGATTGCCTATATTAGTGTTTCAGTGTGGACGGAGAACAAAATTTTGAAGCAAGTCTTCCAGCCGTTCCTATTTACTTTGCCCTGTTTTGCATTGTGGAGCTGTCTCAAGGATATGATGCTGTTGCCACAGGTAAAAAAACAAACCAAATAAAAAAATTTAAAAATCCCAGATTAGAATTAGGATGCAGGATCAGGAGAAGCCACCATGACAGCTGTCAGCAGAGCATTGCATTTCCAAGGAATGGGCAGAGGAAAAGCAGGGAGAGGCACATGGGTGAGTCATGCAGCTGTCACAGCGAACTATTATCTTTTGCTCATGTCCTTGAAGAAAGCATACAAACCTCCATTGCTAAGAACTACATCTAACTTGGAATGCATACCCCATTCATTGCAACTTTCCACATTTCATGACAGACAGATAGAGTGTAAACTGCTATATGAAGTAACCTGGAAACTGATGAAAAAAAGGTAAATGAAATAAATCATAAGATTTCTTAACATTCTGCTTTAAATTTGATATATCTTCATCACTTAAATACTAAATGCTATTTAATTTTTTAGCTTTCACTGTGGGGTTACGGTTGATGATAAATTAGGTTTTTATTCCCCCCTTTTTTCTCAAGTTATGGTCTTCTTTATAATTCTCTCTAATTCTATGTTTGCCTTCTTTTATTTGCCCTCTCTAGTTTATATTGGCTTCTGAATTCTTGATTTTGTAGGTATTATCTCTTGAGAGGACATTTACAACTCCAGGATTGCAATGATTTTTTTGTATCTATGTGTATCATGCCTGAGAATTCAATTACATTTAGGAATAATAAAAACCACAACAGCATAAGCCGAATATTCTAAAGCATAACTACTTTGTTGTTCAATAACATCTGACTCTTAAGTATCAGAGCACAGCAAAATAACAAAGGAAAAATGACACAATAAGGCATAAAATATGTCTCTCAGTAGTATTCTCCCAGAAAGCCACAGAACATGGTTTACTTTTAAGATAAACAGAGCAAAAGATTCAGCCACAGAACTCTACAGAGGGGAAAAACTTTCAAAATAGCAGTGTTAATTGAGGAGAAGCTTGGTATTTTGACACAGCAAATGGTAGGGATGAAGGAGAAACAGGTCAGAAGCCAAACATAAATTATGAGAGGGGCCATAAACATGAACCAGATTTCACAAATAGAAAGGGGAAAAGGTTTGAAGAGCCTTTAATGTTAACAATAAAATTTTGAAGTTCATTCTCAACTTTAGAGGTAGTCAATGCAGTTGCCTAAGTAAAGGGTAATATGAGAGTAAAACCAATATAAATTAAAAAGGAGGCAGAATTTTGAACATATCGCAAACAGAAGGCCAAAGGATTAGAAATACTACAAGGTCATTATTGTTAGAAATAAGTGTGGTCTGATAGAGAATGTTGGCTGAAAAATTGTGTAAAAATAGACTATAAATAGGGTAGTTGTTATTCATCCAGTAGTTACACAGAGCACACCTGTGCCTTTTTCATCACTGAGATTGAGATATTTTGACAATGATTTTTAACTAAATGTTCTCACTGCACATTGTCAGTGATCAGCCAATTGGAGCAGCCTTGTTTTTCATCAATGGAAAAATCAGAAGTATTTGGGAATTAAGATATTGGGAAAACCTGACACTTTATGTATATTTGGCTCAAATGTCCACATTTTAAGAACTTTTAGGTATCATTTACTGCATATACATTTCTAAATTGTTTTTCTTCCAGCTGCAGAGAGAAAATTATTGAAAAGGGCAAAAGAAGCCTGAAGAGATTATCTAGGTTATTTTCCCTAAAAAAACATATTACACCAGTGTACTCAGATGATGAAGGGCCCACGATCTTCAATGTCTATCCCTATTATTCTTAATATTTCCAAGGTTCTCTTCAATCAAAGATTCTATCTCAACGAAATGTAAACCTATTACTCTTTGTGCTACATGTTACAGACACGGCAATCAGATTACTCTCTTTCTTTTCACAGGGTCTTGGCATACTTAAAGACAGTATGCTTTCTTTCTGACTTTCCTCCAGTTGCAGCAACTCCAGTTCTTAAACACGCAAGATGGAACTTCAGTGGAACCTAGTAGCGGCTCTCCCATACTCTGAATTAAACTTTAGTCACTGGTTGAAACAAAGCCCACTTGAGCACTATGAAATCAACAGGGCAGGAAATCAGTTTGGTAAACTCATGGTGAGTTTACATCTTTACATCTCATGGTGAGCTTACAATTTACATCTTCAGTTTCATGTCACTTCAAAAGTTATGGGCACAGGACAAGGAAGATGACTTCTCAAAAATATATAAACGTACAAGTAGCCCCATCCCCAAAAGGGACCACATAATCCCTGACACTGGGAGGTGAGAACTCTGGGATGTCACTCATCAAGGTGTAAGCACCTAGGGGTGTGAAGAGAAGGTTCTATCAATGACTCTGCCTCTGCCAACCTCTTTCACAGAGATGTTAGTCTGAAGATTGCAACACACTATTCTTCCCCCCTTTGAAAGTCATCCCCATGGGATTCATGACTTTGTAAGTCATCTCCTGTTTTACTTAACCACATGGACTAAGATCATAATTTAGACTGAAAGAAGCGAAATCTTGACACAGAACCTGAATATGTATAAAAACCAAAGACTGCATCCTTTCTAGAAACTCATTCCCTGCTCTCAGTGACTGAGGTTCTGATTCCATTGTTCTTGGTTTAGGAGGTAAGAATACAAAGAAACTTGGCTCATTCCTGACCTCTGCAAGAAAATAATTATCAGAAAATTGGCCAGTTCTATCCGATAATGTCCTTACAGCAAGATCAAAGACTGTCAGTTCAAAAAGAAAACAAAAACAAACACCTGATTTTAGCAGAACAGCAATAACAGTAGCAAAAATGTCAACCTGTTCTTATTGAATTTGGTGCTTTGATGTTTTCAGTGCACCATAAAATATGAATTGGAAAATTTTCAGGTTTCCTTTGATTGCACAGTAATATGCTATAGAACTGAGTGAAAGCGTAATTTCAAGAACATAAAGTTTAAGTTCAGTGTATTCCAGAACATTTGTGACCCTAATTGTAGCAGACTTCCTACAATAGGTTTTCCACATTATCTCTAGTATGCAGTGAACATACTTGTCAAACAGACAATGATCCTATGTCCTAATGGAACCATCTTTCTTAAGCACATTGTAGCTTTTATTTTTTACAATAAACATTTGTACTAAACAATAGCACTTATGTGAAATACAGTGTTTGCAAGGGCCTTGGGAGCTGCATCTTGGGAACAGAGACTCAGGTACAGTAATATGTTTTATCAATCCTGAATGCATTGTTAGTGCTATAATAATCTCTTCTCTACCCTGCATAATACTTACGCAGAGCTTAAAGCTATGAAGCTTTCTGTACTATAGTTCAAGCTTAGAGTGATTTATACCATTTAACATGCAAACACTTGAAAAATGTATTCTATCATGGTAATTCTGACACAACCTTAACTCTAGTGGCAATAACAGGTATCATTTGATTACAGTATCTCCTGCTTATAACACTGCCATGGCAATTAAAGCATGTCAGAACTACAAAACAAAGCTAATAAAGACACATTTTATGACAGTGACATTAACAAAATTTTTAAAGCATGATGTGCTACCGTATTAAAAATGGAATATTGTGTTCCAAGTCATAATGATTTAGTCCTGAATTACAGAAATTGTTGAAAATCCTAAATATGATGGCAGTTTCTACTAGTCTTAAGCATAACACACTCATAGGAGTGCTATGATAAATACATTTAAATATCTTTAATGCTGAGAAACCTGGAAAGGCAATTAGCAGCAATAAAATTTGTATTGAATTTGGATAAATTTTAGACAATTAGCCTTCTTCTAAATGCAATTTCTGGCCAAGAAATCCATAGGGACATATGACTTATCCACATTTATTACTCATTAGAGCAGAGTAATTCCTGTCATGGCTGAACATCAAGGGATTTATCATCATAAACTCAGATCTGCTAATGGACTGAGTAGTCCTTTTCTCCCAAGAAGAAATCCCTAGATAAAAGATATGAAATATAAATTGACCACAGCAAAAAGAAATACATAACATAAATATGCACAGCAGATATATACAGTTATTATGCTCGATATGCATATACATATTGTGCATGCATCTAGTGTATGTTGGTAATGTATTCAGAAAGAAGATTTACTTCTGGGTACTTCTCTTACATCTTAGAAAGCAAAGATAGTTTCTGCATGTCATCTTAGCAATAAGTTCCCTTCCAAATATTTCCAGTCAAATATGCTCTATGAACAGAATTTTGTTACTCTTCTCTCTTCTCTTTCCTCTCTTGAATAATGGTACAATAAGTTTGGTCTATCTTTTTTTTTTTTAATATCTTACAGTTCTTGCTTCTCCAACATATCAAAATTAGATTCTTCCAAATAATGTAAGCAAAGAAACAATTGAAATATTTTTATAATTAAAAAGACAAGAGTTCAGCAGACTTAAAGATTCAGATGTTGAATAGCACAGCAGCCTATGCTTGATTTTTTTTTAAAAGTGACTTCTATTGAGAATGAATATTTCAGTATAGATCAGTATGATCTCCTTGAGCCTGAGTCACATTGGAGCTGAACACAAATCTGAATATTTTCAGGTGGAGAAAGAATTAACAAATACAGTTGTTATACTACTAATTATTTTTTACTGATCCTCACATTCTTCTGCTTTAACTTTAAGGAAAAAATTAAGGAATATCTGAGAAAAGCTTGCTTTTGTGTCTTCCCACTGTAATGAAGCCCTTGGAAATTCTATTTCCATTTTTCAATGGTTATAACTGATGAATTTCACAAAAATTTAAAGCAGGTTTCATGACATGGTGTGAAATTACTCTGAACCACCTCTGTGTCTTCTGAACTTACTTAAATCTTACTCTTTTATAATTAGTAAATTCCATCTAGTTTAAGACTCTTGTTTTCCTTTATTTTGTACCTTGTAGGAATATCCCTTTTTAAATTAAGTTGCTGCATTCAATTTCATGTGTATTTAAGGGTAATAGATACAATTCTGTACAAACAGAACAAATTCTCGGTATTTTCATAGATCTGGAATGCACATTTGAATAAAACTGATTGTCCCTTCTCACTGTGCTCTGGTTTGTGTTGTGGATCTTTTTTGGAGTGTGCAGACTAAATGATGTTTAAATTGAAAACAAACCCAAATATGCACTCATGAGAACACCTAATGTACTCTATCAATAGCAAACTTTCAGTCTGTGAGACCAGACTAGAGATAGGCCAAACGTAATTACACTTAAGGCTTCCAGGTCCTCATGAGCAGCCTCTCTGGTCTCCATTTCAATCCTCACTGCATTTCTCATCTTGTTAAAATACATGTATTTCTATCTACTGTTCTCTGCACCTTCTTCAGTGCAATCACCTTTCTGAAAAAGTGTATGTCCTCAGGTTTCCTATGACAATGCAAAATAATTCCATCTCCAACATACTATTCATCATCCTGTTTTTCCCATATAATAGTCAAATCAAGTCCTGTATTGATGCTGTCCCGCAAAATTAGTATCACAAACCATCATTACTAAACTGTCTTCGACCATGGCATTAAAGGCTGTATTTAATAAGACTGGTCTTAAAATGGGTCTATAGGTTATTCACAGCATTACTTTATTCCAAGCTAGTAATTCCCTTTGCAGCATATTCCATTATCACCTCCCACTTAGCTCTTCTTACCCACTTTAAAAGTTCTTGTACTAGCCCCATATTATCAAATTCAATTGGTAATTTCCCTTGTGGCACCCTATCAAACGTTTTAGTGAAATCTAGACTGACTACACAGAACACATTTCCCTGTCAACTGCCATTTAAAACCCAGGGTAGCAGTGTTAATCTGACATGATCTACCTTTGACAAAGATGTTTTGCATTTCACCCTGTTTGCTACTTATCTGCCTAGATTTATTCTTAAAAAAAAAAAAAAAAAAGTAACTTTGAAAAGCTTTGCATATTATTGAGGTCAGACTGTTAAGCTTATTGTTACTTGAATAACATTTTAACTTTTAACACGGTGTTTACTCTTCTGTATTAAAAAATCTTAAAGTTAATGCACTTATTGAACACTCTGACTTACCGAATATGAAATGCCAGATCTTTCCAGATTCTGATACAAAGACTGATGAAACTGAAGGTAAAGTAAAATTCAAAGACATTTGAGATGAAACAATTTATTTACTCAGAATTAAGTTAATTATAAAATTAATTTAAATTAATTTTATAATTACCATCACTGAAAGGTAATGTTTTATTTCGCATATTTATTTAATCCAGTGAATAATCTACACCATTTTGAATCTTAATCACAATCTCGTGTATGTCCCTTGGTTTCTCGCAGCTCTAGGAACTGTATTAGAAACATCACTTCAGAACTTCACTGCCAAAATAGGCATCCAGGTCCAAACCAGGATTTGCCATACATGGCATAAATAACACCACAAGTACATAAATTTAGACATTATATTAATTAAACTACATTTTTGAGGCATCGACTTGTATATTTGTAATCATGACTGGTAGTAATATCTAATTTGCTTTCATGCCTTGATATAAAAGACAGAGAATCATCATTGATTGAGTGTTATCACACATATGGGGCCTAGTGAAAGGAAAATAGATAAAGTCAAGGTTGACACATTGGCTTCATGTGATTATGAATTTGTCATACTTCTCTGTAGGTTGTTCCAGTGTCTAAACATATCAAAAGCATAAATCTTATATTTAGCTGGCATTTTAATAGTTTTGGCTTTCAACAGCTGAAGATCCTTAGTGTTCATTCATCTATTCTTTTCTGTAGCTTTCCCAAACCCAAGTACTTTGGGGATACCTTGAAGCACTGAGTGTTAAAATGAATTGAATTATACTGATGCTAAAAAAAGGGGAAGAATTAATAATTTCAACATAATTTTATAATAATTTTATGATGATAAATTGTATCTCATACATTTGAAGGGATTAAAATGAGCTCCTTCAAATCAAGTTGCACTGTGTATAAAATATAGCATATTTGCTTAACTAAGCAAAATCTGTTACTAATAACAGTAGCAATTACAGTAATAAATGTTTCCTTAATGGCAGTAACAAATGGTTCCTTATAACTTCCTTATTTTGAGACACTGCTTTTCCAGGTCAAGAAGTCGTTAAAACATCCAGTGAAGGACTTTTGTGCCTGAGCAGGCCTTTGGTGAAGCTGAGAAAGTTGAGATTGATGCAAAATTTCACCTTCACTGCTCCAGGTTTCTGAGTGCTTCAGATACCTACTTGCTTGAATTCCAGTTCCCTGAGGGACAGGCCAGTACACCAAAAAAAGCGGATCCTTGGATAGTTCTGAATAAGTTTTTAGCATTACTGTAGCTGATCGACTGATCTCTCTGGAGAACTTCATTTGGGTAGGTGTACATAAAAATAACGTTAAAGAAGACCTGAATGCCAGATTCCAGTCAGGACAAGGGTATTAAATTGCTGGTGGTAGTTATGAACAGATCATCAATCAAAAACATAAAAAAGAAACCTGATTAGTCTGACCATTCCTATGATTACAGAGTGGGGTTTTTTAAGTTTGCAAGCTTCAGTTTAGATGTTTCAGTTCTGCTTTAAAGGTCTGAAGTTTCCCTCTACCTGCTTTTGAAGTCAAATCCACAGAGGGAGCGAGGGCTTTGGCTCTGCCTGCTTTTGGCATGATCAAGTCACCCAAAAGCTGTCAGGCTCCTAGGCAAAATTTTACTTCAGCCTGTTTCTGATGCTAGGTCTGGTTGTAAGCCTCAGAGTCACAATACAGCCTATGTGATCACATAGTACTTTGAGTCCATCAGACTTAAGCTTTTCAGTTAACATTTTACAAAAGGTCACAGTGAAAAAAGATTTACTATATAGCACAGTTTTTTGATTGGGAACAGAAACAATGAGCGTATGTGGCTACCTGAGCTGACTGAGATCTTTACACAGCTTATTTTTATTAAAGAACAACTGAACTTTAAAGTGTGACTGGGAGTACTGTGTTGAAAACAGGTTAAGAACAGCTTGATAGGTATTAATTAAAAATGAAGTCTGGGTTTAAAATGGAGAACAGTTGCATCTGGGGGAGTAAGCTGGGAACAAGTCACTGGAGTGAGTTATACCATTCATTTTTCTTTAACCTTAAAAGAGTACCTTTATTTGTAGAATAAAGTAATAACTTCTCTCTGCCATTATTGGCTGGAAATCACCATCTGTAGTGAAAGGATTTTTAGGGATTTTTTGTTTAAGTCTGGTTACTCTTCTAAACCATTTGGTTAAATCAGGATGATTAGATAATGGATATTCTGCAAACAGGATTTATTTTAAGTAAACCGTATATTTTATGTTGAAGATCAGTTACCTGTTCGGTTTTTAACTGGTAGCCAATAAAAATTAAGTTGTTCAAAGATGATATATAATTTTAATGTATCTGTAAAATATTTATCAAGTCAGACATGTTTAAATAATTAAATAATAAACATTCTGCTATTTCTTCAGTGGTAAAGCAGCCTTGTTTACAACTTTGGAAACCAAGGTAAAGAGAAGTAACATCATACAGGTGATTTATTAAGGCTTTGTTATAATACCATAACAGATTACTCAAATAGTTTGATAAAGAAAAATAGAGAATCCAAATACTAAATAGGGTTTTAAACACTGGTAGCAAAGATTCCTAGTATTTATGTAACAAATAAAAAAAACCAAAAAAAAAAAAACCAAAACAAAACAGGTAGACTGAAGGAACCAGGCACAAGAAAAAGTATCCAAAAAATATATATTTAATAGTGAGTATAATTTTTCACTTAGTGGATCCACTTCAAGGGTTGCAGTAGCTATATCTTGAAAGAAAGTTTACATCAAAATTGAATCTAATACTTCAATGTACACAAGGTAAAACGTGGAAAGAATAAAAGTAGGATTCCTTTTCTGAAGTGTAGTAAATCAATTGTATTGACAATGCAGAACAACAAAAAGGGTAAATTAAGTTTAATCACTAATTCAAGAATGGAAGTAGATAATTTATTGTCTTTCTTCATCACCACACCCTCTTCCCTCTGCTCCCAAACTAACATGCAACTCAAATTGGTGTAATATACTCCTTACGTCTGCACTCCTGAAACCGTACTGCTGTTTTCATACAGAGGATAAGGTTTGATCAAGAAGCGAACCGTAACTGAACAAATGCTCTACCTGTGGACATTGTAAATTAGTTGCTATAGCTGGGCTGTCCACATATCTGTGAAGGCTGAAACCCATCGGCTACCTTCAGTGCTGATAGTTCAGTTTGCAATAAGGTGCTTGGTTCTTCAAAATACATCATCTTGCAAAGACATATATGTTCATTTACCTGATCAAGAATGGAGGTATACAGTGGAAAAATAGTGTGTTTTCTCCTTGATATGGAATTTATGCTGATACATGCTCAAGAAACACAACCAAAAAAAAAAGAAAAAATGCATCTAATTAGATTCACATTAGATCACTATGTATCTGTTTACTGGAAATGCTATAGCATATGAGGAGCTATTCAAGACTCAAAACTATTGCTGCCTAAAATAAATTTTACTCCCCCAGAAACAGAAATAGGGAAAAAAACCTCCTCTGCAGTCATTCCTGTAATATGGGGACTAAACATTCTGAAGGTTTTGTCATTAGCTTCTCCTGGATCTAGGACAGGGCTAGCTTAAGCCGTATTGAATTTAGCATACATGCAAAGTGTGTGCTAAGTATTTGTCCTTAAAAAGAACTAAATAATGTAAATGCAAGCAGGCTTCTTCTCACTGAATCAAAAAGCAAGCAAATGCATGCCCCTCAGAAGAACAAAGAGGATTACAGGCTCTAGGAGCAGTGGCTATAAAAGGGGGATTCTTATCAGTGTATACAAAAATCTGAAAGGAGGGTGCAAAGAGAATGGGCCAGTGTTGTTTAGTGTCTGGACAAGAGGCAACAAGAACATACTCAGGAGGTTTCCTCTGAACATAAGGAAATACACTTTTGCTGAGGGTGACTGAGCACTGGAACAGGTTACCAGAACGTTTGTGAAGTCTCCATACATCCTGTGTAATGTGCTGTAGGAACCTTCTGTGGGGAGGTTGGATAAGATGGTGTTGAGGGGTCCCTTCCAAACTCAACAATTCTGTGATTCTGGGAATATCAGTATCCAGCTTCACTCCCTCCTCATATGAAGTGTCCTGGAGCCTGGTCTAAGAAGTACCCATAGCCATTTTTATTCTGCTTCTAAAATATATGTCAGTAGGTTGTAAAAGTGGCACCGGTTCTCAATTGTATCACTCAGAAACACATGATCTTGTATTTATGCCCCAAGAAACAAAGCACTGAAATAACCATTTCTGCTAAATTAATGTTTAATAAGAGAACTCACTACAAGAGTACTTCCATAACATATAGTTGTAGATTGACTCTATCTCTTCTGAACCACATACATAGATTCAAAACTATGAAGCGAAACACTGGAGACTGGATGTCTGATCTGAACTCAACTGACAACAATATTAGGATAGAAAATGTAATTTCATCAGGAGAAAAGAAGTGAACTACATGCCTCAACTGCAAGTTTTAAATTCATACATAAATGCATCCATATTTGTCACTCTATCACAGTCAAGAAGAATATAAAATCATACTTTGGAGGTGAGGAGCAATAGGTTTGGCAGGAATTCCCTTTTATTCCCTGCTATAAATTTGAACAGGCAAAGCTTTTGGGGGCAGGGAAGAGGAAAAAGTTTTAACTTTAATTAGAGCCAGATTACCCAGTGCTGTACAGTTTACTGCAATAGTATTTAACCTGGATAACCCTTGTTAAGGTTTACATCTGGTTTCCTAAGGAGGATCAGGTAAAGGGGAAACGTTATAGTGCAACTTAGCATTTTGAACACAGACTTAGTAATCAATTTATTTTACATTTTAAAAACTTATGTTCAAGGAGAAAGTATATTGCACTGATAAATTCTGAAATATCCTATATAATTTAATAACAAAAAATCATGCATAAAAAGGAAATATAAGCACAGACATGCACACATGCACACAGATATTCTCCCTACAAAAATTCCTATTTTACTGATTTAGTTTATGGACCCAAACACACCGAAATGAGCAGCCTCCAACAGTGTCATTATTATGGATTTTTGTGGTGTTCTTGGTATTTGTTTTTTCTGAAAAGAAAGCAGAAGTTATAGACAGTATGTGTTCCACAGTCCTCTCCCTATGAAAAGGTCTTGCCATAGTCCTGCTGTACTAGCTGGAAAGAGTGTAGACAGGGGTTTTCTATCCTTTACTACCTCTCTTAACTGTTCCTAGTTTGTATACAACAGCATGAAACAAATGAAGGAATATCATATTTCCATAACCAACCTTACACCTTGTGATGATCCACACTTATCTTCCACATAGTTCTCTGATTACAGCTCCAGTTATAATGCGTTCCCATTTAATCCATTATATAAACTATTTTAAATCTAGAAAGTGAGTCTACTGAATTGTAACAGACGTTAAGACACTGTATTTGTGACAGAACGAGTTAGAGAAAGAAAAACAAACTTCAAATGAATCTTTTCAAAAGATTCATATCCTTCACTAGTATTGCAGAGATTACAATAATGACAATGGACAACAACACCCAGGGTGGCAAATTCTTAATATTCACAAACTTATTCATCAATGACAATGTACTCTGTGGTTTGAGGATTTTTCTTTGGTGTGAACCACATGAACACTACTTTTAAAGATATTTTTTCCTGAGTCAGTGTTTTTTAAGAACCAATCTATAATGTGTAGCTGTTGGCTGTGTTGGAGTGATATGATCTTGCCAAGCGGGGAGTGGAGTGCCTTATATGTAATAAACTTTATATTATTTAACAATATATATTGATGATGCATAATCTATAATTTGCCTATGGTGGGTCATGATAATTACTGTATTAAACTTTGACAGCAGCACTTTTCCATAGCTCTGCATCATCTCATCTTTCCCTGAACTACCCCCAGAATTCAGCAGTCTTTACCAGCCTTCTGGTAATATTCTGTTTTGCACAGTGCCAGTAATACTATCATCTCAGGCCTCTGCTTCCTGGAATCATTAATACTGCACTTTGGAAATTATTTGAGGCAGAAGGCTCCACAATTGTACTTACTGGTTCAGCCTGGTTCCCTGAAATTAGGTTTAGTGCATTTTCAAAGGGAGAATTTTGCAGATAGGAGCCCAAATGGATTTTCAACTAGGCTTCAACCTTTTTGAAACCTATGGATGTTGAATAGTCTTTTACTAGTTGCCATGCCAACTGACACCAAAGAAACACTCTGCTGTGTGTTCATCCCCTAGAAAGCTTCACCAGATGTCTTCAACAAATTGCCATGAAAAGGCTTGGGTCTGTCAGTCTTGTTAGGAGATAAAAATCAGACTGAAATGTCCCTGCCTCCACTTCTGATAAAACCAAGCCATAAAATATGTAGACCTGCAGTAATCTCATGGAAAACCAGCAAAATCTCTCACCCCCAAACTAACTCCCCCTCACTTCCTGTAGTAAGATTTTTAAAATATTTATGTTCTTATTTCTACACGAAGCACGGGGTCATTATGCTTTGCAGCTGACATCGTCTGGCAGTGCAAAGCTAGAAGCATCTGGTTGGCAGCAAAGAAAGAGAACAAGTTGATGAATTATTGATTTACATAAATCAACACCTTTTAAATATTGGTCTCTTGAAGAAAAAAAACTTTTTTTAATGTCAGCTAGAAAAGTGTTAAGATGATAAACACCTTATCAGATGCTTTGAGATTTTCTGTCCTTACCTCAGACACAAAATATATATATACAATATATTGTCATTCTCTAGAGGGTCAGGAAACACAAAAATTTTTTTCCCTATCTAATCCTTTAGCTTTAATTTTTTTCCTTTTTTTTTTTTTTGTTTTTAATAATCGTGGCTGTGCAAGAAAATAATACTGTGTTCAAGCACTTCCAAACAACCATGGGAAATGAGGTTTAAGAATTAATACTGTTTCAAAGATGCAGGCCATGCAGGATAATCTGAAGAAACAGCAGAAAATGTGGGCACACAGCACCTAAAGAGAACTGTTCATTACTTTTAATACGTGCATATTTATATACTTTTTGGGCTTTTGGGATACTGAATGAAGTGCAGCAGAGCATGTGAATAATCTACAGTAAATTTTTAGAAGATAACGTATCACAAAATACTTATACTTAATTCTATTACTTCAGTGCTTGTCACATTGTCTTCATAGGAGACTAAAGAATATCTTAATTAGCAGCTATGTCGTGGTTCAATATGCATAAATACAATATGTATAAATACATAGTTCATATGTATCATAATTTTTACTTTGAAAATAAAAGAGCTTTTTTCAGATAATTGAAACAGCTTTTAAAAGTAAATTAATATTATTTCCTTATTTTATGTATTTGCTTTTCCACAAGTGTTACTTTTTCATACTAGTCTGGTGTTCATACAATTTCTTCTAGCGCTTTTTAATATTTTGTATTATATTATTTGCAAAAACACCCAGCTGTTTTTTTTTCTCCAAAAATGATGCTTAGAAATGCCAGTGTAGCCCAAAACATCTAAGTACAGTCTTATGTGCAAAGTTTTCCTTTGGAAAATGCACCGAGTTTTCAAACTGTCCAGGGAAATACATTGAACCAGCAAGTACAGTTGTGGAGCCTTCTGTCTCATCTGGGTGTTCACACAAAATGACTGATGTGAAAGCTCTTTGTTGGCTGTTATAAAAGTGTGGAAGCTGCCATGTGAAACAGTTCCTTCTTCAATCCTTTCATCACTGCTTCTGCCAGGAGGCGGACGGTCTATTACTATTTTCCTTCTAATATGAAAAATTTGAAGTTGGAAAGGATGTTAAGAGGTCTCCTACCCACGCTTCTACTGATGGTTCTGTCTGAGAACCATCACTGAGGAGGTCACCCCAGATGGTTCAGGGCTCTCCCAAGCCTGGTCTTCAAAACTTTTGAGGATCCAGAGCACACAGACTCTCTGGACAACCTGCTCCACACTGGGCTGTCCCATGAGGAAAAACGTTTCCCTTTATCTCTAGTCTGAAATGGCCATATTTTAATGTATGCCCACTGTTTCTCATGATACCATCAGGCTATTTAGATCTTGTACCTCTCTACGCAACATGCAGTTCATGGGTAAAACGATACTCTGAGGTGCCCTCAAAGCCTCCTCTTGCCCAGGCTGAAGCAACTGTGTCCCTCAGGGTCACTTCACTGTTCAGATATCCAGTCCTTGAGCATCCTGATGGGCCTCTGCTGGGTGCACACTAGTTTGGAAATGTCTCTCCTGGACTGAGGACCCCAAATCAGAGGAGGCAGTATCTAGGTGTGGTCCAAAAGGCACCAAGTCAAGGTGGATCCTCACATCCGTTTATCTCCTGGCTGTGCTTCTACTCCTACAGTACTGGATGCTGCTCCCAGCATGTAGCCTGCACTGCTTCCTGGGCTACTGAGTTCCAGGGACAGGGCTTGGCATTTTTCTAGGCTGAACAACACAAAGCCCACTCCTACAGTGTGCCCCAGTTCTTCTGGATGGCAGTCCTGCTCTCCTGAGCATAATTCTGGGTCCCCTTAGTTTGGTACCGCCTGCCAGCCTGAGGAGCAACTGTTCTTTACCTCCTCCCGATTCTTGAAAAAAATATAAAGCAGCATAGATCTCAGACAAATTGTTCTCCACTTGTTAAAATTTCCACATAAAGTATGACATTTTAACCACTATCCTATGTATTAGTTTAGTCATAGTGCAGAACTTATCTTCCTCCCAAATGAGAAATCAAACTCAAAAACTCTTCCCAAAGAGGTATCCGGATAAAAATAGATACAATTTAGAAGCAGCAAAAGTTTTCTTTTGACACTGATAACTATTTTACATGAAAGATGTTTGTACACTACCAAAACATCTCAGGCACAACTCCCAAAATAAGGAATCCACACATTTTCATGAAAAGAAATTAAAGCATATGATTTCCATAACCTGAGGTTTCTGTTTCTAAAAAAGTGGTCTCAGTTAAGTGGGCTTTCTCCACCACTGAAGAACTAAAAAGCTTTTGGAAAGTTTCCTCTTCCAGACTTGGTTTTTAAAGCTCACAGCTGTGGAAATTGCATTGAAATATATCATAGTACACCTACTGCAGCACATATAAACTGTGTAGGTATAACGATTTAAATAAAAATTTCCTATAGTGCACTAAAACATATACATGCTCTAGTGCACTATAGGAAATTTTTTATTCACGCAGAAAATGCACTAGAGCATATGCATGTCTAGTGTATTTTCTGTGTGAAGTGGTCTAGTTGTTTTATAATGTTTGTATTAATCTGCCAATGAGCATGTTTCTACTGGCAGCCATAATGAAAATTATTAGTACATTAACTTCTCTGTGACTTCGCCACCCAGCTAAATTAGTTTTTGTTTACAATAAAGAAATGTGCCAGAATTTAGGAACACTCTCACAACATTCCTGCAGAGATCTGTGGCACTGTTTTACCAAACTCATATTTAAGCTATAATAACACTAGCTACAAGAAAAATTCAAAAATACAGTTACAAACAGCAAAGAAAAGACCTAAGTTTTGAGAAAAGACCTGAAATCTGGGAAAGGTACTTTTTAAAGAATATAAAGGAGACAAGAACATTTCCTTATTCATTGTCTGAGGAATAAGGAAAAGAACTATCAGGAAGACGTACCAATGTGGACGAGAAAGGTGTTATTAATATGTTGATGTGCCATTGCCTCAGAGTGGTTTTTCTGCTTCTACAACTCAAGATGTGAAAGCAGAGGAGTAGAAATAAGTAACCTACAAAACCCCAAATCTTCCAGTCCTCGTGGAAGATGCCCTTACATTTATATCTGATAAAAGCTTACGTTTAACACTGTCCCAGTTACAAAGCTTGTTAGGGTGGCCAAGGTGTTTCTTGAATGAACTCCTCTTCACAGCAGAAGATCAGCCTTTGCTTTCCTCTGCTTGATCTTTCAACAGGGTGAGACAGCTGCTGTTGTGTGTTTCTGCTGCCTCCAGTTCGGTATTCAAACACCAGTCATCCCTTTAGCAAACAGTTTGATGCTCTGCAAGCTCTGAAGACCTCTCATTGCTTGAGCACTTCACTAACTTTCTGTATTCATTTCTTGTCAAACGTGACCATGACACAAATATCCTTGAACAGTTTGGGGGCAAATCACTTGCAGCTACAGAAAGATCAGTTGGATGGACACGATGACAACTTCATCCACACAGAAGTGTGGAAGAGACCCCTAAAAGTCAGTCTTTAAACAAAAAAAGAAAATTCCATTCTCAGAAATGAAAAGTGAAGAGCCCTTGAACATGGCAATCAACCAATGACAGCATTACTCAAGAAATATCTCTCTTAAAATCATGGCAGGCACACCACATTCCACATCAGACACTTGAAGATAGTGCATGACTTATCTTGTAATCTAGAAGTAAGGCAGGGAAACCTTTTGGTTTCTTATGGTTTATACACTGACTGATATAGTTGAGGAGGAGCTCATGTTTTTCCACTTGTCAGTTTTGATGTGCCCTTCAACAACTTAATTAAGTTGAATTGCAATTGTACTGGCTATTAGAAGTTTTGGTAAAATTATATCATTAGAATTATTGTATGGAAACATCTGTACAAAGTTTTGTCATAAAGGCCAAGTTACTTTGAATACAAGATATTTAAAACTGTGCCATTTCTATCTGTTGGTATTCAAGATCATCATTAGTTTGTGCCGCTGCTTTCTCATCGCTTGTATACTGGATATGCAGGCACAGAAAACACAGACATCTTTCAGTTCCAAAGTGCTGTTCTTCTGTTAAAACATTTTACAAGAAGGAAAGCTAACTGGACATATTACTTTCAAGGGCAATGGCCTCCTGCAGAAGATAAGGTGCCGCAGTGTTTTGCAGGACCACAAGAAGGCCTGGGACATTGCCAGGAGGACAAATCTGCTCAACAGTTAAACCTGCATCAGAACAGTTTGCACAAACAGGGTGTGAGGGGGGCCCAGGTTTTAGGGAGAGGGGAACTGAAGCTGCTTTTTGTGAATAGTATGCAACTCTCACATTTTTTTCTCCGAAATGTATCAAGTGTATCAGACTACTGTGAGGCTCCTTTTGCTTCAGAAATGAGAGGTCATGGAGGATATATTAGTTGTTTATTCTTAAAGTAATACTACTTGGCTGATTAATCATGAAAACATTACATTCTGAGATAAACCAAGTCTTACACTTGGGTGTATGCATGTATGCATGCATGTTTTCAATGGGTTTATCACAATAATGGGTTTACATATTAGCAATAATTCTACTACTTTAAACAAAAGATACCATTAAATGTTGTTCAGGATCTCAGTTTCTTCAATTTTAAGAAGTAACAGTGCCAAAAATGTTCACCAAGACAATACCACTCGATTTTCCTGCACTGTGGACTCAGACATGCTGTTTGCATCACCAGGTACAACTAGAAAAGAAAGCTTCTTGTGCTGGGCTCTGAGCATACAGCTGGCATCTAATAGTACCTGTTGGCTCTTTATACTGTACTAAGTGAATATTTAATGTATAATAAACCACTTCCTAAAGGTATTTCAATCCAGAGGCATTGGAGGAAAACTATCCAATTTACGTAGTAACAGGTACTAAGGAGGTAGCATTGCGCTCTTTCAAGGAAAAGTCCAAGCCCTAGCCTTTCTTTTCCACAAAGAAGAAGAAACTTGTATAAAAACTAGCCAACATTATTTTCTCTAGAAAAATGGTATGGCAGAAAAAAAAGGATACGGAAAACCCCCCATGATTTAATTTATACCAGAGTTGGTTGAGATGAGGGAACTTTTGGTCATATCCTCGATACATGAGTTTTGCTTGTTTGTTTTTTAAAAGGTCTATCCTTCATATGCATGATAAGTAAAATTTGCACTTTCCTAATCATACTGGAGGTGTTTTAAAACATGGAAAGAATGTGTACTTTAAGTCCAAGGAATAAACTAAGCTGGTAGCTTTTGCCTAGGTATAACTAGGAAATAATGTAAGCATGAAAATATGCACAGAAACAATATTTTGCCTAAGCATCTTTCAAAAGGAAGTGTTTTATGTAATGCAATCCTTCCACAGTTTTGTCTTCCATCAGTTGTCCATCACCCTTCCTACCTTCCTCTGAAGCTATGCAGACTTTTAGCATCCATAATAGCAAGGAATTCCAACACACTGCATGAAATAAAATGATAATTTGACTGGAGTTAATATTTTGTTAAACTAAGTAGATACCCTTCACATTTACAATAAAGACTGTTAGTAAACACTATACAGACTTTCCATTTGTCTCATAATTCTGTAGACCAAAATTCATGTCAAGTTTAATTTTCCAAATTATTTTTTCATTTGTTTTAGAGGAGTCTGTTGACCAGGTTATACCACTGACACAAATCTCTAAGTAGAAAAAAATAACATGCATCTCTTCAGTGGATAATGAAAGAAACAATCAGCCTAAGTGGGCTGTCATACACAGATCTTTCTCTAAAATTTGGAAGAACTGAAATTCTACCTTTCATAGATGAGATCCTGATGATGAGAGCCAGAGTATTAGTCTTAGAAAGAAAAGGTTGTGATGAAAGTCTAACAGCTGTGATAGTCCTCACTGGTTTTTTCAAGATTTCTTTAAAAGAAATCAAACAGCTTCCAGATTATTTGAGACTCAGTATAATACAAAAAATTTTGCATCAGTGGTGATAATTTCCTCATCCACACCCACATCCCTGTCTGCATAAAAAAATTGATTATAAGATTATGTATATCTTGACAGTAAACAAATAAAACTATTTTCTATTAACTGATTAAAACTTATTTAAATGTGAAATTCTTTCTAGATTTAGAAACCTTTAAAATTATGTCCTCACAAGTCTTGAAGAAATCAGTAAGATCTGCTATGTTCATGCAGAGAACTTGTTACATATCTCAGTGAATTTAGTGTGTGCCGTTGCTTGCTTGGGAAATCAAACTATAAAACCAGTTTATGAAAATATGCTATAGCCACTTTTTAATACCCTTCATTTTTAGTTGTTTTGCTGCTGCTGTGTGATGCTGTATCAGTACAGAGCAGCCACAGAAAAGCACAAAGCCACTTGATTCAAAGCCCTTACGCTCTCTCCCTGTAATCTTGAGTTTGATCTGTAGATAGTGAGTAGTCCTAAAACTTATGGAGGAGATCAGTTTAAAAACCCCTCTAACTCTACTGTGATTAGGATTTAATCAGTCAGATTTTCTCCTTTGCTACATCAGTGATATCTTCTAGGGTTCTCCCTCTACCTGCTTAATTTTACCATTTTTCACAAGGAAAGAGAGTAAAAGTCTCTCTGTCTGTAAAAGTGCTACAGGGGAACTGTGCAGCCTTAGGACAAATTGCTTTTCTTCATAAATATTTCTTAGATAAAGCCCAGTTCTGCACTCACTGAGCATCATAATTGATCTCTAGATACTTTAAAAGGTAAAATACAGGCATGGGAGTGTTTTCTGTTCCTGGGACAGGTATAGTCACTATTCCTCTCACCCATCCTCAGAGTGGCTTTCTCTAACCAATGGATCAACAAACTTAATTACACAAAGTACTCTTGGTAAACACAATACTTAGGTCTTTAAAAATTTGTTCTATAGGGTAGACTAATGAAATACACAGCTTGTCTGCAAGAAGGCCTCAGAGGGCAGTAGCCTTTACAGCTGTACCCGGCACACTTGACTATAACACAAATAATGCAATACAGGATGCTGATATACTATGACTGAGGGCCATTTTAAATTTTCAGTTAAATTTACACCAAACATGAACTACACATTTTAAATAGGTGATGTTCAGGAGTATATTGGTATTTCTGCCCCAAGTGTGGACAAGACCATAACCTTCCTATGCAGTTGTGAGATGTGATTGTATTTCATATCTAAAGAAAATGTTCCATAGGAATAGTTGCTTTCTGTGCAAAACCTACACAGTCTGTAAGTACAATTCATATATCTGAATGAAAAAAAAATTTGTAAATGCAAGCAGAGAACAGTTAGATTATTGGGTCTTCCTCACAAAGTGGGAATTTTGTGAGACCATTTCGGGGTTTAATAAGAATGCAAGATTCTTTATACAAATGTATCACCAAGGTAATTTTACAGATAAAGACACATGACAATTTTGTCTTTGTTCTAGTAACAGCAATCAATAGTTTCCATGGACTGTGACTAAAATCTGAAGGGTACTTAAGTCTAGTTTAAGTTAATGGTAACTTTACTTGAAAATTCATTACTGGGTTTACAGTCTAATTTTTCTTGTTAATACAGGGGTATTTGTTCATTTATAAAGTATAAAGTGGAAACTGCCTTATATGTTTAAAAGGGTTAAGAGAAAAAAGTACTTGCAGCTTTAATTTATAGTCATATTCCAAAACTAATATGAAAAAAGAATGGAAGCAGAGTGCTTCACAGTCAGCAAACAGTGCCTTTCAGAACAATAAAAACTATCAAAACTTTGAAATAATTTTTTCACCTTACATTTTGAGATGATGTATCATAACTAGTTTTTTTTTTTCCCAGTCACCCTGTTCTTTGAGGCTACCAGAGTAAGGCTTTCAGAGTTTCACTGTGAAACATTAAAAGCTCAGTAAGTACTGAAAATTTGAAAGAGATTAATCTGCTGTTGTATAAGACTGTTTTGGCAAATGGTCATAAGTAATTTTTTTCACTGTTAAGTGTCACAACTATTTTTGTTATGAGTGCTTTGTTAAAATAACTAAAATTAATGTTAATATAGTCAGTAAAATTTGGTGGCTGACTGGAAGTTGGCCACATTAAAATAGTACGTTTAAAAGCTTTATTCTATGCTGTTAGCATGAAGCAAGCCCCATTCTCTGATTTTGATTCAGGACTCAGGAGCAGGTACCCTTCTCACATATTCAGCAAAAAGTTAGCATGGCTGCAGAAATAGTTTAGTCTGTTCAGCAAACTTGAAAGTTTATTTAGCAAATAGGATTCTATAATTCTTCTTCTATACTACTTACATATTAACCTCATGCAAGTTCTCTAACCTCAACAACAGTTCTAGTTTGTAATGCAGCTCCAATACAGAGACTACCTCAAAAAAATCAACTTTTTTTTTTTCTTTTTTTTTTTTAATACAGTACCAGGTAAATGAAACAGCTTTAGTAGTTACAACTGTGGTTATATCCAAACTTACTCTTGCCAAGGTAAACTGCAATGCCCATGTATAAGAAAAAAACTAATATGTCTAATTCTCCAGGGAAAATCTAGAACAAAACACTTAAAAATGCAGTTTCAAATGCAACAAATTATATATACTCTCAAAGGTACATTCACTGAATATGTTTCTTTGAATCACATTGTAATACTTTGTTTTTAAGCCTCACAACACCTTAACTGGAGATGCCCACGATGACACTCAGTCTCTCTCTCTATTCATTTGCATGGGAAACACATTGCCACTAAAATTTCTTGAGCAACAGGAACAACCACAATATTTCCCCTTTGTCAAACCTGTCTGTCCTCACTAAGAAAGTCTTTGTGTAGAACATGGTAACATGGTAACAACTGTTTAAAAAGGAGGCTGAAAGACCACAGATAAGAGACCTTTTCATGTAATACCCTTTCCTCTTGTATTTATTACAATGTAAGGTTTGCTTCATTCCACTTTAAAAAACCCCACACCAAACAAAAAATCTGTTCCATAATACCAAATAAACTGCATACAGTTTCAGTAACTAGGATGTATTTCGTTTTAGAGAGAGGGAATTTTCTTTTACTGAAGGCCAAAGGCCTGATCATGCTTCCTGAGAAATGTGTTATAAGTAGAAAAGACTAACTGAAGAGTAGGGATGAGGGGAAAAAAACACTGCAAGTGGTTCCAGCTGCTGACAGTTACTATAACAAATTGCTGGAGATTTCAAAAGCATGCAACATGAAAATATTTCCTGAAGGCACACTGTCAAGAGCAAATGAAGACAATATGACAAAGTGTCATGGGTTTCCCCACCAGCACCCCCCCTGGGGCTGAATACAGTTTTATCCAGGTGAATTTCCAGAGCACAGCCAATCAAAAGTTTTGGTAACACCTCTGGCAATTACATATGTAAGAAAAGGGAAGGGAAGATTGTTGGGCAGAAGGAAAATGGAAGAGCCAGCGTAGCAGCCAGCCCTGTTGGGCCCAAGCGTGCGTGTCCCCAGATCCCAGAGCAAACCCACAACACAAAGTGAAAAATTAAAGCACAAGAATGTTAAATTAGACAAGTATAAAAACATCCATAGGCAAAGACAATAAGATATAACATGTGTTGATTAAAAACTTTTCATGGAATGTCTTACTGCAAAGAGTTCAATGCAGATTTATGCAAGAGCGTTAAGTACTCTAGAATCCCATATAAACTATAGGGCAGAGTTTTAGGACTTGCTTATTATTTATCAAGGGAATCAGAGTAACGGTTCTGCTGAGAGGAGAGGATAAGCCAAAGCATTTTCTCATGCTTTTTGTCAATCTGCACAACAAAAAGAAGCTCACTTAGCTTTGCCTGCCTCAGAGAGACCACCTCTTACAGACAGGCTGAGAGCCATGGTAGTCATGAGGGTCAGTGTCCCTGTGTGTCGCATCACTGCAGCAACAGCAAACTGGAAGGAAAGGAGGGAGACGTGGTGAGCCCAACCTTCCCAGACCTCCTCTTTCAGCTTTCCTGCTTTTTACCCTACCCTAGCTGAAACCAGGACAAGCTCCCTGTTAAGAAAGAGAAGCAGCCTCTGTTCTTCAGTCTCAGTCTCAGTGTGACTTGAGCTTATTTGCCTGATTATACATAGCTGTCATCCCACTGCTGACATTACCTTTGCCCCCCTTTCCTTAGAGTCAGAATGTATATGGTCCTATTTCACACATATGCACAAGGACACTTAGGCAAGCAGAAATAGAAATACCAGGGAGACCAACTGCAGGAGCTGGACAGAGAAGCAGAAGATTTTTAAGCGTTACTACTTCTGTAAGGAAAGAGTTCGTTGGATCAAAATGCCCCATTTCTTCGGCAGTTCTAGCTTTTGGGTGTTTACTTGTGTAACAAAGTAACTGATCAACATCCAACTCCTAAGTTTTTGACCTGCTTGAATTAATTACCGACACTCATGATTACAAAGGAAGAATATTGTCTCTTTCCTCTGGAATCCTCAAGTGGAAAACACATTATGTAATGCTTCTGCACAAATCAACACATTTGAGGACAGTGATCAGGTGACCATGAGGCTGAAATTATAGCTGACTGCTCCTGTGTTTTTCGGTAGTACTATGATGTTGTCCATCAGACAGCAAAGCTTGAAAATGTAATTAGTGCAGTGAGGAAAGTTTCCTAGACCACATTTGTACAGCTTCATTCACAATCTGTCCAGTCTGACATTTTAGTCAAGGCCAAGATATCATAAAGTATCATTAACAACATTATTTTAGTAATATTTTAGTACTGTATAATTATTATTATGAATGACAGTCTTCAGATCTATGAATGTGGTATTTGTACATTATATTAGTAGTCAATTTGTCCCAAATACTCAGTGGAATCTCGATGCAAACTTTAGAACTTTTTTTTTTTTTTGTGACTCCCACTGCAGCAAAAGAAAAAAAATTATTTGAAATACTAATGTCATGGCAATAAGTTCCTAAATTGTTTTCCATTTGTGTTAATTGTAAGGATGAAGATTCAAATAAAATAAACTTTTAAAGACGGTATTTTAGACTTTACTGACATTATTTCTCTAAAACTGAATTATTTAGCTCTTGCTTAAGCTAAAGTAATGTTTAATGTATTGCTAGAACTGATATATTAAAGCCAAACATTACATTAAGGCCACTTTCATGGCTATTATACAAACTCAGCCTATGTTACTTTTATTATTAAAGACAATTATTTACTCAAAAGTTATTGTCTAATGCAAATTATTTCTTTGTAAAAGTGGTATGATAAAATCACCTTTGTAATTTTAGCACAATTAAAACACAAGACACTCCATTCCTCTTGCTTGAATTAAAATAATGTTTCCACAAGTAAAGTATGGCTTACTCTCATGAAGTGATAACGCTATAAGGAAGGTCCCAAAAAGGGAGTACGTCAAGGATTAATGATAGAATTAAGCATTGTAAATTTAGTCATTAGCACAATGCTCTTTGTTTAGAAGCATTAAGCTGTACCATTTCAAGAAAAATTGCTATTTCATATGAGACAGGCTGCTTAAAAATGTAATTGTATTGCTTACTCACAGGACCTGGAAACAAGCAGATAAGGCATGCAAGCTACAAAGAGTGTTTTTCACTGTTAAAAAGTGCTGGTCCAAGTTAAAAAGAATTGTAAAAGTGTGTGAAACCACAAACATTTTAGGAAGATAGAGAGGAACACTGTATAGGAAAAGATTTCCTTATGTAGTCAACACATATGCACTCAATATTTCCATTGTTTCACTTGAATGTCCTGGTTTTTTACTTCTTTAAGATGAAACTGTAGTTTAGGCTATTTTAACAACAAAGTCAAAGTTAATTAGTCTTAACTAACAGCCAAGTTGTAAACTACTTAAGGTCAACTCCACCCTCAGGAAAATGAGCATTAGTAAGACATTTTAAAGCACTGTCTGTTTTTATAAGCAGTGCAGGGAAAGGCTAAGCCAATAAAACATGATCATTCCATCCTATATTTTAATATTAGCCTCTAAAGGACAGAACACTCCCATGTGCTTTGATGACAAAGCCTTGCACCATACTAATAACAGCACATGAGTAAAGGAAATTACCATCATTTTGCTTTGATTTTGTTCACTGAATGTAACAAGCAAACAACAGTGAAACCTCTATCAAATGACCAGTGATGAGAGGTTTCTGCACTGCTACGACAGCAAAGAGAGCCCAAGAGACTGCTGTGAGGCTTCCTCTTTTTAACCTGAAGATAAATCATTTAGGTCTGTGTTGATTCTAGATTTAATGAAAAAAAAATTAAAAAAAAAAAGAGAAAATAATAGAAAAATCTTTGGATGTTGTTTGGAACATGCTAGGCGT
>JAYRBT010000093.1:55829423-55845515 GCA_036023395.1 Myiotriccus ornatus | reverse complement strand
CCAAAAAAAAAAAAAAAAAAAAAAAAAAAAAAAAAAAAGCTTAAACAAGGCCTATCAGCAGTAAATACTTCTGCCAATATCCCTCACAGCAGGGGAACTCCTCCAGCAATTTTCATGATTAATTACCAGTGGCAAGCGTATTCATAATCTGGTGTTAATTTTGCAGTGTCTGAATGAACTCGGCTCTGGCACGCTCAGTTATTGTTTCCCCCTAACTAGTAGGATGAACTACTTGTTCAGGTCATGCTGTGTCAAAAGAGTGCTAATGTGTTTATATAAACACTACAAACAGCACCTGCTTTAACCACACGTTTTATTTTTTTTTTCTGTCACCAGTTAGAGCACAAAATACTTCGGTGCAGGAATGCACATGACAAGCTAATATTACTATAGCCTGTGTTTGGAAGAGAAATACAAATAAGGGCAGAATATAACGAGAAAAAAGTAATGGCTTTATAACTCATTCAAATCAAAGCTTTTCTGTCCTTATGTTACACGGGACTGTTAGTCGCTAATTAGTCAGCTGTGCCTGAAGACTGTGATGCTTTCAGTGAGAGCATCACTTATTGCCTAGACAAGGAAATACACAAGAAAGAAGGAATTAAACTAACAAATGTAATATACTCTTTGTGTTAAAGTTGATTTTATTTTTCTTGGTTTTCTTCTCTTGGTTCTATATTTTAGAATAATTCTGATAATATTCTTTTGCAGATCCTATTGGTTGCCAAAAGAGAGGTATTCCTGACAGGTATTATTGCCCAACATGCATGACTTGCTGAGCAGTAGCAACCCTGGTTGGTTAACGAGGATTCTCAGATGTGCAATTGCACAACCACACCTGCACAGGTTGCAGTCCATTACAAAAGCTGTAGAAAGAAGTATGATTCTTATAAAAGCTACAGGGTGTACACTGACAACCTTATACCCTACTGTACTTTAGGTTTATACAAATGACACCATAACTGCTCACCAGGTCTTATGTTCATTTAATGGATTTATGCATGCTAATAAACATAAAGCCTAATTCTCATATTTACTTTAGTAAGGCCAGTGGAAAAAATTAAGGGACTTGTATTCTTTTCTCTTTTCACACAGAGAAAAACATCAAGGTAAATAAATTCATTGGATAAATATATTAAAATATAAAAAACCCTGCAAAGTTTTCAATAATGCTAATTTAAAGTGTTACCTAGATGACTGGAGTGCAAAAGGAAACAACATAAATGAAAATGAAATATTTTCAAACTAGATAAAAAATCTTTAAGAGTCGTATTGTTCTACACAGGAAATGAGATAGACCCATCTTATGCATATTACATTTCTACAGCATGTTTTATTTTCTCCAACAGAGAAAAGAGTTTTGGAGTGAGTCATAGGATCTGATTTAAAATATTTGAAGTACTTCCTAGATGATTAGACACGTATTAACAGCTTTAGCACAGCAGTGCCTAACAGAAAGGATATTTAGGCCATACAATATACTTCTCTGTTCCTCCTTAATGCTCGTTCATAATATAAATGAAATAATATATGATGAAAGCTCTTATAATTTCAAATTAAATCTTCACTATTCCTAGCAAAATAAAGACTCACAACAGTAATTCCACCCTAGAGGTCTGATAAAAGCCAGACCTTGGTGGGCTGGGTTCACTGGCAAAAGGGATTGAACTAGCTGGCTAGTTCACCAGCTCACACAGTGTGTTCAGAAATCAAGTAACATATACAGGCAGTATATTTTCTCTGTCAGGTGAAAAGGAATTCTAGGACTTACTAAAGGTAATGCAAGTTCTGTGATTATCTTCATATTTTTATAGATGCCATTTTTTCACCCTCAGCCTACATAAGGCCACACAATACTTTGACATTTGCAGCAAAAAGCTTTTGAAATAATGTCCTCAATGCTGAGTCTCCAAACTTCATTCAATGTGATACATTTAAAAAAGCAGATTAGACAAGATAATGTAGGTATTAAATAATCACCTTTAAGAATAGAAGGTAGCTCTAATGGTGTCCAGTGTATTTCTACTTGAAAGCCTGAGGACCTCTGAATTCTTTTTCTTCCTTGCTGAAGTTGCCTCACTATTGCATCACACCTCTGACATCTGATACAAAAGAATTGTATATAAGGCGTTTAGTTGTTTGTTTGGCTTTTGGATACAAAAGACAGCTGGTCAGACAGCTAACAGCAGCGGGCTCTGTGTCTGTGGTGAACAATGTACTCAAACTTGCCACAGTGATACAGAGGAGGAGACAAATGGCCACAGAGTATGGTGGAACAACTGTCCCATTCTGCGATCCTGCATAGCAGGACAAGAGAGGAGCAGGCGTTTGACGAGGGTTAAAGGCCAAACATATAGAGACTGAAGGAACAGAGTTTGCCTGCTCAGCTCCTCAAGCTACCAAGGAGCCTGTCCCAGCTTTCGTTGTTGACGACTAGCCACCAGTGGGCTGAAGATAAATTGTCACATGAAGGTAGAGTCTCCTGGTCTCCAAGCCACAGGCAGGGCCTGGGAGCAGGTGCCTGCCCTACCACAGACTAGGGAAGCCAGGCACAGTGCCATGCAGCAAAGCAGCCCTGTAAAGGGCAATTTGAGTTTAATGTGTGCACAGACAGAGGAGCCTTGCAGAAAGAATCAATCCTTCTGCATTAGAGGCACTATTTCCCCCAAGAGAATGGTAGAACAACACTCTGGATACTGACAGGAATTTTAAGTATATTCAGGATATCAGCAGCAATGTGGACAACTGAAAAATAAAAGTAAAGGGAAGGAAAGCAGACAGAGAAAAAGACCACCTTGACTTAATTGAGAGCTTCTGAGTCTGCTCAAAACTAAAAGAGGGGCATACCAGAGACAGAGAAACAAGCAAATACACATTGAGAACTACAGGGGCATTACCAGGGCATGCAGATATGCAGTTCAAAATGCAAAACCTCAGCTTGAATTGAAATTGGAGATGCCAGAAACTGCAAGAAAGGATTCTTCAGCTATGACACAATAAGCAGAAACAGGATGAATATATCAGACTGCTGTTAAAAGGGAGAGGTGAATCAGTCACTAACTATGCTGAAAAAGCAGAGGTTCTTAACATTTTCTTTGCCTCTGTTTTCACTTCTGCTCAGCCCCTGTCCTGGAGGACTACCAACTCAACATGAACTGCTGCTGCACTAAAGAAAGACAGCAGGGTACTGGGTTACATAAAAGGCATCACTGGAAGAGATGAAGACCGTATTATCCTGTTACTCTGTTCTTGCCAGGCCATACCCAGAATACTGTGTTCATTTTAGCTCCTGTTATATGAAAAAGATGTGGACTGGCTGAAGAGTGTCCAGAGAAGGACCACAAAGATCATCAACAAATGGGAAGTTTATCATGTGAGGAAAGGCTGAGAGATATAGGTTTGTCCAACCTTAAGAAAGTCTTGAGGGAGATATTATTTAATATTTATAAACAGTATTTAAAGAGTGGTTAGAAAGGAGATGGAAGGTCCCTTTTTCCAAGGAGTCACATGAAAAAGATGAGGTCTAAAATTACTCCCATGGAGATTCTTAGACCCAAGAGGAAAACTTTTCACAGTAAGAATAATCAGTTATTGGCTTAATCTACCCAGAAATTCCCCCCAGTGTTGGGCACTTTTAAAGATTCATCTGAACAGTGTGCTGGGCCATCTTGCATAGACTTTCTTTTCACCAAGAAAGTTTGAACCAGATGATTCTTGAGGTTCTCTTCAGCATGATATTCTATGAATGTGAATATGTGTTTGTCATCTGTTGCTTACAACACTGTTTCTTGACCTGCTAATCTGTTCAGATACAGAAGATATGGATTTGCAGTAGATGGAAACTGGAACCCAGTATCACCTGATATTTTCCAGCTCAGACAGCCAGGACATGGAGTCTTGCTTCAGAATTGGACCCACGCTCATCACATGCTCATGACTCTGTGAGGGGTGCATGACATAATTAAACTAAGCCAATACAAGAAGCAACGGGCTGATGGCAGCTAGAATTTCATGCTAGGAAAAAAAGTATAAACAACTAGCTCAACACCCAAGTAATCCCTTAAAAAAATCCTTTTTCTAGCTTTCTCTGGCAGGCAGCAGAGCACAAATTTTGCTAGATATTATAGATATTTTGCCTGTGAGCAAAGGTTGAAACAAGGAATGATGGACAAGTTACGCTAACCCAGAAGGAGGCTTAGAAAGTAATTTTCCTCAGAGACTGACTCTAAGTATCACTTGGAAACTAATAAAAATGTCTGTCTTATGGTTGTAGAGGCTAAATACTGCACAAAACGGTGGAAATAAATATCTGAAGACTCAGAAACATGGCATTTCTGGAGCAAAATATGCTTCCTGGATTAACATATAGATTAGTTTACATTTAGAGGCTGCACTAGCGTTTTCAGTCTGTGTTTCAACAAAGCTTGTAACTTCATTTAGGGTGCTCAGTTTTTGTCTATGAAGCCCAAGACAAGCACATCAACTTACCGAATTACAGAGTCATTTAGGCTGGAAAAGACTCCAAAGATCATTTAGTCCAAGCTCTCCACCTACTCAACAAAAGCATAGTGCTTAGTGCCATGCCCAGTGTTTGGCCACCTCCAGGGATGGTGATTACACTACCTCTCTGGGCAGTCCATTCTGATGATTAAAAACCCTCTCTGTGAAGTAATTCCTCCTGATGTCCAATCTGAACTTTCCATGGTGGAGCTTGAGGCATTTTCCTCTCATTCTGTCACTAGTTGCCTGAGAGAAGAGGCCCACTTCCACATAGCTGTAACCTCCTTTAAGGTAGTTGTATAGAGTGATGTCTTCCTGACCCTCCTCTTCTTCAGCCTAAAAAACCCCAGCTTCCTCAGCTGCTTCTCATAGGATTTACTCTCCAGACACTTCACCAGCTCCATTGCCCTTCACTGGACACTCTCCAGCACCTCAGTGTCTTTCTTGGAGTGAGGGGCCCAGAACTGGACACAGCACTCGAGGTATGGCCTCACCAGTGCCCAGTACAGGAGGACAGTCACTGCCATGATCCTGCTGGCCACACTAAGGCTGACACAGGCCAGGATGCTGTTGGCCTTCTTGGCCACCTGGGCACACTGCTGGCTCAAATTCAGATGCTGTTGACTAGCACCCCCAGGTTCTTTTCCGCTGGGCCACTTTCCAGCCATTCTGCTTGTGGTGTTGCTTGGGTTTGTTGTGATCTATGTGCAGGACCCAGCACTTGGCCTTGCTAAGCCTCATACCAATGGCCTCAGCCCATCAGTCCAGTAATTTCCCTTCTGGTCTACACTGAACCCTGATGTACAAGGTGTCTGCCCAGGATTTGTGACCTCAGAGCCATGGGTTTTCTGGTCTGCATATGGCATACTGTCCAGAAATAGGACAGGGAACTTTCAGAATTCGGAACTATACTCAGGGAAATTATTGAATCTGAACATAATTATTGTTTTTTACCTAAGAAAGCTTCACATCAGTAGTTTTGTAATTGTAGGACTGAGATGAAGTCTCCGGGATGAGAGGCCAGCACTTTCTCTGTCTTTACATCACCTCTCACACTCCATCTAACACACGTGAGCATAAATATAGAATACTTGGAGGTGGGATCCATTTTTTTTTCTGTGATGCGTTTGCCAACCAAACCCTACCAGTTTTTGTAGATAAACATGGTAGTTGGAAGCTTATAAGTCTGGAATGACTTTTATTTGTCATTGATTTAATGGATGTGTTTATTGAGAGCTCTTGACTCATAAGAAGCAATTTGGAATAAAAAGAAACAAGAAACATTCTCTTGTTAGCCTTGTATTAAATATAAGTAGATGTAACTTTGCTTTGTACACTGGGACTTGTACTGTTTAATAAAACTTGTGCCTACTTCCACTATGGACAGAGTTAGTTTTGCTTTGCATTATGCTTTGCTTGTATTGAGGAAGCAAATAGAAATAGAGGTGTATCGCTACATTAATAATATGTGAAATTAAACCGATTTTTTCAGTGCTTTGAGACAATGTCAAAAATTCATTCATTTCTAGGCTTGCTGTAGCAGGTAGCTCAGATATCTTCAGACACATGTTGAAGCCTCTAGATTATGACTGTCATAAGAAAATGTCATCCCAAATTATTTAAAATACTTATATATAAAAACTAAGGCTCAATTAAACAATAGGATTTCATTGATCAAGTAAATATGATAGAATATGTATTTTTTAATGTACAGTAAACAACCTTTGTGGATCAAACTTTCATTTTTAAAAAATCAGAAAAGCTAATGCCAAGCTAATACACTGAAGAAAGCTATATTAGATAGTACTGATCCCACTAAGTACTCCCAGCTCATGTGTCAAACATAATCACTTATGAAGAAAACAAAGAGTTTATAAGAGTTTCTGTGTTTTTTGGAGACTAATTTACAGTGCAAAAATTAGATAAATCCTCAAATTTAAAGAAATCTTGATGGAAAGAAAAAGTAAATGCCTGCCATACAGAACACTTCAAACTCCAACTGTTTGAAAGTTAAGCCCAAATATACCTATGTATCTTTTCTAATCCTCACAAAATAGATACAGTGGTCAATATTTCTGGGCCTCCCAATCTGCAGAGCAACAGCCTTGGGGAATAGAATCTAAGCAAGAGGTGTCTGAGAGGAAATTGAAGTCAGCTGTATCAGATGTGGGCACAAAAGGACTGGAATATCACACTGATTCCTCAATTCCTCAACAACAAAAAAAAACCCAAAAGATGTAGGTGATGTCTGTCCAGGCTTAAAACAGGAAGACAGAGAGCTGCAGCAAGAGATGCCATTTGGCTGCTGTTGAAGTGGAAGGGGAGAAGAGAGCTGTTTCCAATCAATGCAGCCATTGTGTGCTGAGGCATATGGAATAAAACACTTCAGTGACCTAAGATGTCACTATGACCAGATGTCATCATTTTTTCTAAGCTTTGAGAGAGGAGACTCCGCAGCATATTTTACACTTACAGTTTTATGGTGCTAGGAAACTCAGTGACTTCCCTCAGCAATTCCTTTTGAAGTCTACATCCAGCTTCCAGTTTAATTATGAAGCTGTTCATTATATAGAGTTGATGTACCACTTACCTATCAGTAGCTTTTTTTTTTTTCCTCTGTTTCTCTTTCATGTACATATATGTATTTGCACAGGTGAGCCTCCTGGTCCAGACTCCTAGATTTTCTCCTTGTCATGAACTCTAGTTGCAATTATTTACTTGTTTTGACAGTACTGAAAATACTGAGAACATTTAGATTAGTTTTCTGTGGCATGGACATAGTTGCCCTCCCTTGGCCTCCCCTCTTAATCTGTGGTAGCATTCTCATACCTTTTGCTTTGTTATTCACACAGGGGTTTACTATGTTACTAGTGGTGGAATTTACATTTTCTTTTTTTCTTCTCATACTGTATATGTTTTCCCTTTTCAGTATGTTACTCTGCAATCTCTCCCTAAGATTTTAAGAATGGCTCCCTTTGTAAATGTTTATTTCTTGTGGAAATCACTTTTTTATCAGGATAATACACTTTCTTCTACTCATACATATCTTCAGGAAGAATATCAGACTTTGTTCATCTAAGGTAATATCCTGTAGTTTCCACTGTCACTGAGTAATAAAAATGTTGTTAACTAATTTAATTTCAAGTTGTTTCAATTAGTGGTTGAAGATGGCACAACATCTGTTTACAGGATATAGTCGTAGTTCTTCTGCTCAACAAAAAGAGTCTACTAATGGCCAATGCTGCATTGAACTGCAATACATCTTCAGGGAGGCAGTAATGTACTAATTCCAAACTAATTAAAAAAAATAATTGAACTTTTTGTAATTAAGAGGCAAAAGAATACTCCAGATTTTGTCTTTGGATTTCTCCATATAACAAATTTAGAAGCTGTCTAGTGTCCTCATCAAAGACATGCAGGTACAACCAATTTGCTTGCATGTACTTGGTACTAGGTAGAAGAAATGAAAATGTAGATTGTCACCAGTACAGAAAAGAAACTCAAATAAGATCCCCAAAGCTGATTAGTTCACAACTCAGCTAGAAGGTGTCCTTATTTTGGATTCTAGGCAGGTCATAATTTTAAAAATGAATTTATTACTAAATTCCAGACCAAAAAATTATGTCATCTATTAATTACTTGTAAAAAGTAAGACAATAGTAAGTTGTAAATAACTCAGTGATTCAATGTTGAATCTTTCAGTAAAAGACAAAATTTTCCTAAAAGTAATTTGCAAAAATCAGAAAAAAAAAAAAGGAAAAAAAAGATGAATGCATTGGGAAAATAGATCTTCTTGTTTCATATTCTGTTGAAGGTGTTCATTATTAGCAAATCTGAAATAAAACCCTGGTACTGAGGGTACGTTCAACACGGAATCAAGGTTATAAAAAGGAAAACAGAAAAATAGCCTTGCTGGTCAGAACTAGCTTTAAATCTCAAATCCTTCAATTAACATGGTTTCTAACTAAATTAACCAGGCTTAGTCAGTGTCAGTATTTAATTTTCTAATCTTTGATTTGATGCTTCTGTCACAGGAGCAGCAAAATCACAATCTAGTTTGTTAGGAAGTTTGAAATGTAGGAGTACAAATTAAAACATGAATGTATTTTTATGAACATAAGATACAGAGTTATTATTATGAAAGGCGATAAAAATTAGGTCAAGCATCACAAACAGTTGCAGTCCAGGAACTAAGGAAAATGGTTATGTTTAAGGTTTAAACATTTAACACAGTAAAGAAGAGCTTAGGTTTCCTGTCTAACCAATGAAGATGTAGTTTTCTGTCTGAAGGCCTCTGGAGCTACTCTGTCCACCTCTTTCAGGTACAGAAAATGTAGGCAGACAGGAGCCCCTCCATAGTTATCAAGGGCATTTACTTCTTTAATGTCCAAGTGACTGCTTATTTTTGGAGTGATGTTTCTTTGAACAGTAGGTGCAAATTAGCTTTCTAAGGAAAATATGGTGAATGCAGCCATGGCCTCCCTCACGTACATGTTAAAGCAACAGGTACACTCTCTTGCCACGTTAGAATACTGCTTGTTTTAAAGGCAGGAAGACAACAATGGCTCCTGCCGTGCTGAGGACTAATGTGATGGGACACGACAGACTTCTTCTGTGTACCTCCATAAAAACCCACTGTAAAATACTACCATGAGGAGAGGAGCTTTGAATTTTCCATAATTGCCATGTGTTGTGCATTGCCCGTCAGAGGCTTTACAGTTGAGAAACGCAGTCTATAAGATAATAAACCCAGAACAGACCTAGGACTGCATATATTGGGCACTGATGTGAAATCAGAGAGGATCTTTCAGAAAATTTATCTGTGGCTTCAGAAAAAAAAAAAAACAACTAAAAAAAGGAATGGAAAGATGATTATCATGAACCATAAATGAGACATTGTACATTTTTTCAAAGTGTAAAAAAGGATTGGGCTAAATAAATTTGGAAACTTGTAGTGCATAAACTTATCCACCTATTTCTAATTGATACCAATTGCTAGAGGAAGCTGTACTTGATCATTTACTTTCAGATTTCCTATATCTCTGGGGTCAAATCTCTTGTGTCTTCATCAGGCTAACATTTTTCACTATCATGTTGCTTAGAAAACCGAATCTTCAGGATAAAAAAAAAAAAAAAAAAAAGAAACCTCCAAACGAAAAACGAATTGTTGTTCCACATGAAGAAATCTAGGGTTTTTTTTTTTTTCTACCAAGTCTGTATTCCATTCCTGCAGAAATTTTAAGATTCTTTAAAAGTATCTTCAAAATTATGTGAAGGGTGAAATTATGAATTTCCCACTTGGAAGAAAGTGGCTTAAATTCTATCCAATTATTTGCCATGGCAACCAGCTAAACACAAAAGGGCTGGAATGGATGTAGAGTACTGCCTCTATAATCATCACTGTATGTCCTTCAAATCATGGATATGCAGCACCACTATCCCAATCTACTTCAGGGCCATAAACCTACACGGTAATTATATGCTTTGGAACACTCCACTTAAGTGCATCAATAATATAGTGAGCGAACATGTTCTTTAATTCTGCACCTGTAAATGGAGAAAAAAAGAAAAGAAATATCTCTATCAGAATATGGGGGGGGGAAAGGAAATTAGATAATTGCATCATTTTTAACCTACTTTCTGATATAGCAAGTCCTGCAAATTACTAATCTTAAATTTCCTATTAATAATCAACAGGTAAAAATGATGGCTAAGTATCTTTCAGAATTATGATACATGTTTATAAAACCACTAAAAATAAGAAGCTTCAGATTAAGGGATTCATCCCATCAATTGTTTCTCTGCCATCGGGCTTGCTGGGTTTCCACCAGTGGATTTCCACTGCTGAATTTCCATGAGTGTACAGGGTAGTAATTTTGCAGCTCAGTCTACTGATTTGCCAAACCAGACCCCACACGGTGACATACGTAGAGTCCGCCTTGACTTTCTAACATTTAAGTTTCTGCCTTTATGAAGGAGGAAATGCAAATTGCTGTTTGCATTTCAAATGTGTTCTGGGCAATTTGGGCCTAGATTGCAGACCAGGAGATGCAAGTTCCTCTCTAGTTCTGCTACTGAGCTGTTAAAGCTTAACCTTTGAATGTCTGTTTGCTCTCAGGATTTTCCCAAGCTCCCCAGTGTTTGGCTTGTGAACTCAGTGGAGCAGGAACTGTCTCTTATTTTCTGTTTGAACAGTGCTTTGTACAATGGATTTCCACTATGCCTGTCTGTAGGTGATAATACAAAATATGGTCAAGATACACTCAGGTCACCTTTGAAGTTTGTTACTTCTGTTTCAGGTCTGTGAAAGGCTTGTGTGTCCTAGTTTATTTTTTTTCCAACTGTATTAGCTGGTTCATAAAAAATGTATTATTTATCCCCATGAATTGTGCATTGCTTATATTCTTCAACTAAAACAGCTATAATGATGATAATGATTATTAATGATAATGTCTAACCTTATTAATGCTACAACTACATCTAATAATATTCAGCAGAATATTACGTTACATGTTTTTGGGAAGTCAACTCAGACTAAACATTTGGGTCTAGGGGTGAGCATGATGTGTTAGTTTTGGAGTTACATACCTTGTACAAGCAACTGTACATTTGTCTTTGCAGTTATTTTCTTAGACCATGAAAGGGAGCAGCCAACCCCAGGCAGGGTGGAGCTGATGTGATTGAATGACTCCCCAGCATATCAAGGCACTTTAGCAGAATTAAAACACAAAACTAAACTAAAATCCCCCCAAACTTGTAAAACTGATTAATCCAAACCTAGATGTTGCAGCTCACACACAAACTTACAGAAATGCTTTTCACTCTAGTGAGTCAACTCTTGTGTCAGGATTTTGTATTTTAGGTTATGTATTTAACAGTCATAGCTGCTGAACTGATAAGATTTAATAAAAACTCAAGATGTAAAAACATGTAGATGCTTAAACCTCACAGTTCTGAAAAAATACTGAAACTGTGAAATCAGTGTCCAATATGACTAACACGACAAACAACAGTACCAGAAACTTCATGGCTTCTATGCAGATATCCTGATTTCTGAGAAATAACTTGCAGGTTTGAGCACTTTAAATTGTTAATACCATTATTTATTTATCATACTTTGAGAGAAAAATAATGAGATAATCTGTGAGAATTTTCCTCTGTGAATCTCTTTTACATCAGTTTTTAGGTGTTAGAAAATGTCATGGCCTATGCTTTCCTCCTGAATACAAAAAATAACATACCATCAGAAATCTCTTAATGCTAGTGCTTATGTCTAAAGCTCCTCCAAAATAAAAACATTTATTTCGCTACTGAAATGAGACCACTGACAAAAATGTTTTGTTATACATTCTGTGAATATTTTGTAAATATTTTCTTTGGTTTCTAAAATTTCCCCACCAACAATATAATAGGAGACTGAAAAGTTTTAATACATATTGTTTGTACCATTGTTTTACTTTAAAAAGGTTCCAACTAAAAAATGTGTCTTACTTGTTCACATCTATGTATGTTGGTCACATCCATTTTGCAATGAAAAATCATTAAAGGTGGACCAGTGATGCGGTCGGATACATATTGTACCTAGCATAAACTGTGATAAGTTGTGTTTTAAGTGCCTGTCACACAATACATATCATGCATGAGGGAAACCATTACAGTTTTATGAGGCAATCTGAACTGCCTGTGAAACTGCTGGGGGCAAAGCAAGTTGGATTTTTAACAGCAGAGTCATACAGAATATGTGGTGCTTTCACTGACAATTGTCATTGTTCCACATAAAAATGGGATGTGTTTTTCTAAAGCGAAATAAAAATCAAACATCAAAAAATTATGACATTTATTCCATTTGTTTGAAAATCATGATCTCCAAGATTTTTTTTTTTTCCAGAAAGTGTTGTCTGTCTTTGAAAAAAAACTAAACCAACCCCTCCAAAATAGCAAAGTTTATGTCAAGCCTGTCTTATCTATAAGAAGTGAATGAAAGTGTCAATTTTTCTATGCAAAACCTCACAAAATAACAGTTGCAGAGTCCCTTTAATAATCACTATAGCAATTACTTAGAAATTATATTTAACGTGCATTCTTCACTTTATTTTGAAGATTCTTAAGACATTGTACCAAGCCATACTTCCACAAAGTAAAAGGAGAAGAAAATATTTCTTGAGTGTATCACCAAAACTGGTGATGTGTTTTCTGTGTTCTCAGAAATCACATTCCAAAGGAAGTTCCATGTGTTAGAGAATGACCTCTCCCCGGGCAATAAGACTTAATCTCTCCAGTCTCATCCAAAGGGCACGTGATTCCTCTTCTAACCTTTATAATTTCTTTACGTGATGACTCCTTTTCATACATTTACTGATTTATTATTTCCACTTGCCAAGAGTCAGAATTGGCAGGCTTATCATCAGTACCTACACTCATGCTGTGGGTGGCAGCAGCATTTCTGTAGGGCCATGCACCTACGGAGAGTGGGTGTCTCCCAGTAGCTCCTGATCTGGACCAGGTGGTGGATTCCTTTGCAGCACTCAGCTCCTCAGGATGCCTTCTTGGTAGTTGTCTCCTGTCCAGGGGCAAGGAATAGGGTGAATGCTTGCATACCTTCCAGCTCAGACTTCATCACAGAGCAGGGGTGACGACAGTTGATTTGAGCCGCTCAGGTAAACTGTGAGGGAGAGATTGCAGCACTGAGATTTAAATTTATTGCCTCATCACAAAAAACACTTAAAATTCCCAATTACTGTTGCTGTTCTCTGTTGTTTCTTAGTTACATAGAGTTCACCAGTTAAGTTCTTCAGAATTATTGACTTTATTATCACTATAGTCATGACCTCAACAGACACAGTGAGGAATTTCTAAGTTTTTCTAGGTAGTAATGTTGAAGTGTATGAAACTGGTATATTTGAAACACACTCATATGAGAAAAAAACACTGCAGTAGTTTCCTCCAGTTTTTTGTTGTTTTTGTAAGCCAGTGAATATGAATGATTGCTTTCAGTAAAAAGTTATTGCTTAGTTATATTAGTACCCGGAGATGGTGGGTAGGAATGGCTAAAAAGATTTGAAGAGTGTTGTTTCCTTAAGACTTGCATATTTTTCTATGGCCAAACCAATCCTCTGTATTATCAAAGAAGTTCTATATCTAATTGCTATTAGTGGGTGACATTACTTATACTATGTTGCTTTTGTGAACTTATACACAGGCAAATGGGACTAAATTTCTGTCCACCACTTAGAAATTTCAGCTGTTTTGTGTAACATAATATCCATGCAGACCTGTCAGCCTTGGATACTTACAAAGTTTTTTGTTGTTGAAATGGTAGTATAATTGTCAATTAATAAAATAATGTAGGAGGACAATTTTAATCTGATTCTTCTTTTCCATTGCGGAAACCTAAATTTCAGAAATTCACATCAAATTATAAACGCTGACATTCTTTTGATCAAGGAAAAAATATTTCTTGGTTCTTATTATCAAATCCTGAAGCTTTAGCTCATTTCAGGAGAACAGTAAAAGTAGCAGAGTAGGGTGAAACAGTTAATTCTGACCTGGTATAAATCCATATTCTTGCAGCAAGACTTGATGATTATTCACCTTGGGTGGATTCTCGGAGATGAAATGTAAGCCACCACAACTGAAAAGCTTGCTGTAGGAGCACCAGCAGACTCTTGGCTGTGACAATACAAATAATGGTTCTGTGATAGACAATTAAAAATATACAGAGCAGGGAAGGAGAGGTAATGTTTGAGATCCACTGTCCAAATGGATCAAATATGATCATAAATTCCAAGCTCTTTCATTCTAGGACAGTAATTGGTAATATTAAAGTAAGGTAACTATTAATAATTGCCAGATCACTTAGTTTGTGTACCTCTGTAATCTTAATTACAATCTCAGCACGAGATGTCACCTTTTGAATAGACAGATGAATAAAAAATGAAAAATCAGATCTATAGGAACTATCTCTTGGTGTCATCTAGTGGTTACATTCCCATACTGCAAAAAAGAAATTGTGTGTGTAGTTTTGTTTATATATATGTCTATATATATTTATAAACTCACAGGAACACATACACATGTATAAAATATGTTTGTTTCTGACTGTGGAGTAAAGGAAGCTGCCATTTTTAGCTGACAAGGCAAGGGCAGCCTTTCTCTGCTCTTCACCCAGGCCTTTTTGCTGTGTCTTCTTATGAGGTCAAGACACATTGACAGAGAGCTGAGTTAGCATACACTGGTGTGAAGGTGCTGTCTGCTGCCCCTTTTAGCCTGCTTGACTGAGTGAATGGGTGTTGTTAAAGGACATCCTCTGCCAATACACAAGGTATTTCCTTATGGGTGACTGAGTAGCACTAAGGGGATGCTGACAGATTGAAGTGACATGCCACAAATCTGATTGCACATGGCACGGGGGGAAGACAGAGAAAAAAGAAGCATGCCCTGTCCCTCCTGCCAGCTCTGCCTGCCTCCCCTTGTCCTGAGAAGGGAATGTTATGGTTGAGAGTGAAACAGGCAGCTCTGTAAGAAATGCACTCCTAAGGAGATGCTGAGGTACTGTTGAAATAATAAGAAAAAAAAATTTAATATAGCTCTTAAATTTTAATATAACTCTATTGGCAACAGAAAAGGCAATAAACCCCTGCATAGAGTGACTATGGGCTAAACTTCACAAATTTTGCCAGAGATGCCACTCAGGAATATAGATGATATCCAGGTTTGGAAGTTCTTTCTCAAGGAAAATAGGCCTTAGCCTCAGTGAATTGTCCATAAGCATTCCACAAGAACTGTAATTTATTTTGTTGCAACAGGGAAGGGAGATTTATAGTCCGTAGAAGTTTTTATTCTAAAAAGAAAAACTGCAGTAAGCTCCATCTCTTTTTTATTCTAAAAAGAAAAATGGGAGTAAGAAAACTTAGTTTATATTCACTGCATTCTAAGCTATTTTCAAAATTTACACTTATTTTCTAACAAGTGACCCCAGATACAGAAAAGTTTTGAGTGCAGTGCTACACAATAATTTTTTATCGGGCTTACCAAATGTTCAGCCCTTTAGAAAATACTTTGAATATTGACAGCAACTAGTTTTTATTGAAGTTTAGCAACCTAACCCGTACTTTGTTCGGATAGTTCTGAATCAATGTATGGGTACCATCAGCTATACTTCAAAAAATTGATCAACTTTGGTCCAAGCTGAGTAAAATGTTTAAACAACACAAGTACATAAATGTATACCAAAACCAGTATTCTCCTTCCATAATTTTTAAAAAGTGTTCTGATTATGGGAAATGGGAATATGGAAATAAGAGATTGTTTAAAAATTTGTAAAAAAAAAAAATTTTTTTTTTTTTTTTAATTTCAACTGAACCGATTGTTTGGGAAGGTACACATAGAATCATGTTCATTGGCCCTCTCCCGGAGCAGGACAAAAGAAGTAAACAGTAGGGAATATAATTTATTAGACATTTTCACGGTAAGGGATAAGACAGATTCTTCACTAAGACTGCTACTCTGTCTTCTTCCATAAAAGTTCTGAACTAGAAATAAATAGAAAAGCATGAGCAGCCAGTCACTTTATGCTCCAGCAGACAAAAAGAT
>JAYRBT010000093.1:55811821-55829323 GCA_036023395.1 Myiotriccus ornatus | reverse complement strand
GTCACTTTATGCTCCAGCAGACAAATAGATTTTAGGGCACCCCCAGCATAAGCCAGAGCAGCACTGAGAAGCATCCAAGTTGCAGGAGACCCTATCAGTTCTCCTCCTCACACTGCTACCTGGTAGCAAATGACATAAACATGAGATTTGTCGATCTAGTTCTAGAGACTTCTAGACTACCTAAAAATGATTTTTGAATCAGTGTAGATATAGTTGTGGTTTTGGCTTAAATTTTAGTCTGTTTCACAGGCTCATAAGAAGCCCCACTCCAGGCTGGAGTTCAGTAGCATTATGCACGGCACATACATCTACCATCCAGAGACTTTTAAAAAATTCAGCCCGAAATGCTTTTACATTTTAAACCTGATTAGAAATAACTCATTCAGACGGATGTTATGCAAGGGCACTAAAATATTTACTGCTCTGTATAAAAATAACTGTTCCAAATACTGAATTTTAGCTGTAGATAGAGAGGGAAACTATCCAACTAAACCAGTAAAGAAATTAGAAAGAAGACAAATTATGCAACTACGTATGCTCTATCAGGCTGATTGAAATTCACCTGTAAGAATATTTTTAATCTCTTTAAGGTTACTTCATAACTTGTCACTTAGAACTTGACTACAGGAAAGCATTCAAGCAAAAGTTTTTCTTTTTGCTTGAGTAAGCTGTGGGAGCCAATGAATTTTTATACGTGCTTAAAGAGAAGCACACCCTTACTGCTTTCATCTGCATGTCTTTTTTTAAATTGGGGATTATAAGAACAAAAATTAAATCTCTTCTTCAACAACATAAAATTTTCCACATTATCAGAATGGACTCATGAGACTTACTTCTTACCATATTTTGATATCCATGATATCATTGAAATAATATTTGCTATACATACCAAGGCAAAAAGGTCGCAGCAGTTTCCTGTGTGCCAGGATGTAGCACAGGCCTAACCCTTGCGCATGCTTCAGCTAATCCCGGGCTTCTCAGTGGAAAGCGAACCCCATGATTCATCACTGAATATGTGGCCAGGCTACTGACAGCGTGCTGGGAGAACCTAATGGGTACACAGGTGTTATCTTTTGTTGTTGTTTTGACGTGGCACCACAGCTGTATTTTAGCTTCTCTACAGTATGACTAATCTCACTTTAGATTTAAAAGTAATTCGCAAAACATTTTAAATAGATACATTCAATACAATGGGTACATAAACTTGTACCTATTCTTCCAAATTGTCCCTGGCAATATATGTTGACATATACTCTTATTAACAATTTTAGTAATTTCTTTCCAGCATGTCACAATGGCAGCCTGATGTGTTAATGGAGTTTCTCTGTGAAAAGAATCTGAAAGCTATGACTTGGAAATTTCATTTGCAAAATCAAAATTATAAAAGATGTCCAGAGAGATGGCAAGAATAAGAGGATTAAAATCTTGATTTAGCTTTCTTTTCTGACTACACAATCCCTGATGTAACAGTTTCTTTTAGTTTGTTCTGAATAAACAAGCTGAAACTAGGTGGAACAACCCAGTTTTTATGTGTTTGTACCTGAGACTGAGCATGAAAGCAACAGTCAGGAAAATCCAAGGCAATGGGAATTTAGAAGACAAGATGCATAAGAGGGAAAAGATGGAAATAAGGAAGTAAATTATTAAAAAATTCTCAAAATCATCTTCATCAAGAGTGAAGAAAAATTCTTTTACGGTAAAGGCTCCTATTTTTTGTCACAGAATCACACAAAATCACAGAATACACTGAGTTGTAAGGGACTCACAAGGATTGTCAAGTGTAGCCCTCAGCCTTGCACAGGACCATCCCAAGAGGTACACCAGGTGCCTGAAAGTATCGCCCAAACCCTTCTTGAACTCTGTCAGGCTTGGTGCTGTGACCCGTTCATGGGGGGAGCCTGTTCCAATGCCCAACCATCCTCTGGTTGAAGAACCTTTTCCTGATATCCAGTCTAAACCTCCCCTGACACAACTTCAGGCCATTCCCTTGGGTCCTGTCCCTGGGCACCACAGAGAAGAGATCAGTTCTGCCTCTCCTCTTCCCCTCATGAGGAAGTTGTGACTGCAGTCAATCACAACTCAGTCTCCTCTTCTCCAGGCTGAACAGACAAAGTGACCTCAGCAGCTCCTCATACGGCTTTCCCTCAAGGCCCTTCACTATCTTCACTGCCCTCCTTTGGACGCTCTCTAACAGCTTAATATCTTTTTTATATTGTGGTGCCGTAAACTGCACACAACAGTCAAGGTGAGGCTGGCCCAGTGCAGAGCAGAGTGGGACAATTGCCTCCCTTGATCTGCTGGTGATGCTTTGCCTGATTCCCCTCAGGACACGGTTTGGACTTCATGGCTGTCAGGGACTGCTGACTCATAATTCATGTTATTATTAGCAAAATGACAGTAATAGAAGTCACATTAACTAAATACATACATAAATACTTCATTATTCATTGCTAGAAATATTTTTTCATTCAGAAAAATAACATACATGAGAATATTGTTATGGTTATTTTATCTTTTTTTTAATTCAAGCATTATTTTACAACTAAACTGTACAAAACTTTAAGCCAGTGATTTTTTTGCTCTTGCTGCTGATTGTGGGAGATTTGCAGAACCATTTAAACTATATATATACAGGGTTTTTTCTGAGTGCATGCAAACTAATTTTATCTGATAAAATGTCATCAGGAGACATAATTTGATCACTAACTGCTATTCATATGATATAATGTGCTGCTATACATTGATAAATTAAAGCTTAAACAAAATTTATGTAGAAAAATATTACTCAGAAAAATATGAGTTACATTTTGTTTTAGGAAACCAGAGCACATTTCTAATAGGTAGACACTTCGAATTGTCTAGTCTTAGTATCTACTTAGATTTTTTGACAAAAATACTTTTTGTTTATATTAGGATTTAAAAAGTGCCTAAAATACAACAGCTAATTCAAGCCACTATTTTTATTTGGAGACACTCAGTTCCCTCTAATCTAAGACCCAGCAATACCAGCACCAAATACAGTAAAATTTCCTATTCTTTCTGACTAGAAGAAATATATTTTTTGCTCTCCTTCTTTGCCGCTCCACTATTTTCTTCCACTCTTTAATGCACCACTTCCAGCAGGGTTGTTTTACTGCACTTCCCAAATAGAAAATTAGGTTAAAGGAACTCTACTTCTTTCTAAAGGTAAATCGCATTAAGTGCTGACCCAGAGGCAATGTGATATAATAAGAATACTTTTGTAACTTTTTCTCCATGAAGGCGTAACCTGATTTTTCTCTAAACACAGAGAAATCAAGGTTATAACTCAGGAACTGAAGTACTAACCCTTTTAACAGAGGTGTTTTTTTTTTTGTTTGTTTGTTCGTTTGTTTGTTTGTTTGTTTGGGTTTTTTTTTTCAATTCTAATGTTACCACATAGAGCTAGCAAAAGGTTGTATATTATCCACTTTTTTCTCTTCATGTTTAGCACCTTCTTATGTGAATAATCTTGTTGAAACTAAAAAAAATAAGGTATGTTTCTATTTCCTACATTAGAAATGAAACCCAGAGAATTAATCTTTTTGGTACCAGCTCATTGAGTAAAAATATTTTCTGAATTGTGATTATTTTCTGATCATTTGTTTGTTTGGTGTCTGTGAAGAAAATTCTATCAAAATTTTCTCTTCATAAATTATTTAGTTAGTCTCTTGTTTGTCCATGCTGAAGCCAATCTTATTGTGGTCTCCAAGCATGGCTGTTAAAGTGGGATTTTGTTGGTTATTTAAAATTTGTTTCCTCAGAGCATTACTCCTAAACGAATGTGTCTCAGAATGTGTAAAAAGTTTTTCTTCTTCCATCTATCTCTGTTCTTGTATTTGTTACATGCAGTGTGCTCCCCTATGCTATCTACTTGAAGATATTGACATTAATGTCTTTTCACCAAAGCAGTTGGTTTAGCTTCATCTGCACTTGATTGATTAAAGTCTAGGTATGTGAGGGGTCTGCAGCTGCCACTTCAGCAAGTATCTTTAGGTTTGATTGTCTCTGCGTATTTTGCAGGTCCTTAATTTCTCACATTTGAAAAATGTTTGTTGATAAAGCCATTAAAACCATTAATTGAAAACAAATATCCTTAGGTTTTGCAGTAAATAAATAAAGGCCTGGTGTTAGTAGTCTAATTCTTCTCATGTCTTGAGATTTCTAGACAGATTACTTTAGATTACTACCAGAGCAACCACTACTAGTGTCCAAATTCAATCTACACCTTTCTAGTTAAAAGAATATTTTTTCCAACCTTTTTTCTTTCCACTGCTTTGTTTTATAACAAAGTTATAAGTACACAGAAATTAAAACTTTGGATATGATTTAATATTCAATTTAAAAGAAAGAGACTGAGTGCCTCTTTGTCAACATCTCCACCTGCTTTGTCCTCGGCTCTTATTGGTTTCAGTAGCACCTGCCTGTAGCAGTCATGGAGAAAAACGTTTGCAATATGAACAAAAAGAAAATAAAAAAAAGCTCAAAAATTCTGATGTCTCCTTGGTTGTACATACAGTGAAGCAATCTCTGCAGGTGAATGTTTTACCCTTCCTTAATTAACTTAATGTTGTGACATTTTTGTGTCTTCAGAGAATTATCTTAAACTCTCTGGGGCAATTTTCTCAATGAACTGACTGGTATCAGATTACACCATATTCAACTCACTGTTTCATTGCCTGCACTACATGTATACGCAGGAATATTAGTCAGCACTGTGGTACAATAATTTCCAAGCACTAGAATGTAGTTTCATACTTTGCCATTTATAAAATCCACACACTAAAAGCAATGAAATCTGTATTCAACTATGTCATAAATTTGATTTTTTTTCTAAGCATATTCACTTATTGTTGCAATCATAATATTTCCTCCATTTCCAAAATTAGCTGAATCTACAAAGGTGTTCTACAATTATGTGCAGCACATCAACAAGACAGAAGTTCTACAACTCTTCCAGTTCGCAACAAATTCCAACACAGGAAGGCCAGAAAACTGAGTTATACTCTTTCCTTCTTTTACCAAGCATAAATCTGATAAAGTAAAAAATCTGGGTCATTATTCTGATAAACTAAAATAAATGGATGTCACATCAGAGCATAATTCTGACTTTACATTAAATTGTATTAATGCTTATTTATATTGAACTATGAACAAAGCATTTTGAAAAAGTGCATCTATATATATGCATATATCCCATTTATATACACATAGATGAGAGACATAGATGTAGCATTATGTGTTAATAATATGATATTACCTAAAAACAGTGAAAATGTCACAGAAGTCATTCCCTCCCTACAAATACTGATGAGGTCCCTTCTCAATCATCTCTTCTCAAGGCTGAACAGGCCCAACTGTCTCAGCCTTTCCTCGTAAGAGAGATGCTCCAGTCCCTTAATCATCTTTGCTGCATTCTGTTGGACTCAGCCCAGGAGCTCCACATCTCTTTTATACTGAGGAGCTCAGAATTGGACTTAACACTCCATGTGAGGCCTCATCAAGGCAGGATCATCTCCCTCAACCTCCTAGCTATGCTATTCTTAGTGCACCCCAGGATACTATTAGCTTTCTTGGCCACAAGGACTCACTTCTGGGTTATGGACAGCTTGTTGTCCACCAGGACCCTGAGTCCTTCTCCACGGATCTGCTTTCCAGCAGGTCAGCCCCTAGCCTGTAACGGTAATTGCGGTTATTCTTCCCCAGGTACAGGACCCTGAAATTACATTTGTTGAATTTCAGATGGTTCTTCTCTGCCCATCTCTCCGTCCTGTTGAGATTCTTTGAGAATGTAAAAGAGCATATGGCCCAATCTTTGCAATAACTAGAAGGAGGAAACACATGAAGATGTTTGAGGTTCTTTCCTCCTTACATAGTATAGAGCTCAGTCTTCTAATTCATGCTGGGTTGTTAGTATTTTGTTTGTTGGTTTGATATTTTTAAACCAACAAAACATTAGTGGATTTTATAATTACTCTTAGTCTACACTTACACATCTAGAAAAAATCAAACACACAAAATCAAGACAATAACAAAGTTGTTATAAGAATTTCCAGAGTAAAGAGTTTTAGAGTTTTGCCACAGACACTATACTCAGAGATTTTTTTTTTAGGCCATTTTGCATTGAATTCCTTAATATGTCTAAAATATTTTTGTTGTGATCCACATTGATACAAATATGCAAGTTTGGACAGTAAGTTGTCTTAGCCTAGAGTCACACCCTTGATCTTTGAGCTACAGTATATGATGAAAACCAGAATGCTAATGAGCATCTTATCACATAGACCTACAGCTTATATAATAGTGTAGATTTTTTTTTTTAAAGTAGTAAATCCTTGAGCACAGTCATGGCTAAAGAACTCCAGCATGTCCTTTCCCTGACAAATATTATTAGTGCTAAGTTAAAAGTTTGCCTGCTGTCACTGTGACCCCAGCTGACCCCTTAATTTCTTGAGTTCAAGTCCAATTAACCTTTGTGAAGAAGCACAACTGCTCTAACCAGACAAGTCAATAGAATCCAATAGTAATCATTTCATTTTCTGGTTTGTCAAAGGGCAGTGGTCCCACCTCAACCGTTTCACACAAAGGTGGTAATTTATCAATGTTTAGAATGATCTGTACTGGACCATACCCAGCCCTCTCTCAAGTGCACTAATCAATTAAACAGGCTGTATCTCAGTCATGCCACCCTGTGTGCTGCCACAGAAGAAGGCGCCAGCTGAAAAATTACTCTCCTCTTGTGATACTTGCTGGTTTAGTTTCAGGAATGAAAATATAGATACGCACTTCAAGATCTTGTTGCCACAAGAGGCTTGAATTAGATCTATGAGAGTATGGTGGCAAAACCTGTCTGGCGTGAAAAACTATTTCTAAGCATTGTCTGTCTTCCATCACCTCCCTGTACATGAGTGGCTGCTGTTGAGATTACTGAGAGTTAGCCAAAGCATAATGGAGGGGCAGAAAAGAGTCCCAGGAGACTAGAAGGAAAGCAGGATTAACTAAAGTTGTCTTGCAGATTAAAAGTAGAAAAGGGGAGAAGAAAGGCATGACAAAGTTCTATTACTTTCAGTCTTTCAACTCTGACATATCTGGGGGAGCAGCCTCAACTCACACACAAAAACAGCATCACCAGTGAATGGGTCAGTGTGCAGGGGAGAGACAGTGACAATCACGCTGGTGGTAAAGCTGGCCTGATAGTTCAACAGCTGTCTGTGCGTGACTACCTGAGTATTTTATACAAGTGTGTGAAGACAAGCTGTATTGTGTGGCAGGAGTTTGTAAATAAAGGGAAAAAGCAGAAGAAAATTGCTAGTAAGGTCCGGTCTAAAGGTTCAGTCCTGAGCCAAACTTCCTAGTGCTTATCTTTTTAAAAGGTGATAATTGTGTTTTCCTGCAGTCTTGTGAAATAAAAAGAAGTTAGGAATTCTCCTGAGATTTAGGAAGGCTGAAATTAAATTCTTCTTACCAGAGCAAGGAAAGACTAAAATTTTGGATGAAAATATGCACCAATAATTTAGATGCTGAAATATGGGGCCTCGGCCTTAATGCCACAGTTAAGAAAGAAGTCCCACAAATATTCAGCATTAGCCAACATGACCAAGACCTAGTTCTGGGAAAAAGTCTTTATGAAAGCTGAATACCAGTGATGGGAAACAAGAACATACTGAATTTTTCATTTGCTTTTCCCAAGTTTCTTGCACATGTCCTTTCAACTACCTAGAACTGGGTTGAACAAAGAAAGGATAATTCTGGAACTTAGAAGGATGGAGCTCATACAGTAACTGAACAAAAAATAAACCTCCTAACCAGTCATTTGTTTAAATAAGAAACTTGATTTCCAATTAATTATTTTCTGGTTGTCCAATTTAAATAGGATGTTTTTAATATTTCACGTATCTAAGTAATTTTTCATTACATTATTCATTAATATACAGCAGTATTTGAGAGTTATAAGATAGAGACTCTAAATTCTTCATACATTAAGAGCAAAAGCAGCATTGTTATGACCAAAGCTAAGTTTACAATCATCAAAAATCTTCAAAACACAACTAAAGCTATTTTTAATTTAGCTCTCTCTTGATTATTATCATGCAGAATACACAAAGATAGTAAAAGAAAAAAAAACCTCTAAATTAGTTTTGCAGTTTCCTACTGTCCTATATTAAAGGCAACTTAATAGAATTTATAGAAATAGAACCCATTTAAGCAGCAGTCTTTGTATTTTTTATTAAGTCCATACTTGCAGAATCTACTTAATGTCAATTTTGTACAATGGTTACACTGCACAGGGTATTTTATTTTAAACCTGCAGGACACAATGATAAATTGATAATTGACCTCAAGGCCATAGCAAATAAAGAAGCCCTGTTTTTCATTAGTACAGTATTACATCGTTGTTAGGGGGAAAGAGAGCAATGCTAATTGAGTATTGAGGAATTGCACAATTAAGAAATCATCCGTGGTTTTAATTTCACATGTTTAAGGCCGCAAATTTCCTAATTGTGAGCAGTAAAATAAAATAAGATTAATGTGAATGCAATTATATAAAGCTTCACCATCCAGTAACAAGTTACAACCCTCTATATTTGACTATGTATTCATTAGTGGTATAGCTGACAAATGTACTGTATTTTTCCTTTTGTCTCTCTGCTCCTCTAGATATGTAGTGTTTCCAAAGGCTTCAGTTGTCACAGGATCCAGAGGACAAATACTGTGCTGTTGATTAAAAATCAAGTTGATCGTTTAAAAAAGAAACTCCAAAGCCTCCTATTGTAAATGAGTTTATTCTGTGGCTTTCTTATGTTAAGACCAGGGCTCCTTAACATTTCTATCAGAAACAGGCTAATTCTGTGACGAAACAAAATGAAATAATTCATAGTGTATCAGGACCTGGTTTTTGTTCAGTATCTGTTAACTGATTGTCATGTTTGTACAGAGTTTCCCAAGCATTAAAAGTTTTAGCCCCTTCTCATATATGAAACTAACTGTGACTGAGACTGTTGGATTAAAGACTAGGTAATTCAGCTCTTGATTACTTCTTTTCCTGTCCAGCACCTTAGGATTCCTCTAGCTAATGCTCAGACAATTATCTCAGTGCAGTTTGTATTTTCCCCAAGCTCAAGAGTTAGGCTGTTTTCATTTCTGAATTACAATTTATTCCACGAAGGCAATATGATAATGACTGCAGCAGCACAAGGTTCCTGGTTAGTCTAGTGAAGTCACAGACTAGTTACAGTGGGAAGAAAGGGACATATCCTGACTACTTGGAAGAGAAACTTGTTTAGAGCAAAATATTTAATAATATAAAGAGTAAGCCATTCAAAAATATAGTGTCAAATTTAAGAGTCAGGTTGTAATATGTTCAGGTCATTCATGCATTGATAATACCATCCCAAAGGAATTAAAAAGCTCTAATTGAATTAAATCTCTAGGTCTTGAGAAGTTAGTTAGGGTAATTTGTTTGGTCACATGTGGGTAAAGCAGAAAACAAGCATGTGTACCAAGTACCATCAGTCTTCCCACATGACTTATCCCAATCTACTAGTATTAAATGCATAATACACAAGAGAAGGAGGTATAATAGATAAAACAAATAAAATATATAAAAGGGGGAATGCTTAGATAGTTTATTTTTATGATCTAGTTAAAAAATGCAATTAAAAATACACTTCAATCATAAGTCATTAATAAATTTGCTCAAGCTGGATGATTCACAGAATTATATAAATTAGCTCTTTTCTGGGTAAAATACTGCTTTACAAGTTGATCCAGAGCAACTCTTCTCTGGAAGATAATAAAATTTTATTAATAGGAAAGTTAACAATACTACCAAACAATCCCATATTTCTTCTATTGTATTCTCTAACATCTTCCTAATTCATGATTTTTTGCCATCTTTTTTGTCTCAATAACTTCAGGATCCAATCTATGACACATTTAAAATCTGATTTCAGCTATGAGAGTCTTTTCTTTCAGTAAAGAATAATATTAAAGTAATGGGAAATATAATATTTCCACTGTGTGGAATATTCTTCTTTAAAAGAAGAAACTACAGACTGGGATAAAAAGCTATGTTGTAGTGGTTTGGAAACGATGCTACCTGACTGGTTCCAAAGGTGTTCAGCAGGTTCACCAGCTGTCTGTGACAGACCTTGGGAGACCAAGAACATGCAGCCTGCCCACTTGGCCTGTCAAGGTTCTTCACTGAGGAAACCCTGAGAATCAAGACAGGAATAGAGCCATAAAGCAAACACCAGCCAGAGCACTCTGCCTTACATCTACCCGGAGAATGCTTGGCATATGGGATGGGAAATTCTCATATGGTAGCAGAGTAATACATACAAGTAAGAGAATGGTAAAGGAAAACAGCTTATATTTCAAAGCAGCCCTCCCTTTCTGACCAGCAGTATTTCAGGTTTACACAATTTAATCCTGAGCTAAACAGAAATAAGGTGGTGTGTGTCATGAAGCTGTTGTTAACTTATTCCCGTGGTAGGGTTTCACCTGTGAAAAACAAGATATTCAGGTGAATGACATCTGTACAATCCATGTCAAAAGGGCTAGTCTCGTCTCATCACCACTCCCCATTTAGATCACGAAGTGAAGGGAAACCAGGATGGTCCCATTTGAGATACTTTTAAGACATGACTCATGAGTATGATGGGCAGTTACACTATTCTTTGAATTATATTTTAATTGTATTAATAATGCTGAAAATATCTGGCATTCTTACTATAGTTTCAACTTTAACATGAAAGTTATCTGTAGATGCCTAAGGAATGGAAGGTAGGCTCATATATAGCATGCTTAAATGCACAGTATGTTTAGAAGTAACAATTGCCTTTCTTTTTTCTTGTCTTAACATACATTTTAATGTGAGTAAAAGATATGTTTCAGATGCATTACTAACAAGTAGAGAAACCTTATTTGGTTCAATGGGAATTTCATACCACAATACCACATATTTCCTTGGATACAATGTATTTTCTGTCTTGCAACATTATTTTACATAAATTATACTTTGTGCTCTCTGTTCATAAGTCAGTATGACACCTGAGATAAATAAGAAGATTTTCCTTCAAAAGCAATTCAACAGAAAACTTCCAAAATAGTTTGAGGATAATAATGGAACAAAAAATGCGCACTAGTGCATATATATTCAGAGAATAGCATAAGTGACTAACCAAATGTTCTTTGGAACCATTGTTTTTGTACAGCAAATTGAAATAGACTGGCAAACTATTGCAATATATGTGACACAAATATTGGAAATGTTTATTTTACTAATGGCCTGCAGAAAAAGAAAAGTTTGGTGCATTATCTTTTAGGATCAAAGTGCAGACCATTCAATCCATGGAAAACATGATAGCCATGAACAATTTAATTACACTAGCAGATATTTCCAAACAGCTCCCTTTAGCAGACCTACACCTATGCTAAGCAGAAAAAAAAACACACAACAAAACAAAAAAGTGTTCTGTCCTAGTCTTTGGCTAATCTGTTGTCTCTATAATAAGTGTGAAATCTCTAAATATATGCACATTTACTAGAAGCAAACAAGCTGTCCAGAATCTAATTAGACAAAATTCTGCCCATCTGTTCTACATTATCATGGGGCTTGCCCACATGTATGTTGTCTCATTACTAAAAGGTAGAAAGACAAATTGAGTTGAGCTGGACTTCCTCTTAAAGTGAGATCAGGACATGAAGCCAGACTCCTGCTGTGAGACCCACTGGGGGAAAGTGGGATGAGAGGAATTTCTTTTTTCTGCAGTTTACCATGAGGCCTAAAGGGGTGCTAATACCATTGTTTGGCACAATACAGTACACACTACAACCATATAAACTTTATTTTCAATGCAAATTGTTTGCTTTCTTCGTTGTTCCCTGTGTCCCATGTCTCTTTATTACTATCTGCCTGCCATGGTATGCTGTATTTCAGGCATAAAGCCTGTTTAATGGAAGCAGGAAAGTTTCATTAAAGCTAACTTTTCTTATAAAATAAATTGAATAATGTCAAACTCTTCTTTTTTTTTTTTAGATTACATTTTAATACCTTAATCAACATTTTGAAAATGCTACTCGAGGCTACCTGTTACCGATAGCAATTCATATGGAAATAGAAAATTTTATATGAACATGCTTATTTGCATATTTTCTAATCACTTATGCAATTAATACTTAGCACTTACAAGCATTTGTATATTACTCCCGTACATCATCAACAGTAAACTCTATTGCTTGGAAAAATAAGAATTTCTAGTGGACTGTTGCTAAATTCCCTGAGCAGAAACAGAGAAATTTATTTACGGTTATGACTATTATAAATGAAAAAATACTTTGAAAATTATTGTGTTTTGAAGATTAAGCAAGATCAGTGTGGACATGCACTCAAAAATGGGAGTAAGTATAGAAAAATTGGAATATATTTCTACCTTTTATGTAGTTCTCATTACTAGAGCACTTGAATACATCACAAACTTTAATTTGCTAGTCCTGCCTAATGACAGCTCCTTGAAAAATGTAGGACCTGTGTGGCTAGGCATCTCCTGAAGCAAGATGAGCCCCGTTTTCCTCATGTTGCCAGGGACTAGTTGCCACTCTCTGGAATTCACCTCATCTGCTTTCCTCTGGTGCTATGACTTCACACTGATCAGATTATTAGATCAACATAAATGGAGAGCAGATGTGATTGGGATACCACAGCAACTGTTTGCACAATTTTTATGCTAGTGATAAGCAGGTAAATCTGGCTACCCGGAAGGGTATACAGTTTGTCTCCTGGTTCTCTGCACTGATCAGAAGGGAATTTGTGCAACTGAATCAGACTGGATTCTCCCGTGCAGTCCTGTATTTTTCTGGTATCCCTGCTTATATCCTCTGCTGTACACTGATAGCATACTAGCCAAGGGAGGACATTTTTCATCCAATGACAGTTTCATGTAAATGGAGAAAGTGGCTTGGGAATAGAACCAGAAACAAAGCTTATTTAGGACAGCAAGAAGCTACACGTTTTCACATAAGCTAAGAGCAAGTGTCACTTATGGGAGTGAATAAACAAATAGATTTGATCAGAAAATAAAAACTATTTTACAGAACACATAAGAGTAATGTTGTCACATTTTATTTCCCATACTAACATTTTTATTTTAAACTCCCAAAGCTTCAGAAAATATAATAAAATTTTGTCTCCATAGAGTGTGCAGACTCTTTTGAAATGTAGAAAGAAAGTGGATGGTGTGTGTCACGGAAAGAGTGAGTAAAAAAAATAAAGAAGAGAAAACTGACATATACAGGTGAGGAACTGGAGACATTAAAGAAAAACAAAACTCTGAGAGAGACCAAAATTATTTTCAAGGGCAAATCCAGTTTTGGAATTGTTTTCAAGATGCATTTAAACACATTATGGAAAAATCCAAAACAATTTGGAAGATTTTCATGTGAAGTTTTTTGTGCATACTCACATTTCTCCTGGTCCAAAAGTAGGCTCAAATAGCTACCACAAAACAAAAACTTCAATGCCATAAGATAACCAACAAAAAAAAGTACTCTTGTAGATTTCGGTTTACATTTTGTTATTTATCTTTACACATTTTCTTCTTTCTCCTCTTTCTAATAAACATATTTAATACAATTTTGTTGCTCTGATCTATATATCGGATTAAAATGCGCTCCAAAATACTACTAGTCATAATTATACGTATGTTTTATGGGCTACTATTTATCCTTAAGTGATTTAATAAATAATTGCTTTTTACATTTAATATGATCCCCTTTTGATTCTTGTAGCTATCCAGTGCACAACCAGCACAAAGGTGGCACAAAGCCCTGAGCTATATATTCAGTGTTTCTCAGTTGAGATAATAGTGAACCTAACTTCATATTTTTGTATCATCTCTATACAATGCATTCCTTATGCATGTGCTGTGCAAATTAAAAAAAAAAATTAAACAATAATGATTTTCTTTTTCAGTGTCATTATTTTCTCTTTATTTATAGAGGTGGAACTAAAGGCAAGTTCCAAATAAATACTCATTTGCCAAACAAAACAAAATATATTTTGCCTTTAGACAATCTGCATTGATATATTGAAATAGCAGGGAAAGGGAAAAAAAGGCTCATAATGCTTCATTAGTTAATTGCGCAGAGCACAGCTCTTTAGGGGTAAACAAGTGAAGGACATTTGCTGAATGGTCTATGCCCATCATGCATATTATGGCCTAATGGTGCTAGTAATGGTAGGAGGCTCCTGGAGAGTCATCTGTCAAATTAGCACACTGAATTATTTATTGCCTCAGAGTAAAACTGTGGAAGGGAGCAGCTGAGATCCATTCGTAAGAAAATGCAAGATAAAGAGCAACCCCTCCACAAAATTATAGTACAACTGCTTTGCATGCTCAGTAATGTCACTGGTATTTGTAAACATCAACAACATTTAAATAGTATGTGTCTGTAAAGATACTGGGTTTTGCATACAAGTTCTAATGAGCAGTAAATACTATACATATATACGTTATCTTCATGTAGCTACTACAAAGATATGTACTGATTATTTATTTGCATAATATTAATAATTATTACAATTTAGGTTAAAGTGGCAATTACACTAATTTACTATATATTGTATTCTAGACAAAGAATGTAAAAAACTATATATCATATATATAGTATATGATCTATATTTTATAGATTTTAAAAATTAAAAATTATAACATAAGCATATAAATACATTCAATACCATACTTCAGTTGGAAGTACGCTATTCATTCTCTGCAAATCTCAGAATGTAAGTTCTTAACATATACACCATATTAAAGCTATTTCATAAAAACATAAAATAATTCTTGTAATTACTGGAGTATATATTGCTTACTTCAACTACATCTAGAGATCATGAAGAGATATATGATTTTCCAATTTGTATTGTGTTAAAAGGAGTTGCTGCTGGAGTTCCTTACTGTTAATAATTTAAAAAATCATCTCTATTGCTCAATAAATCTTTTTCATTTCCTTCTGTTTTTATCCACTGTAAGTTATCAGTCATGGTAACTTTCCAGTGTTTCTGGTGGTCAATCTGTACCATAACAGATCTTCAGCCCCTGGTGCTTTCAATGACATCTATGTGTCCTGTATCTTAATCATCAGTTGGGCCGTTCTTCTGCATTCCTCAGAGTTGTTCTATTGAAATTTTTGTGATGTCTGACACTGTAAAAAGATATTTGCTATAAGTCATCACTAACCTGTTGTATTAACTACTTAGTAAGGTACAATTCTGTGAGGCACTAACTAGTCCTATGAACCATTTCAGTATGAATTTCAATGGTATTCCACAAGAATAAAGTTAAAAATGTTAATACATCCTCTGTTGCATTTAAAAACATAGATCCCTTATGAGAATATGTACAGATCATTTATTTGCTTTTAAAATTTGGCAGCTGCATTTTAGTATTTCAGACACTGAGTCTTTAGGAGAGGATATTCTCCTCCAAATACATAGATTTGTTCACTTTATAGACTGGCCACACCTAAACTCCCCATCCTCAGTTAATTCTGAGAGTACCAGTACCTGCCTCTTTCTGATATCAGAAATTCTTTGTTCTGCTACCTATATTTGCTTTCTTTCAATGGTATAGAGGTGAAAAGGATTTTGGGGTCTTTGTTATGAGGGCACTTATTAAATAAAGATTTTATAGAAATGATCACTGCTTAACTGATAACTTGGTGTGTTTTTGTAGTTTGTTTCCCAAAGACAAAAACAACTTTTTGGGGAAAAGGAGAATCTTCCAAGAAAGAATGCTCTGTAAGTTTTCAGCTGTGTTATAGAGACAGTTCTTCAGACAACGAACAGATAATGCATATCGGCTAATAATGACTACATGGAGAATTTACTACTTCAGATAAAGATGTAATATACTTGAATAGGTCCAGAAAAAAATGCAGCCAGACTTTGAAACTTGTGGGATGTCTTTTTTTCATTTTTGTTTCAACATTAAATTCAAAGACTCAGTACTTCTTCTCCAGTACTGATATTTTGAAACTTCCACCCACACATTAGGTACTAGGAGACCGAGGACAGAAGCTTCAGATGTGGAGGAAGAGAGCCTTACTTTTCTTCAGCACAGCAAAAGACATGCTGGTAACCAGCACTGGAAGTATCTCCTGTCATGAGTCCCATGGTCAAGAGACTTAGTTAAAGGAAACATTTATGTTGATAAATGTCTGCAGGTCAAAATTGGTATTAATATTGATGATCAAACTTATTGTGGTATTTTAATGAAAATACATGTGATCCTGAAAATGTTTTTGCTTCATTTGTTTCCTCAGACATTATTCTTAAATGTATGACTCTTTCCTTTTATTTCTTCTCTTTTTCTTACACACAGATTTGGGCGTGCACACACATAAACATGCACACACAGTCTTTAATGCTGCAGTTTTTATCTGTATATGTGCTGATTTAAAAGGTCTAAAATGGCATTGGAGAAATGACAGTGTATGATTGCTAAAAACATATTCCATGAACTTCTAAAAGTCCTGCCACTTACATATACATGGGCTTGCAGTATTTTTGTTTAATTGCATATGATCCGTATTAGACTTAAAATTAGCAACAACAACTGAACAAAGAGAGGAAAAAACCTACTTGTCTGTATAAACCAGATAATTGTCCTCAATATTTCACATTTAGATGGTTTGACTTCTTGATGATTATTCATTTGAATACACTTTGTTTATAATTTGAAAATTTGAATTTCTGAAGGCCAAAGATTTTTCCTGTCGAACTAACAATTCATTGTAAGTTTTGCTCTCACAGAGGGAATGAAATTATACTTCTACTCCCTGTTCACTGCCTGGCAAAGAGAAGCAACCACAGAAGTAATAAATAATTCAATTACCTTCAAGAACATACAACAAGTAGACCACCATCTAAGTGCTGTAGTATAGGTTGTATTTAGGTGTTCAAGTCCACGTACAGGTGAAAGAAACAAGGCCAGCAAGTAAGACTTAACTGCCATTTATTTTCCAATAAAAGAGAAAAGGATTTGGCAGAACAACAGTGAAGCAATTGATGTGGCAAAGGATAGTTAGTCCTACTTTGATTAGCATCTTGTGAACTGCTTATCTCCCATAAAAGTCTACAGTAAATGGTATCTGAAGAGCAGTTTACATGTGTCTGCAAAAAACAACCTGTGACTTGTAAACAGACGTATCTGCTCAGGATCACACAGAGGCAGGAATAAAAAAGCTGAATGACAACTAAAAGGTGTCCTTTCAGAACTGTGATAAAAACACTTTGGAAAAGAACAACTTAGGCCCTAGCTTGTGTAAAGAATTTTGTGTGAACCATAGGCAAATGCGAAAGCCTGTTTGCATTTTTAATTACCAGCCAATGTTAGCTATGGAAAGCAAAAAAAAAAAAAAAAAAAAAAAAAAAAAAAAAAACAAAAAAAAAAAAAAAAAAAAAAAAAAAAAAAAAAAAAAAAA
>JAYRBT010000093.1:55761760-55781720 GCA_036023395.1 Myiotriccus ornatus | reverse complement strand
CACCTGGGCTTGCCGCCGCTCCTACATGGCTGCTGCTCTTAATTTCAACTGCGCAATCCACTTTCTCTTCCGTTTTTCTTAAATATGTAATTAGCAAAGGCGTCACTACGAGTTTTGATTGAGTTTTGTCTGGAAATCTACTTGGGCAAAACCATTCACAGCCCCAGGGACGGGCTGGTGCGCAAAACCACGACACAAGGACAACAACTTGCCCTTGTGGAACTTCATAAGGATCTTGTTAGCCCACTCTTCCAGCCTGTCCAGGTCTTCCTGCAAGGCAAGTCCCCTTTACAAAGTGTCTTCTTCCCCACTCAGTTTGGTATCTTCAGCGAACTTTATCAGGGTACACTTGATCCCATCATATAGATCACTTACGACGATATTAAACAGTGCTGGGCCCAATATTGATCCCTGGCAACACCACTTGTGACATATTGCCAGCATGAAAATGAGCATTGTACCATTACCCTCTGGGTGCTGCCTGTCAACCAGTTCCCCATCTACTGCACGGACCACTTTGTTTGACTGTAACACACCATTTTTTCTGGAAGAAGGTTGAGAGAAATCATACAAAAACCCTTGAAAAAATCCAGGTAGACCATGTCCACTGCTCACTCCATGCCACTTATCAGGTTATTTTGTAATAGAAGGTAATTAGGTTTGTCTGGCTTTTGCTGGCTTTTCCAAGTCACGTGCTTCATCTGACTTGCAATAGTCCCCAGGAGGATCCGTTCCATAACTTTCTCAGGGACTGAAGTAAGATTTACTGGACACTCTTTAAGCCCTTCTTGAAGGTGGGGGTGACATTAGCCTTCTTTCAGTCTTCTGGGACATCCTCCAATTTCTGTGATCTCTAAGATTATGGAGAATGACCTTGCAGTGATGTCAACAAGCTCTCTCAGCACCTTTGGGTGGATATTCTCAGGGTCCATTGATTTATAGTCAAAATTTCTCAAGCCCTAACTTCTGGAAGGTAGCATGCCTCTTGAGACTCCCTGTCAGGCCAGAAGATGAGCATCTTAGTGCCCACTACCTTAGTCACCGATTACAAGCTCTTATTCCATTTGGTGGTGTATGCTCTGTGATGCTGGAACAGCTTCTCCCCATAGACTTTGCTCATGGGTTTCTACAGTCATTAGATCATCATATTTGGTTTTGATTCTCATTTGTCCTCTGTGGTTTCAGTGTTATCCAAGGCTCTTTCAATTTTTGCAGTTGCTCCTGGCAGTGCCCAAGATTCACCAGCTTGCCAGAGCTGCCAGCTTTGGGTGGGGCTCTCTGCTCTGTGTCGGGTTGATCCAGGGCCAAGCTATAGAACTTACTGCTGCCGCCTTTGTGTGCCTCAAGACTGAGTCTCTCTTTCAGTGCAAAAAGATAGCAGAACAGTTCTGCTACCCTGGTAGCATTACAGATCTGCCTCATTTTGGGTCTCAAGGAATTTTGGTTTATTTCTGTTTATGTATACTGAAAGGGAAGCTAAAGGTAGTGTTTCCTTTAGAACTGTGAAGCTGAGCAAATGACAGCAAAAACAGTTTCTTCAAACAACGCTAAATCCTTCTTCAAATAGCACTAAACCCCAGACAGTACAGCCAGACTTTTAGTGTATCATGCTAAACAAAAGAAACAGATAGGCAAAGGTGAAATTTTCTGACCACATTAAGACCTAACTAAGACTTTCCTGAAGCATGGGAACCACACACATGAGCCAAAGGACAAAGAAAGATGTCTGCAGTGTTAAGGGTACCAGGTCTTTGCCAGCAGAAGCTCAGTCCCATGACAAGGCAAGCTCACAGAGCAGGACTGTGTGCTAGAGGAGTGCATACAGTAATGCATTAGGGTCCTGATGCAATCTGTCTCTGCTTGGCTTGTGAGCACAGGCCTAATAGCACAGAGTCAGGCCATAATAGCATTAGTAAGAATATATGACAGAAATAATATAATATAAAATGAAATAATATTTTATTCCAAGACAAATTAAAGGATTGTGCGGCAGTGAGGTTTCAAAAACAAAGTTAGTTTATTATTGGAAAGTTGTATTAGTACAGCACATCACTACATTTGGTTTACCAGGTGCAGTTATTTGACATTCAAAAGACATAGGATGCTCAAAAAGCACCAGACAGATTAAATGGAACTTAAGGAAAACTAACATGATTGATTAATTCTCTGTCTTAAAATTTAACAGTAATAATGTACACACACATGGTTCATTCCCGTTATGAATAGCTGAGTATAGCATGAAAACTACTTAGAACTAGCAGAGGTTTTAAAAATCCTTCCACTTATCAGCAGACTCAGATCATACAATATGGACAGTTATTCCTACCAACTAATCAGTGACTTTTGCAGGTAGGACTGCTCTACAAATGTTCATTACTGTTAATAATATGGCCTTATTTTTCTCTAACTCATTTGTACCTTTAAGTTACTTTTCAAACACATCCATACACTTTTATACCAGAAATGTAGACTGAGAATAAGAGGCTGGAGAGCAGCTCCACAGAAAGAGATCTGAGGGTTCTGTTTGATGGCAGGTTGAATATGAGTCAGCAGTGCCCTGGCAGCCAGAAGGGCCAGCTATGTCCACGGGGGTATTAGGCAAAGCATAACCAGCCAGTCGAGGGAGGGGATTGTCCTGCTCTGCTCTGCACTGGTGTGGCCTCATCTTGAATATTGTGTGCAGTTTTGGACATCACAATGTAAGAAAGATATTTAAGTTGTCGCAGAGCGTCCAAAGGAGGGCAATGAAGATCACAAAGCACCTTAAGGGGAAGCAGTACGACAAGCAGCAGAGGGCACTTGGTCTGTTCATCCTGGAGGAGACTGAGGGGAGACCTCATTGCAGTCACAACTTCCTCGTGAAGGGAAGAGGAGGGGCAGACACTGATCTCTTCTCTGTGGTGACCAGTGACAGGACCCAAGGGAACGGCATGAAACTGTGTCAGGGGAGGGGTTTAGGTTGCATATTAGGAAAAGATTCTTCATGCAAAGAGTGACTTGTCTCCAGAACAGGCTCCCCAGGAAAGTGGTTATGGCACCAAACCTTTCAGAATTCAGTAAGTGTTCAGATGATGCTCTCAGGTACATTATGCACTTATTAGGACTTTCCTGTACAGTAGGACTTTCCTGTACAGGGTCAGTAGTTGGACTTTCATAATCCTTGGGGGTCCCTTTCAACTCAGAATATTCTATGATTCTATGATTTCATAATCTGAGTGTAATTCAGGTCAGTTACGTTTGCTTGGGCTTTTTTTTTTTCAGCTGCCTTCTCTCCTAAAAATTCCAGCAATCAAGAATAGGACCATAGCCCAACTGTACTGATACTTCACATCAAAGAAAGATAAACAAGTGCTCCACTGTCAGTCTGCCTCTAAGAACTTTAGCAAATAAGCTTAAGTTTAAAGACACCTTATAATATCAAGCATGTGCCTAAATATTCAGCTGATTAGTGCCTATACTGAGCAGCAAACTTCACAGAAGTTTTGTTGTGGTCTGACCTGCCCTGCAAATTACAGAAGTACGTTCTCATCCTGTCATCAGCTTCTTCCTTTTTTTACGTCACAGGGGGATCAGAAGGATATGTGGGATGGCATACTGAAGCAAGCTACCAAATCTGACGTTTGGAACAGGATCCAAAGGATGTTTCCAGAGTGTGTCTATCTGGGCCTTGTTTCAAGACCGTATCTCTGCAAATGCTTTTTACTTCACACATTTTTATCAGATCCATTTGAAGTTAAAAATTACAGCCACAAGTTAGAAATAAATACAATATCAAAGAATGACAAGGAAAACAAAATGCTGATTATTAAAGAGTGTCCTGTCTTGAAATTCCTATTGTATTTTCATCAAAAAGAGTAACAGGGTAAAAAGTCCCAGAAAAAAATGCAAACATTCAGGAAGCTAGTGAAAATAAATTGTCAGTTTGTGCTGTGCATCACAAAATAAATGAGCAAAAAATTTCTGGGTTTGTTTTAAACTGTTTTTTACCTCAGTGTTTCTAGACAGCACTTGCATCTTTAGAATAAGATTCACAATCATCCTATTTTTATTTCTGCTCTGCCATCAGATGCCCCTGCAGACCCTGCATGAGAGCATTTGAGGAATCAAGGAAAGTAGAGCAGATGGGCACAGGGGAATGATATAAGGAGAGGTAGTACCTTTGGATTTTTTATTTTAACATGCTTTTAAACACCTAACACAGCAAAGTGCTATAATAATGTGATTAATAAAAGCAGCACCAATATAACATCCCAAGATGGGAGTGGGTTGGTAAGGGGCCATCCAAAACTAATGGCTTTAGAAAATTCCCACTGACTGCTTTGAAATACAACTGGTAGGAAAGAGACGGTGAGATCCTATAGTGAGGAAATAAAAACAAAGAGAGAAAAGCTGAAGTGGGGACAAGACCAAGTGCCAAGGAGAAGGTAGGAAACTCAGAGCCCTCATAGAACATTCTCAGAAATCTAATTCCTAATTTGCACCATGAAGGAGCATAACTATTCCCCGTTGGTCAGCCCGGGTTAAACACAAGTGAAACAGAAAGGGGTTATGAAAGTTTGTACCTCTTTTTGCAGCTAAGAAAGTGGAATGTTAAAGCTCTTCATTATTTCAGATGTATATAAACGTTAGTTTTTGCATAAAGGCCATGTTGAAATTCTGGTACTAATTAAATATTCTTGACATGATATAATAAACTATTAAAACGAAACACAATGACCCTAAATGTAAAAAATACGGACAACAAAAATGAGCAAAAGGAAGTAAAGACCAGCTTTATTCCTGACAGAAATTGTCATAGAAATATCTTTTCCATGTTCTGGTAGTTGTAGTCTGAGAAGGAAATAAGATATATTTCTTAATAAACGTGTAGAAGTATATAATGCATAAAGAAACATAAATAAAATTTGCACTGATTGTGTAATGTCAGTTCTAGAACAGCTGTTTTCCTTTTCTTTCAACTAGACATCAAAATTCTACTGGATATATCCTGATTATAAAAGCCATTATGAACAATTTCTGCCTGTGATTTGAAATCATGATAATATCAGTGTCTTTATTTGCCTTGAAGGTGTGAAAGACTGACACTTAGTGGAAAGCTAACCGTATGTGATGGGCTTGGTTGTGATAGAGTTAATTTTCTTCACAGTGACTTCTTTTCTTTACAGAGGCTGTATTTCAGATTTGTGCTGAGCACAGGGTTGATAATATAGAGACAGTTTTGTTATTGTTGAGCAAGGCTTACACAGAGTCAAGGCCTTTTCTGTTTTTGATACTGCCACGCTGGTGAGCAGAGTAGGGATGCATGCAAAACTGGAAGGAAACACAGCTGGGACAGCTGACCACAAGTGACCAAAGGGATAGTCCAGATCATATGACTTCATGCTCAGTATGTAAAGTGGGAGGAAGAAGGAGAAAGAAGGAGACATTTGGAATGATGATGTTTGTCTTCCCAAGTCACCATTATGTGTGATGGAGCCCTGCTCTCCTGGGGATGGCTGAACTCTGCCTGCTCACGGTTTTGCTTTGCTTGCAGTGTGCAGCTTTTGCTTTCCTTATTAAAGTGGCTTCATATTAACTGCATCAGTTCAAAATGGAGATAGCTCTGTTAGTGTTATCAGGAACAATAAATATTTAAAAGATGCATTTAGCTTTTTCAGATATCAAAGACCACTTCAAAGTGGGTGTGTGAACACATTACAATATTCAGAAATAATGACAAAATTAATTCAAGGTCTCTGTTAGATATTAGTGGAATTTTTCATTGGTAATACAGTTTTTTACAGTCCAAAAGTTTATCTTTGCAACTTCTACTCTGTGTACATATTGATGAATACTTGATATGTAAAAGAGACATCAAATTAATTATGGATATGACTCTCAGAACTCGACAATTCCGTGAGGAATTAATTTAACCCTCTAGTTTTCACTCTTCTGCAGCACCTTTTGATAAAAGTGGTTCCAAAGAACAAAAAGTATAAGGAATGGCTGATTAAGAGGTAATTCTCTGAATTCAGTATTCAGTACCTGAATACTGAATTCAGGTACTGGTGAGAAGAAGAATGGAGGCTTACAAGTGTCCTTAACACAAATAAACATCAGGAGTGCAGCTTCTAAACCTTGTGAGTCCCTCACTACTTCTCTGTTATTCAGGCGGAGACTATGCTTCAATAAACAGGAGCAAAGCATCATCTATGAAAAAAGACAGGCCCTCTGCAGTATGCCTCCTCATGGGAATCTAAACAAAACAGAGACATGGCAAAGAAGGGAGTGGTTAATAGTCAGAAATAATAACTCCTGGCTTCTTATTCTACATTTGGTTTTGTTGTGGGTTGGGGGGGTGGGGGGGGGGGTGTTTGGTGTTTTGGAGGGGTTTTTTTGCCTTTCTTTTTCTTGCCTTCCCATGTATCCTTCTGTTAATGTGACCTCATGTACTTCACGTCTAGCTTCCATTCCTGACTTGCTCTCTATGCAGGGACGTAGCCTGCACAGTATCGGATAACAGAAGCATTCAAAGAATGTCACAGCTTCACTTCCATAGAGGTTTTGACATTCTGAAGAAATGCTGTTTTCATTTATGTAAATAATGTTAAAAATACACTTAATTTGGACCGTGACCAGAGTATATCCCCATTCAAATTTGGAGGTTTGTGTTGTTTCATGGTTTCAAAATCTTGAAATCAAACCCCAAAATCTTTTCAAAACCATTCCCCCCCATCCCCATTAAGCGTGATTTGGTTGTGCCTCCATTTATCATTCCGATCTTTTATATGGAATCAGCCTCAAATTCTTTTCTGTGTATTTAAAATAAGTCTTTTACATTCTAACCAATTATGCACTATGAACTAAATGAAATTTAGAAATGCATTTGTTTAGAAAAGTGTCTGCCTAAAACAGAATAACTAGGAATGTTTCATTTCAGTTAAGACTAAGTTCTCAGAACAGAAATAGATATAGAGGATAGCATTACTGCCAGGTAAACCTAGAGAATTTGATTTTAAAGATAGTGCTAGGAAGAAAAGGTAGAGGAATTATTACACGTTAATTCCTTGTCACTCGGCTCTTCCATGTTCCTTCTTACTTACCTTATCTATGCCATACTAACCTTAAGTTCTACTCCAATGCCAACAACACTCAAAACTCAACTCATTTGATATTTTTAATAATTTGACAACGTTCCTTTTTTTCTGTCTTACGCAGAGTCTGTGACTTAAGAACCTTTCAGCTAAATGTCTGCAACTTCAGTGCAAAAAAAATATCCTCATTTGCAATTCTATCAACTCTGCCTCTCAGCTGCCTACTACTTGTAATCTTGACATCAACCTTGATCTTTAAGACTTCATCACCACTTTTCATATTACTAACTTTTCACAGAAAATCTGTTAAAGTAACTATGTTCTATTAATTTTCTTTTGCCTTAATTCCATGTCTGGATCCTTTGTGGACTCCTACTGCTCTGAGCCCCAGTAGATAAAGGATATCCCTGTCCCCCTTCACCATTCTGTTAAGACATACACACATTTCCATCTTTGTACACCTATGTGCCTAATTTGATAAATATGCTCAGAACAACCACTGCTAATTTTTACTACGCATGCGCCTGGTAATGCTTACCTTAACCAAACCTTCTGTTGGTGTCTTTACGGCCTCTGACTCTGCCACAATTTTTCCTCCTGTTACTTACACTCAACACTGTGTAAATGCAACCCCCTGTTTTGTGGGAAAAAAATTCCTTTCATCAAGAGTTACAAACATATTACCAGCACCCATCTCATCATAGTGAGTAAGAAATAGGCAGCAGATCTTTAGCATATTCACAAATATCTGTTTCATTTTGGACAAGTTCTCACAGAATATGCTCAGACTGACTTAGTTGGTATATTATTTTTAATTAAATATATATATATGTATATATATATATATAAAAAATATTTTATTCTGTGATTAGTGTCCCCCATAGGTAGACTGAGTTAGTTTATAGTAGTGTCTGTCTCTCAAAATTTGTTAAAGAGATAATCGACAAAACTAACTTTCAGATGGGTCAAGTTGGAAAAAGCAAATCTTAGACTGTGAATTTTCTTCCTCATGAAACGATACTTTTTTTTCCCTCTAGCAATATAATGCAAGTGATAAAAATTTGAAAGCTTATCTTCATAAGAGAATATTTTTTTTAAAAGAGAAACATTTGGAAGGAAAAAAATATCCTTTACTATGTCTAAACAATATGGTTCACTTACATCATTAGGCTACTGCAGTTACAACATTAAATCAATGCAGTGAAAGGGATAGTTATCCAAAAGTAGACATTATATACCATAAAAAAAATCTGATACTATCATATATCTTCAGACAGACCCTGTAGACAGCAAGAGTGCATTTAAAAGATAAAAATGTTTTAACTTGCAGAACTAGGGGAAAAAAAAAAAAAAAGAGAGGAAACTAGACAGAAATGTCAGCTCTGGTAGAAAACAAAATAACTTAGGCATAGTACTTGCTGAAAAAAACATTGACAAAATAGGAGATTCTCATTAAGAAGCACTATTTGAACACAAAGACCAAAGTTCTACAAAGCTCAAGAAAGAGATTAAATTCCCTGTAGAAGAGAATTATGCATTTTTCCCTAACTTATTCTGATGAACTTCAAAGCCAAGAAAAATATTTTAAACCTTCTCCAAAGTGTAAGCTCTCTTTCTAGTTCTACTCTGCAGTTGTAACAATTTTATTAAATTACTACAGTAATCAGCTGAGACCCATTAAGTGTTAGTTTGACCTGCTTCTCAAATATCTAAGCAGATGTTGCTGGAATGAAAACAGATGGAAGGTGTAAATGAGAAGATTCAATTAACATTTTTTCTCCTCATATGAGTTTCAAGAAGAAATTCCCCCAGGATTAAAAGTGATCCTTTAATTTAAGAAATATCTTTTTTTGTCTATTCAAAATAAAAAAAATTAATGTCATCATATGCCCTTTGGTTCAGCCTGGGAAACTGAGCACTTATAGGTTCCTGATATGACTACAAGAACAATAAAATCAAGCAAGCCCAAAAACAGGCAGTCACTGCCTAACAACCAAATGGCAGAGCCTTACGCATACTTATTTAAACAGGAGAAAAAAAATCTACAAGAGTTTGCTGTAAAATTAAAAATTCATGTAATGTTTACACTATCAAACACAATAAAAATATTTTGTTTATTAAGATGGCTACAGACATAATAGACCTTAATCTCATTTGATGTTGTTGGATACAGATATGCTTTTAATGAAACTACACTAGAGCATCAGTACAGTAAAGAGAAATATAAATAAATTGTTTTTATTTAATTATTAGTCTAGAGGGGTGATGCCAGCTTAATTTAAATGCAGACACTGCCTAAACCTCCAATTTGCATCATAACACGCTTTTGTATAACTTAAGATTTTTAAGAGTGTTTTATAACCGAGTTATAACCAGGCCTGTAAGCAGTATCTTGAAGGTAGCCTAAAATAACATAATTACATTATATTGAAATACATTCCACTAACAACAATCACACTTGGGAAGGAAAAAAATTTGCTCCAAAGGCTGTGTTTATCACACCTCCATTTAGGATCTGAAGTGCAAAGTCAGAACTTGAAAGCAGAAAACAAGTTAATTTTTTAGTCACTGAGAGAGACACTCAGAAGTTTCCATTCTCCTAAAATCTTTATATTTTCCCTGCTTTGTATCGCAGAAGTTTATGCACATTCATAGCCTGTCAAATACACTGTTGAATTTTCCAAAGCAGTACCTCACCTGCCTTATGGTACCTTGAATATTATTAATAAAAGATGTCTTTTTTTCTACTTTCATCATTGTTTATAAGTTTCTTTTTTTCCGATATAAATCACAGTTTATAGTAAGCACATGTTCAAGCCCTGCTGATCAAAACATAACGAATAAAATAATATTGCTGACCTATTTAACGCTGCAGCTCTCATCATTAGGTATGAAGATTCATTGTGGTTCCAGGGACTTGAGCTACAGCTGAGAGTAGTCCTGGATTTCTGAATTTCTTCCATGAGTGGGAAGAGTCACTAAATAAGAAATACATACTGGGTGAGAATGAGGTGGCAGTTCCTGCTGAAGGTTTTAGGCCCTGGAAAAGGCTGGTTTTATGGGAACTCTGAGGCAGTTGCAGAGAAACTCTCAGATCATCATTCTGCTCTGAGGATGGCACACTGCTCTTCAGTTCTGCTAGGTGTCCAGGTATCCCTTTTGCATGGGAAGGATTCACAGCTGAACCTCCCATCCCCCGATCTGAAGTTAGCTGTGTCAGCCAAACCAGTGTGATTTACTTTTTACATTTTCTTGGAAAGAGAAGATATATACCATTAAATTACAAAATAAGGTGTCTTGCAATTATGTCTTGCATTTCCTATAAGGGAGACATTTACTGTCACAAAGTTGTATCCAGGAGACTATTAAGGGCATAAAGTCAGCTCCTGCTGCCTCTGACTCAATCTGTAGAAAACAATTAAACATTCAGTAGCCCAAAGAAGTCAGCAGAACATCTGTTCTATGTGTCTGTCCCATATATGTATATGGAAGACCCAGGAAAAGCTGCTTAATAGTTGAGGATTTTCTATGAAGTAAAACATCTGAAATGCAAGAGATTAAGAGGTCTGAGAATGTGTGTCAGGCATTTTCAGGAACATGATCCAACTCAGAATATCTTGTAACTTAGTTTTTAGGATGAAAGAACAGTAACTGAATCCAAATGCAAATCACTCAGTGGTAGAGAAAGGAGCTGAAGTAATGCATTAGAACAAAAAAGGAGTAGTCTCCATCTTTCTAATCATACCAATAATGTTATTTGAGATCAGTTTCTGGACTGAGTTTGAGAATATAGAAAATAAATTGCTGGGTAAGTGACTATTGCAAGGATCTTCTCAGAATGTAAGTGTAAAGCTGCCTGATAGCATCACAACTCAAATTTGTGCACACGTCCCCAGAAGAAATATTGGAGCAGAGTAAGGTTCCCCAGCTTCCTACTCATTTTTGTAACCCTCTACTGGGCTCATTCCAGGAGTTACGTTTGTCTCTTTCTTGTGCTGAGAAGCCCAGAACTGCATACAGCATTTCAGGTGAGGCATCACCACAACTGAGTGGAGGAGCAGGATCACTTACTCAACCTACTGGCAATGAACTTCCTAATGCATCATAGGATACCATTGGCTTGCTTGGCCATTCATGTATCAAGTAGTGGTGAAAGAAGAACCCAAAACTGTTCCAGCTGAAAAAATTATCTTTGAAAGGATAAATAAAGGGGATATAATTTAATACAAACATGGTTTCACAGATTCTTTAGAAGAATAAAGCAGAAAGTTTGCTACTGTGGAATCATCTACAGGTTTTTGATAAAAATAAATGTGCATAGAATTTCTAACTCTAAAATTTGTACTTTTCACTTAAATTTCTTCTTAAATAGAATTCTTACTCTTCCAGTGTTTCAGTTAATATACCGAAAATACACGGCTAACTTTTCTTTACCATGCTAGTGACAATGATATACTTTTACGTTATCTTTTCAAACTCAAGGATGAACTTATAAAAATTTATAAAACTTATTAAAAATCTTTCCTCGTAAAATTTTGTCTAACATGTAGCCGCTATTAAAACTCACTTAAGAAAACTCCTTCCGTCCCTTAGAAATAGAGACATCTGCACCAAACATACCATTTGTTTTATAATGCACAGCAACTCTGCAACAAATCATCAGAAGTATGTGGCAGCCTCTTTATCTGTTAACAGAAAGATATACAAGCTGACTAGACAGACAAAATATGATTTCTTATACTCAGATGTGGCTGGGAATTAAGAGTGTTCTAGAAAAGATGATTTGTTATACTTTATAAGTGTAAGAGGTCTGGGTTTTAGTTTTACTTTTTTTCATAGAGTAAGTATGCAGTACTTTCTGTTTACAGATAGTTTTGAATGAAAAAGAAAAGTTAACACTATTTTCTAATAAACATTGCAGTTAACAGAAACACAGCATTTGCAAGGAAGTTTTATCCTGAGTGAATGGGAGCAACTGAGTACAGAGTACATAAATGGTACAATAGCAAGTGAGATAGTGGAGATAAAGGAGAAATCATTTCATTCTCCTAATTCCTATATAAAATATATAATGCCATTCTTCCCCTGCTTTGTCCCTGGCACTATGCTACATGGGGATTAGGTAAAAAGCTTCATTGAATTCTTTCTCTGTTGTATACAAAAGAGATGGACTGTACACAATAATGTATGTCTAGACTATCCTTTGAGAATAGTCCCCAAGGCCATCCTTACAACAAGATTTGCTGTTCAAATGGACAGTGAACATGAAAGTGGAGTCCAAGAGTGCTGAGAGAGTGCTGAGGGCGCAGACTTCGGGCCACAGGGGAACCAACCTAGACAAGCTGCCTGGGGGCTGCCTGGAGACCTGCATATATGGGAAGGATGTTGACTATTGCCTACATATGGCTTCAGAGCCCTCTTACTGTCTGAAATGTGAATTATTATGAAGTATTCAGATAATTTAAAATTAGTCACTTTAGCAAATCATTTGCCCAGCTAGGAATATTTAATTAGTTATATAAAAATAAATTTGCATTTCAAGCAATTAGTTTGTCCATTTACTCACAGTTTACTCTGTAGATTTTGTTTCTTCCTAAATCAGGTCTCAAATGAATATGTATTTACTTCAGTTACTCTTAAAACTAATGGTTTACCAATAGCTTAATTTTTACTGTCAGTAACAACGTTCCCTCTCTTTCAGCGCATGTCTTGTGAAAGAAATGTACTGTTTATGGTAGTGTGTTGAGGAAGCATTTAGACTGAGGTCTTCAAAGCATCATACAGATTGTACCTGGCATACTGGAGTAACATAAAAGCATGTACTCTTTTGAGAAGCAGAATTCTCATTACATTGATGGGAACAGTTAAACCCCTTCAGCAAATCATCAGATAAAATCATCAGACTAGAGGGAATGATGGAACTTGAAAAATGTGAAGAAATTACAAAGAGAAAATGGCAAACTCATTGAAAATTGACAAGGTTGAAATAAGCTGTTTTTCAGTGATGGATGCCCTCTAGATTCATCTCTCTCTTGGAGCTACCCATCTTGACCAATTCATGCAGGGTTTTCCATAGGAAGGACAGACCTCAAAACACCTCTTCGTTAAGGAAACTTCTGCGTCTGATCATAGGAGAGCCACTCTGGCATTCCCACCCACTCCTGTACTAGGACTGAGACCTCTTCACAGCGGGCGGTTCCAGTGACCCAACGGGTGCCCTGTTTGACTCCCCATACACACACACACAGCTGGACAAGGTTTCTTCACCTACTCAATGCCAGATTTCCCATGGCAAAGTCTCAGACATCCAGATCCTTGAAACAGTTTAATTTTTTATACAATAAATCACAAAACTACAGCTCAAACTCCAAGGAGGGACACAGAAGAAAGGACTTTCTGATTCTTTCATAACCTCACAGTCCAAGTGCATGAAAGTCTAGGATCCTCAGCTCCTGCCGTGTCTCTCAGTGGCCAGTCTCCTGTTCGGGCCACAGGTCCCTATGTTTTTTGCTATGCAAAGGGGTGGTTAACAGCCTCTTGCCTGGGGGTCCCACCACCCAGAGCTCAATCTTCAGCTGGCACTGAAGCTTCACACTGAGATACCTGCACCAAGTGTGTTCCCTTAACACCTTAACTGGCAGAAAGGTTAAGGTTAGCTGGCAGGTCCTTATTTGTTTTCCTGAGAGGCAGAACAAGAAGCTCCATTCTACTGAGAAACATAAGCACTGTCCCATGGACCTGTGGTCATTAGTAAAATGCTCTTCTGTCATTTAAAAAAAAAAAAAAAAGCTATAAGAAAATTTTGAGCTCATTTAGTCAGATTTACATTTTTTGGTCTGGTAATTTCATTCTGAAAATTTTACTAGACTTTCTCTTCTTCCTTGTGCATAGATACATTCAACACTTCAATATTATTTTTAGAGTTCTCATACTAAGACTTTCCCTCTCCTCCTCTTCCTCTTATGCTTTGGGACCAATAACCCAGCAATAACTGCAGATGTGCTCTTTGACATCTTGAAAGTATGCCTGCCATTCATCATCTTAGGTGCTACCTTACATCCTACAATAACCATTATTGTTGCATTATGAAGGTAGTGATGGATCAATAGCAGGCTGCAATGGCAGCAGTAGATTGTAATGAAAGTTTCTTGTTCATTGAGTGTTAATGCTAATAGCGACATAGTTAATGGCTCAAAAAAAATACTCCTACATTCACTTTTAATTTATGGTGTTGTGTATTCTTGTAGGTTAAAATACTGAAAGTGTAAGGACTGTATTGATTTGGTTTGTTTTCTAATATATTCCAAAAGATAACTGACTCAATCTTATGTTTCATCATGGCTAGGCTTCGCGAAGGAAGATTTGAGAAGGGTTCTACCCACGCTTGCTACAAGCGCGATCTTATGTTTAGTTCTACCTAAATAGCTCCTGACTTGTGACCTTCCTTCCAAAAGAAAATCAGGCCCTAAATTTTGTCTTATCTCAATAATTTCTGGCTCCTGCAATTGCTTCGGACTCCTCTTTCACCTGAGTACTACTATTGCTATAGCACTTTTCCACTGAAAACTCCTGTTTACTTATATGACATCATAAATTATAACTCCACTCACAAGTTCAGCAATTTTTTTGGATATTTTAGTTAGTAATGTTGACCAAAATGATCATTTTATATATATTTTGGGCTAGAATGTGAGGCCCAGCTTGGCTTGTTCTAATATAAAGCCATTATATACAGAGTTAATTTTTGAGGGATTAGAATATCTGCTGCTTTTTCTCATTCAGAAAGCAAGAGACGTTCTCCTTAATTCATGGTTAGTTTAAAAGCACATAAAAATATTCAGGTTTTTGACTGCAATATTTTAAGGGGAAACACAACATGACTTGAGGAACTAATGAAATTTATTGGTTCAGAAAGCCATTTAAAAATATATGGTGAGACACCGTAAGTTTTTCAAAACCTACATTTTAAGGTTTCTCTGGAAGTGCATTTATTATGATCCAAAATAAATAAATAAACAAGCTATATATTTCACAATCTTTTAAGAATTGTACCTATTGTGTCAAATAAAGGTAAATATTTTCCAAAGTGGTCTAAGTGATTCAGATAGTTAATGTCTGATTCTAAAAATAACTCATTAATTGTAGAATTTTCTTGAAACTATTTAGACATAACTGTTGGGATAATATATAACAATGATATTGAAATCCCCACTGGGATTGATTCACACTCTGGGAACCCAGATATCTTAAAAGCTGATGTCTGCTAATCATTGTTCAAACCTCTTTTTCCTTTGAGTGAAGCTTAAGAAAATGACTGCTTAAGACACTTCCAAAATTAATCACACATTTATAAAACTTAATAATTTTTACTCAATAACATTACTGTTGCAGTTTCAAACTATATAAATTCCTCGAATTTGGTAAATAGACCTGGTTTTATGACGAAACCTTTCTTTTCTAGGGCATATCTCTGTGCATTCTTCTTGCATATTTTGCAGTAAAATAGCACATTTAGAATAATCAATATACATTATATATGTTATATAAAATGTAATAAAAATGTACATTATAAAAATGTATGTTTTCCTTATATTATAAACATATCAGTGGTCATTAGTGGGCTTGGAAATGATGTTGGTATTGAGGATATTCAGTGTCTTGAAACTGAAACATATTTTCACTGGATAACTTAGGTTTACTCCAGTATATTTGTTCTATGCACATCTTGCATTTTCTTTAAGAGATTTCAACTTATCTACTGTCTCCAAACAGGTGAGAATAATTCAAGAAACTCATCAGTGTACAAAAATGTAAACATTTAGCAAGTAGTTGACTATTTAGACCATAGTATGCAGCTTACACAGTCATAGTGACTTTCCAAAATCTTGGGGTCCTTGTGACTTATATTTCTCTCTGAGGCATTTTTTATTTTTTCAGGTGTTAAGGAGGCACTTAGTGCTAAGCGTTTTTCATTGCTTTGTTCACAAAGCTGTGTTCAGTCTGAATAAGCAGAATTATTGGTATAGTTTTCAGAGCTATGAGTTGTGTAAGTCCAAGATGTGTACTTTGTGCCTGTGTGGTTTGTCTCTGTGCAAAACAAGCAAAAAAAAAAAAAAAAAAGGCAAGCATTTCAAAGATTCTGGCCCCTATCTCTGAAAACAGATTATGTAACAGCACAGCACTTTCCATTCATCATAGGGGAAAAATCTTCTCTTTCTATTTAGTTTTGCTTTCATTTCTCGCTACATCCCATAAATAAATTGCATTATTTGGCTTTTATCTCTCTGGATAATATTTTGTATAGCTTTTATTCTGTTTGAGTCACTTACATGGACAGATGGAGTGGAATCCTACCTGCTGGCAAGAGTTTAATTTGTGACAGGAACTCTACCAGTCTTTCTTACCTCAGGCTGTTTATGGCATAACATGAGGAACTATCATTTACTCTTGTGATAGTGAAGCAGATGTTGTTCTGCCCTGTGTAATCCCCACCTGGCACCATTTGAGTTGCCTATAGCTGTAACACATGCAGCCAAGAGGTCAGTCTACACGTCACTTGTGCTCTTTAGAATGACACACATTGTTACTGTGTAGAAATAAGAAAGCAAAATTCTTCTGAGAGGCCTTTTGGTTTTCATGGAGGCAGCAAACAGCCAGCCCAGTCACTTCTATTCAATTCAAATTTATGACTGAGTACTTTTCAGTGATGGATGGCTGTACTGGCAACATAGCCAGGGGGAGAACAAGCAAAACCTGGGTAGCAGTTTTTCATGTTCAAAAAAGAACGTGAGTATTGAACTTTCATTTCTTTAAATGGATTATACTCAAGATAGTGAAATTAATGCACAGTAGTGGAATTATGAAAAACCTTTTTGTTTTGATGGTTTTAAGCATCTGGATTCCCCCTTCCTGTCGGGAAACAATATCAGAGAAGAGTGTTCTCTTAAGACATCTGTGAATATTCTTTAGCATTTCTTTCACAATCCTTCTAGCTTTCATAAAGGGTGAGGGATTCCCTTCTAAGTATGTGGCCACCCAGAACTTTTCTGCCAAATGACATGAATCATCTTATCATGAACAAAGGGAGAGGCAGTTGTAACACCCCTGTATATTAGCACTGGCAAAGAAGGAATCTGGAAAGATTTTCTGAAAGATGCTTATTACACGACAGGTTAATGAAGATATTTTTAGGATGAGGCACTACTCTGGGTTTAGCGTGGCAAAACAGAACCTGAGTTATAATTAGGCCCATATATAATGTGGAAAGTCATACGTAGTAAAGATCGATAAGAGCAATTTTCTATTAAATATTACAAGTCCCCAGCTTTCTCATCCCCACCTCACCTACAAAATAGAGAGAAACACTCATACATATTTTGACTGCATAAAGCCTTCATAAGGCTTACTCTAATGGGCTGTCATACTGTTATACTCTCCCTTATATGAATTCCCACCTGAACTTTCCCAGTGTGAAAAACAAGAAAATGCAAGTCTGATAATATGATGTTTGCTTACTTTAATGGAAATCTATATTTATATTTGTATTTATTGAAAATGGGCTTGAATTTGAAATACTTCTCTCTGGTTAACTAAAGGTTTGCTATTACTTTTTAATATTTACTTAAATAAAACTTTTATAAAATAATTTCTTTTGTAAGAAATTACTTCAAAACCAGTTATGGAGCAAGCTTTTAATTTACCACTAATTATTTTCAAATAATGCAAACATACAGGGCGAAAAGCTTTTTTTTTTTTTTACTGAAAAATCACAGGGTGTTTACTGATCCAGTCTTGATTTAGAGAAAGCAATCAATAACCTCTTTTTTAATACTGGTATCTCTGACAATGTTCAGATTTTTAAATTATAGTTAAATAACACTTTGCATCTACCTCGCAGAGCAACTGAGACTTCCTCTGAAGGATCTGGAAAACTGAGAGAATTAAGCAACTGTAGTATCCTATCTCAGTCCTTCAAGGCAACCCTTTTTTGGTCCACCAAAAAATCTTTCCTGAGATGTCAATGTTTTTCTTGGTTTTTTTTTTTTTGTTTGTTTGGTTTGGTTTGGTTTTTTTGGTTTTTTTTTATTCTATGTTTGTTAAAAGGAAAACATTCCACTACAATGAAGAATTGTTTGGAGTGGGGTGGAGAGACTATGGAGTGAGAATCAAATATACATAAAGTCTAGAATAACTTTCTTTTTATTTTTTTTTCACCAGTATGATGAGTCACGTATAGTTAAAATAAGATCTAACACAATCTATAGCTATCATCATCATGTGACGATGGTTTGTACTGTTAGAAAACATAAATTGTTGTAAAAAGAACATTGATTATGTTTTATAAATCATTCAGTGCTTTAATTCCCTTTAAACAATAAAAGTGTAAGACATATGAATAGAGATATTGAACTACTGAATAATCAGGGATAGTCTTGTAATTGCTAGCCTGAATTATAACACTGAAGCAAGCAATCCAAAAGTTAAAGGTTAGCTTTCAATCTATTGATTTAAGATGACATATTCCCATAGAGTACTATGGTTAAGACTATCCCTATAGAGCTACGTGAAACAGAACAGTATGACTTCTCATTTTTGCCATCCCTAGGAAAAAGTAGAATCATTAGCCAATAATAACAGAGAAAAAAAGCCTATTAAAAGTATTATAGGTATCAAACCAACATGATGACATAAAAGTAAGAGTGAACAGAGACACTGGCCCACAGGGGATGAAATAATAGTTTTTTCTCCTGCATTTTAGTGTCTGAGGTAGAGTCCATTTGGGTTTACATTTTTCAGCAGCAACAATCAAAAGTGCCAAGACAGTCTCAAGTTTTGATTTCATAACAACTTTCATCCTTTGTAACTGCTCTCATTCATTAGTATCTGAGAAAAAAAGGTGATGAATAACAGATTTTGACAGAAGTTAACTATGAATTATTATTCCAATAAAATAATTTGCAGCATAACATTGAAACAGGAATAAGTGCTCATTCAGAACCGTTTTATTATTGTTTTTAGAATAAAGTACATTAGGCACACTATGCTTAATTCAGAAAAATCATGTGAGAAAGAGGAGTATGACTAAGAAGAAATTCCCTGAAAAATTCATATTTTAAGAATATGTTTATAAATACTATCTGAGAGTAAGCAACAAATAAGATAATTTCTTAAAGGACAGTCAAGGGAGAAGTGACTCATCAGTGGAAGTCATGTGGAGGCAGGGAGAAACATCAGGAACATTTATGAATCTGATCTTATGTATATAGGATAAACATGAAATGAAAGCAAAAACAAGTCAGTTAAGCTCAGTCAAAATCACTAAAGATTAATCAAAAAAAAAAAAAAAAAACAGAAAATGTAATTTTGAGTTTCCTAGTAATTCTTCACTCAGAAAAGCCACTCTAAGAAAGGTAGTTTGGGGACGGTAGGTCTGGAGTAGGTATGGGTCACCTGAGGTAAGTCACCTATACATGGAACTCTTTCAGACACTCCCTGCGTTATGTGCTACTCATTAGAATCTTTTCAAATTTATAAGAGTTAGAAACTTCATCCAGACATTTGGTATGAAAACTCCATTTTGATTTCCTTACAGTAAAGTTTTTCTAGACTGAGAAACAAAAGATGTTAGAAAGCAAGAAATGCTACAGTCTGCCCTCTACTGTTACTTGCAATTTTTAATTGAGAAAATAACTATTATATTCCCTCAAAATAGTAATCTAACTGCACGAAGTTTTTTAAATATTGGGGGTTTCTATTATCGTTATAATTTTAAACTGCCATCCACTCATGATCACCTGTAAACAGGGGTGACCACGGGCTCGGCGTGCTCCTGCAGCTGGTGCTGGGTGGTGGGGGACCCTCTCCTGCTCCCGCGGCTCTTCGCCGTG
>JAYRBT010000093.1:55721833-55736149 GCA_036023395.1 Myiotriccus ornatus | reverse complement strand
CGATGCTCGTGACTGCTGCCTGTTCAAGGACAGACGTGTTGGTCACGTAATCCGTCCAGTGGATGTTTAGGATTGTATGCAGGCAGTGCTGATAGAAACGTTCTGAGAGACACAAGTGGTGGCGGTAAATGACCCGCGATTCAGATCCATTTTCACTAAATTTGGCCAAACGTTTTTGCTACTGTTTTCTCCTTTTAGGCACACAAAAAAAGATAGCTGAAAAACATCGAGGAAACTGTTGCTTTTTCTCAGTGTTTTTGTTTTATTAAAAAAAAAAAAAAAATACTTTTATTGGTTGTGGTTATTTTTTAGAATGCCTTTCTAATTATTACCTTAATTGCATTCCTGTCAGAGTATGTAGGCTTTATTAATCAATAAGACAATGATCCTCATAATGAGATTATACAAGCAGCAACTAATCATTATCTCATCATCAATCTCTAAATCAGTTTCCCATTATTAAAATCCACAATATTCTTTAAGTTCCTCAACAACAATATTTTACAACCACCGTGTAAGTTACAGCATAGATGTTTTGACTGTTGACTGGGGTTTGATTTTCTTGCCAGCTGTAGTGTTCTGAGCTGGACTTGGTACATGAGATGTTTTAAGTCAGTAGCAGCAACATCTACCATACCTACTGACTGGGTTTCACCATGGAGGCTACAGATGTTTTGAGCTGTATACATGTCCTACCACTACTGCTAGACTGGCACTGAAAACTAGAAAAGTGTTTTCCACTTAACTGTCTACAGAAAATATGCGTGAAATATGGTGCAGATGCTCTCAACTAACACATAACTTGGAGAACATTACAGAAAGTCAAGTTGTGCATGCCCATGCGGCAACAGCCAACACAGCAGGGGCTGTGGAATGAAAGCCAACATGAACTGGGTATTCTCCATACAATTCTATAAGTACCAGCATTCCCGGAATGCATGTGTATGGGCTAACAGTGGATAGTTTGCATGCTGCCACCTCATGCTACCATGCTGGCTCACAACCTTCTCTCCTTGGCTCTGACATGCTGGCCATGGAGCAGGAAGGTTGTGTGCCTCATTAACTACAAACATACTTGCGAGTAAGCGTGCTTTTTTATCTGAGCCCATTTAATCATTCACTGTCAATTTCATCTCAGACTATGACAGCCTACCAGCTAAAGCATGCTGAGCAGATAATCCTCTTTTCAAAGACAAAAGCGAGCCAATGTGATAGATACTCATCTAAGGGCAATACACATTAAAGGCATATCTTTTACCTCCACTCTTCCTGCACCTCAGCAGAATAATTTAACATTCCAGAAAAACATGTTTCTGGCATTCCTGTAGAGTTAATCAAAGGGAGAAGGTCCCTCTTTCAGTAGGAAGGTGGTTTCCTGCCCAAGATGAGTGACTGTTTGTGAGAAGTTGACAGTTCAAGCAGCTTATAGAGAGAGTCATAGGGACAGCAAACCAATGGCCTGTAAGTGCGTTGTTATTTATACGGCACAGTTCTTATGTTCCTGCACTTTCCATTGTGTTTTCCAATGAAACTTTTTCCTTGTAAGGCAAATCTTAATCAGTAGAGCATTTAAAAAGATACAACTTGTAATCATTAAAGCTTTAAGTGACTGCATTCAAATGGACATTCAAAATGTAAATAAGCCTAAAGCACAGATATTTCTAAGAAATAAAAAAATAACATAAAAAATAGGCAAGTAAATACTGTGTATTCCTATCTGCAATATTAAATTAAGCAACAGCTTTTTTCCACCTTCTTTGTCTCTTCTTAAAATAAGAAGGAAAGCTTAGAGAAAGCATTAAGTAACAGCAGTAACATTGTAAATTCTGTGACATACTATAATCAGAGCATAATTATCTAACTTAAATATAACATTGATTCTTCCAAATATTACAAAGAAATAAAGTAAAAAACAGTGCTGCATGTCTGCACCAGCCCCTGTTTTTCCTTTAGGAAAGCAACTCATGCTAAAAATTAATAAACATAATGAAGTTTCCTGTTACTTCTTAACTAACATCTTTTTCACCCTTCAAAAGCCCAGATAAATTTAAAATGAACAAATGACTTATCTGCTTCCAGGTTTTCATGTGTTTCCAGTCTTTTCTCATAACTTTCAATTTACCAGTTTTAGTTGCTTTTTAAAAAAATTTGAGATAAATTCTCAATTGATCCTCTGTCCTCATCTTAGCCCAGAAACCTTGTCCCATTTCCTCACTCCTGTAATCCCTGCTGAAAAACACACTTAAGGTTACCAAGGATTAGAACTATAAAAGTATTTTCCCACACCTTCCCAGGATTTTTTTCTTCTATCATAGCAAATTAACTGTTTATTGTGGTTATTTTTTTCTTTTCTGTGCTAATCAGTCCATTTGGGATACTTTCCTAATTTGTTTTTCATGGTCTGCATATTGAATTCAGGTAAATTACTAAGATAATTGCTGTCCCACTCAATATGAGGAGAACCAGGTGTCTCCTGCGTGCCTGGAATCAGTATGAAGCTTGTGTGAGCCTGATCATAGTCCACTATGCATGAAGGAGTTAGTGATAATGTAAGATTATCTGTGTTTTTCTCTTCTCATAGTGTTAATGTTAAGAAAATCAATTATAAATATTACCCTACAGACTCTAAGATGACTTTCTTACAGGTATCATATCGTGCCGGCATATCCTAGTGAAAACACCTTGCATGCAATATAAAGAAGTAAAAAAAAGACCCACAAAATTCTAATTGGCTTTGAAAAACTTCAAATTAGTTTTGAAAAAAAATTGTGTCAGAAAATACTTGAACCCTTGGGGTTCAGAAAAGTTTACCTATTTGCCTATCAGAGAGAAAACTTGTCCCTTCACTTGGATCAAAACACTTCAAAGATATAAAGTGTCTTGGATAAATATCTGGATTATCCAAATATTAGCAGAAAAAATGGTAGCACCTCTAGAAATAGATAATTTTAAACTCTAAACCTTCATGTTTCAATATTTGTCATAGATAAGATCTTAGACTCAATCCAGGTGTAATAAAACTGTGATCAGCTTTGTCTATTAAATGAAAAATCTTTGTCTATGAGAGTCTAGAAAAGATCCACCCATTTGTTTTCAGGAATAGACCACCACTGACAACAACAGAAGCCAGTTCCTGCAACTATACAGTGGTAACATTAGCCATTGAGGTCATTGTATCAACTTGAGAAAAAGGTTGAAATTCATATACAGAGTATATGAAGAAAACATGAAAATGCACTGCCTTACATGAAAGGAACATACTGCTGACAATTTTAGTTGATTTAAAGGTAAATTGTTCCTGCAATAAGTGATATTTTTCACAGAGAGATGTCTAATTTCTGTCCTTACCATTTGGAAAAACAGTCCTCTAAACATATACCTTTTTTTAATTAAAAGTGTCAATCTGTTAGAAAGTTACTGGGCAGACACTTCACACAAGGGCAAGAAAAATAAGAAGTTAAAACATGGGTTTTTTTCTATCTTTTTTTTCCAAATGTGAAAGGGTTTATAACTAGAAGATAGCTATTCAATATGTAAATAGTGCAAAAAGGCTTCATTGATGGGTAGGTACTATAACATCTTTTAAAGAGATTTCTACTTTGGCAATTTTTTTCCACTATAAATAATAAACCTGAATTTTCTGAGACTGGACCTTGCTCTGTTTCAGGTGAGAACATTTCCAGGTGAAAACATTTCCTTTTCTTTAGTGATGAATTTCTGGCCAGTTAGGTCATGTCATCAGCTTAACTCGACAAAGTCCATGTACTGGGCATCTGAAGAAAGATGAGGGTCCTGTCAGGAAGACATAAACAAAACCTGAAGTTATTTCAAAGCCAGGGGAAGCCTGATATAGTACTGAGAAAAGACAGAGAAATTAGTATAATAATTCAGGATTAGGTAGGATGAGACCTTTCTTTCCTAACAAAACTAACCATCTTTCAAATGTGATTAGAATAAATTATTTTATTTCAAGCTTTAACCTATAGATACTCTGTTTTCTTCCATGAGGCAGTCAACTAAATATATATGGTTTGATTGTAAGAAGAGACTGATGATGGTAAGCCGTACATGCAATTTTATATAAATAAACATCCACATATGTTATAACTACCAAGTCCTTACAGATCAGCAAATGTATCACAGAAGATGTTATTCATATGAACTGTTCTCTCTCTCCCTTTTTTAAAGTTTACTTAACGTTCTTTCTCCAAAAAAGTTCATGGGCTTGTTATATGTTGGTCTGATAAAACTATCTTCTCTAAAAAATCTAGTAAAAATGAAAGGCAGGTTCCAGAAATAAAACAGTAGTTTAAAAATAGTATAGAAACTACTAAAAATGTAATGAACAGCAAAAAAAGAAAAGCAGAAAGTACAACAGAAATACAATTGGGTTATTTATATAAAATGGTTGCTTTTTTGTGTGGTACAAATGCTAACATTTCTACACAACTTTAATAATCTTTTTAATACATATTTTTAATGATCTTTGAATAAAGTGTTAGCTACAACAGTGAAAATTGTTCTGAAAAATATGGATTTGCAACATTATTTATATGTAAAGCAAATATCTAATGAATTGCTGTATCTGATTATGACTCAGGGCAGAATTTAGCACTAGCATAGGCTCTCTCACAGATAGGTTCCTTAAAATATAAGAAAATAATCTAGTTCCCTTCTACCTGAAGTGTATTCTGATAACAATCCATATATAAAAAATGTATTCTCATCAGACATCTATCTTGTTAGACTCTTGGGTTAAAATATTTTAACATTACAGAGATGTCTACATAATAATGAAATATTTAAAGTGAAAAGTTTTAACCTCCTTCTCTGCCCCTTCAAATTTATGCTATTGTTCCAAAAATACATGTTTTTCGCAGAGTTATGTGTCTAAGAAACGGATTGTTTGTGTAGAAAGTGCTCAAGAGTGATATGACCTGATAAAAAGGCTTAAAAATGTCTAGCCATGTGGCAATTTGTTCACATTACTCCATAAGGTGCACTAAGAGAAGAAACAAATAGCATAAAAGTGGGCAAGAATTATGTGACAGTTAGGATGACTGTGTCAGTAAACATTAAAATGTAACTAGGAACACAATCAAGAGAGTGCAAATTCCTATACATCAGATGGAATTTGCTTGCCATCCAAAACCACATCTGAAGTAATTCAGAGATTTGGCAGGAGCCAATTCCCATTGTTATTTTCCATTTTTAAAAAAATAAAGACTGGGACCGGATTCAATGATACATTATACAACCACGACTTAAGAGTGGCCTCTCTGAGTGAGCCCACCACAGGTCATGGCTAGTGGAGAATGATGAAGAAACAAAAATAAGAAGAGGACAAACAAAGAACAAAAAATTGAAATTCATTACCATCCCTGTTTCTTCTAACACAGGTTACATTTCTGTCATCACATTTATGATTTTTTCATAGACCATCCATTAGTTTTTTTTCTAACCCTTTATAAGAAAGTTCTGGCATGAAATGAAGATTATGTCAAAAAATTCTGTGGCAAAACATTTCAGTTCATGGAAGACTTTTTGTTGTTTTAAACCTGTGTGCCTGGCAAATTCAATAGGTATCCCTCTTTTACTCTTATGGAAAATAAGAGTAAAATATTCTCTGTTTACATTCCTTGAATCTATAGATCTCTCTACTGTTGTCTCTCAGTTCTATATCTCCCCAACTTCAAGAGCTTTATGTTTAACCTCTCTGTATTTTGAAACAGTCACAGACCTTTGATTAACTAGTCATCCTTCTTTGAAATATTTCCAAGATTTGTCAGGTTGTTTTGAGATTGTGGGACAAGAACTATGTGAAATTTTCAATTGATTGAGCAAATTCATTACTACTTTTTTACTTCATATTCTGACTTAAAAGAAATTCAGTAGGTTTGTAAAGCATTTTTTTCCACACAAGATTTATTTTCCCTTTGCTTCCCTTTGTTATAGAATTCTCATTTGTTGTTATAGAATTTCTCTATGCATTTGCTAGCTTTATATTTATGTAATTCCTGATAATGTTAGCTGTATAGAATTCAGAATTTCTAGTATGTATTTATTAAACCCTGTCTTAATGCCCTACTGGAAAATGTGTACCATAATGGATATCTGTCTTTTAGACCTCAGGCAATTATAAAAAAAATTTGTACACCATTTTATACACCGTAGTCAATATTTTCTAAAACTCGTAGTTGAGTATTTGTCACTATTCATCCCATGGCCTTGTTCTCAAACTGTCACTGAATACTTCTTGCAGTTAGATTCATTACTCTGTAAGAAGAAACTTGGTTAAACTGATTAGTAGCAAATACATTTATATTCTTTTGAGAGACTTTTTTTCTAAATGTGTGTCCACCCACAAACTCATCATCCATGTTGAGCTGTTGTTGTGGTTTTGACTTTGGCCAGATTTTATTCCACATAAGATACAAAACAGAATAGAGTTTTGGAATGTGTTATAAATATCACGTTCAGCTGACATAATTAATAAGAGTCCCACGAGGAAGGCCAGAAAAAAAATTCAGGTTCACAGAAGGATTTTGTAATAGTGACAAGAGAGAAGGGGTAGGAGATAAGTTGCAAAAAGAAAGGCAGAAAGTGGGGGGTTTTTTTCCTCATTTTCAACAGCAAAATCTATGCAGTGAAAAAAGGTAAGAAAATGCTGCTTTTCCACATGCTTGATATTAATAGAAAATATTTTTGATAGCAGTGTTGAGAACAATTCAGCTTTATGTATAAAAATTACCCACTTATTTCTGTCAAAACTGATATCTATAAAGATTATCTGATACCAATACTGAGAGTGAGCAAAATGTTTCTAACCAGATAACACAGTAGAAAATTGAACAAAAAAGAGAACTCTTGAAAGCATGTTTTAGAAAACAATTACATTTGCTTCAGTAATCTGCAATCTTTGACATTTTGAGATTAATTAAAAAAAAAATCCCTTTTGGGTCTTTTTTGGTATTATTTTCATTTTCTATGGCCATGTTAATAAATGTCCAGTGACATACAATAAATCAGCTGCAGAACTGGACGTAGAACCAGCATCTCACAATTTCCTAAATAAATAAGAAAGGCCCAAAGTGAATAGCAAGAAAAATATCATTAGCCTACAAATGGTCACCTGTATCAAGATGGTAGAAATGAAAAAATGCTTTGGCTGTATGTACAGTTTATGATTTTTTGTGTTATGCATTCTGAATAGCACTCCATTCTCTTATGATTTAGTTTGTCCACTGCTTCTGATAGGGTATGACACCATTCAGTCTAAACAAGGCTATCATAATTTGGTCATAGATAATAAATAATGTACTCTATATATGAAGTAATAACCACTGGTATTTATACACAGGTTCATGGAATATTCTGTGTATACATCTAAATACAGAAAGCCTGTCTGCCTATCTCTAACATAAAGCTCATTGTATACATATTTATTAAATGAGCATGCAAACTCAGTGATATAAAAACATTAAAAAAAAAAAAAAAACCACCAGATTTTAGCTTAAAAAGAGTAATTTGTAACTACAGATCCTGGAAAAATCTCTTGTGAGACAACATAATCCGTTGGAAAACTTGCCATAGCCAAGTAGCAAGATACTTCCTCTCACTGTTCAGATCTTGGTTGACCTCAGGATATGAAATGGTGCGAACAGCAGCCTGTGATCTCAACCTTAGTCTCTATTAATACTCATGATAAAGGCAACTTACCTGCTTTGCACATTGTTTGAGAATTTATAAGCTGTGACAGGGAGAAGACATTGTGCCTTTTTGTGTTCTACCAGTGTACTGTGAATCTGTGACAAAGTATAGAAGCTGCTCTTAGTCTCAGTAAAAATACTAATACACAGTATAACTTGTTTCTATGCATTTTGAATAACATAGCTAACATTATAAATTTTGTTCAAGAAAATGTATCTCTTTTAAAATAGTGGGGAGGGGGTTGTTTGGTTTTTTGTGTCTGTGGTTTTTTTTGTTTGTTTTTTTTTTTGCCTACCTCTTATATTCTTTTCTATGATCCTCACAGTCAAAATTAATGACCTTTATTTTGAAAATGTTATGTTTGCAATTTGACTACTTTTGCCTAACCTGTTATCTTGAAAGAATGCTCTGAACATGGCTGACAGGATTCTGTATACAAAATTTTGACATTACAGTTTCTGTGATCATAAAATCATAGACTATGCTGAGTTGGAATGGACCCATCAGGATCATCGAGTCCAATTCCTGGCACTGCACAAGACACCCCAAGAATCACACCATGTGCCTGAGAGCACAGTCTAAACACTGCTTGAACTCCGACAGACTTGCTGCTGTGACCACTGTAATCATCAGAGGATAAGAGACAAACTCTCCACACTTTCAGCAGCACCATTAAACCTTACAGAACTGTAGCCCTCTGAGATAAAGCTGGAAAGTCAGGCACTGGTCTCCAGCCCAAATCATCCTTTTCCCTCCCCTCATAAATCCTATTCAGAATCCTAAATAATCCAGTTAAGCACTTTCCAGTTCTTTTGGTGACACTTTGAATAACAAGCTGAAATTCCATGCCACTCTAATTTTCATTTTTCCCTTAATTTCACTGAGCTTAGAATTAACCATCTGACAAGAGACCTTTGTCTCTTGATTAGCTTTCATATAAAAGACAATTTTTGATGTAGTATCTTTGGAGAGATCATTAATCCCAATGTAACAGTACATAGGATTAATAAGGAGACCACAGGCCATACATACATGGGTGAATCAAGTGTATCTTGCCAGAAAAAATGGAAAAAGAATTACAGAAGCATGATGGTCAAAGTATTGCGCTATACATGTAAATCATTTCCATGTCCACAGCTCATTCATCTGGCAAGCCAAAGTCTGATACAAACTGCAATGAGACTGGTTGAAAGAAATTATGCTCGTTCTGCTGTTTTCTTGTTTTTACATATTTCCTTTGGTCCTTTTCTATGTGTAGCATCCAGCTAGATTCCTCTTCACAATTTGTGCTGCACAGCACCATCTAAGATACCTTTTCTTGCAAAAGGTCTAAAGTGATAAGTATGAAATCTCTCAATTTAAGATGCAGCAACACACTGAGAGCAGCTGAGGGATTCTTTGTCAGGTAAATGTACTGAACTTCTGCTTCTACTCTCCTTCTTGTTCTTTAATTCTTTTAGTTTCAAATACAGCGGCTGTTACCTTTCATTCTTCAGCTAAGTTACCAACTATTTAATGATTTTGCAGTCTATCAATTGTTTAGTCATTTCCTTCTGCTTGCCAATTTCATTTAATATTCCAGACCTCTCCAGGCTACCCTGTGACTATGAGGCCATAAGAAATCTGTCTGCCAACAGGTATAAAACTAACACACAAATATGCTTTAAAAATCTATAGATGCAATGATCTAAGAAACAAATTAAAATCCAGTATAGAGAGCCATACTGACCACCGACTGTACTTGGAACTTCACCTATTTATGACAAGAGTGGATGCTACTGAATGTTTTTTAGAGATGTGTTTGAAAATGGAGGAGATTCTGTCCTCCTTCAATATCTACAAAACTTCACTGAAATGTTAGGCTTGTAAGGAGCTTAACTTAAAGGCAAATTTAGAAATTTTTAAATTTTTAGTTCTGATAATTATGACCCTTTCATATACAAATATGTTCACATGAAATATTAATTCATCATCTTTAGACTTGGTTAGGAAGGGATATATGTGCTGAATAGTAACATCCATTAATTCACAGGTAAGATGGTGGCACCTCAGTTTTAGCATTTAATGACCTTTTCCAGTTCTAGCCATCAGTTGAGACCATTGTGAATGTCTAGGATAAAAGATTCAGCCTTATCAGATTGCATTGGCCACTGCTGGGAGTGGCTATGGCTCCACTCCCAGTAGAAAATATAGTTCACTGAGGCCAGGACTACATGGGAACAAAATATAAAGTATCTTTAAGTTAAATAAAACTTCTGTGAAACAAACATTAGAAAACAGTGAACTCAGGTTCAGATTCATTTTTTTTGTCGAACCTGAAAAGTTAATGCTTTCCTAATATTTCTCACACGCAACTGTACCATAAAAAACATCTAGCCATTAAACCAGATGCGAATGTCTCTTAAAGAAATCATTAGATCAGGACTAGAAATTTTTCTCACCTACTTTTATGGTAGCTTTCTCATTTCATTTACTAAAAACTGTACAACTGTATTCATCTGTTCTTCCTCTGAATGAGATGTTATCTACGAATGTATATCTAAACACCTTTTAAAAGAAGCTTTGGTTGCTTAAAATAGAAATTATGGAGAAAGAAGGGAAAAAATATATTTTTTCATAAAGTCCTTTTTCTTTCTCTTTTCTTTTTTTTTTCTTTCAGGGCTTTTGATTTACCAAGAGTAAGGTGATTCATGATAGCTTCACTCAGAAAGCACATCAGCTAACAAATTTTAGATTTTTGGAGAGGCACTCCTAGTTGGGACTTCTACATAAAAGAATGTTTAGAAGCCACTGTACGTCTTCATACACTAAGCTCATGTGTATGACACATTTGTGTACATATGTGCCTGAATGTACATGTACAAATATCCAAATATCCAAAGAAATAAGCTTGTATGTTTGTCTATGTGCACGTACAAGCACACACACAGTCCCCTCTATCTACATATTTCCTGCTCTTTCTAACAGGTTGAAATGAATAGTCACAGGGTGTGACTAGTGTCTAATCCTAATAAAAAAATAAAATAATGACTTGCTGAGAGCCAGTGTAAAATTAGGAACCATGTTACAGCCTGGAAAAAAAATATCTAAAGCAGAGTATGCATATTAAATACTCTCCCAGATACCAGATATCTTCTCCCTGAGTTTGGCTCCAATTTCTTCTGTTTCATTTTGCTACAATGCTTAATACTGGACCCTAAAAAAAAATTATATTTAGCACAGTCCTTAGAGAAATTAATTTTCTCATTAGCTGTTGATGCTATTATAGGAATGTTGGGATGAACTGTGGTCTCCTGCTCACACTCTTTCAGGACTTCAACAACCTTTTCTTTTCCAAAGTCATTTTCTCAAATTTGTGAGATGATAAATGAGAGAAGCTTTTTCTCTGTGTTCAACAATAGTGTTCTTCTTGCTCATCTCTCCTTGCATAATTATAATTACGTTGCTCTTGCCAATATTTAAGGCTGTGTCAGCACTTCCGTTACAAAATCCAATTTTCAGGAGCTTGTGATAAGGCTGGTGTACTTGGCATTTGGCCAAGGCTGAAGAGAACTGGAAATCACACTGGTCAGGGCACTTGAAACCAAAATATTAGCAGTGATTTGTTTTGGGCTAGGCTCCATTTTTGGCAAGAAAGAATGGCTGACAGCGAGTGTGAGTGAAGTAAAAGAGATACAAGTATCTGATAATACAGCTGAGCTTGATACAGTGTCAGAGAACAGTGCAAGAGCAGGTCCAGTTAAGTAATAAAGTCTTTTATAAGGCAGCCAAATAATGTTGCCTTTTTTTTGGAAGAAGGCCAGTGTGGAGAAAATAAAGAGAGGAAGGACCCACAGCGTGACTGAGTTTGTAGTTCTCTCAATGCCAGCTCAATAACTCATGAAGAAGTCTTTAGCATAGAGCAATGAATACCTATGTACACTCTGCAAAGGAGGACAAACTGATACAATATTTAAAGAAAAGTGAGTTCCTTTTCAAAAGTGACTGGTGATTCTGAATAAGTATGATCTGAGGATTCAATGGTCCATCTGCTGCAGTGGTAATTACTTATGTTTGCTATTCTTATCCTTATTTTTAAGTTATACGCTTGCTTCAGATTATTACCCTTCAGATTCCTATGTCCTCTAGTTTGGCTACAAGCCTCACTCTTATTTCCAGGATGTCCCACATCCCTATTAGTCTTTATTCCTCTTTAGTCCTATCATGGCCATAGAGATATTTTTGCCATCTAGAAGTATTCTAGAGAATTTTGAACCTTTGCAGATTTAGAAGGGATCTGAAAATGCCAGAATTTTGTTACAAAATAAAAGTAAATTTTGAGCTTGTGTGTTTCCCTGAAATACACAACTTATTGAACATATTTATAATGGAATTGAGTTACAAGTGAAAAAAACAGAAAGAAAAAACAAGTCTTAAAACAATTTGTTTAATTAGAAATCTCTGACAAAAATGGAGCCACTGATAGGTAGTTGTAATGTTTTAACGTCTTTACATAGCTTTTATATCACAAACTTTTAAAAAAAGACTACATTGTGTTCCTTCTTTAAGCATGTTGGAATTAATCTCTTTGCAAATTCTCATAGAAATACATGTGGAATATAGAAATATTTTCAGTTTCTTTTGGATCAGAGGAGAGGATAGCATTATGAAACAAGAGTTCGACCCTCATTTCTCCTGTTCTAGACTGGCAATAGAAATTTTTTTTTCGGTGAACACTTCATTCTCCCTCTTGATAATTTCACTTATACTATCTGGTCTGGGACAGAAGACATAGCTTGTGTTCAGACCCTTTCATTATTCTCCACTGTGGCTGGAGACAGAAGGTTTTCTAGGCAATTGTCCTGAACTAAATCCATTCTATCTCTAAATTTTGTAAAGGGAATATGAAAGGGTAAACAGGGAATATTGAAGTACTTGTTTCCATACAAGTTAAATTAAAATTAATAGAATGTAGAAAAACAATGAGAAACAGAACTAGCTTTTTTCCCCTTCTAGATATGGATGTTATTGGAGAAAAGAACAGATTTTACTGTAAATTAGGTGAATTTGTCATGCTGCTATATATTTTATTCCGTTACTGTTATAGTTGCAGCAGTCTAAAAGGTTCTTTGTTAAACCACTGAATGGAGCAAATAGAATTGAAAATGTCCATTTACTATTGCAGTGTACTTGTGAATTACTTCTATGTCGAAGAACTCTGATTATTTATTTCTTTAAATTATTTGTTTATGTGGCATTTTTTTGGCTGCTTTAGTTAGAAGATATATACATGTGTTAAAATGAAAGTCTTTTTGGAAAAAAAACAAACCAAAGAAAACAAAGCCAAAACAAAACAAAACAAAAAACTTTAATGGCTGGGATTAGAATTTTGAAACAAAATAAACTTAGAAATTTGAGAACAGACAATAACGACGGACTACAATATATTGCTATTACATGTTGAAAAGAAAAGGGTATGTTCTTCTGGAAGTTATTATTTTAACCACAAATTATTTTCTTTTTCTTGGCCATGAAAAAATGCGACTTTAAAGAAAAAAAAAAAAAAGCCCTGGACTTTCCAGAATACCTTGTGTGCTGGTTTAAAAGTAAACTGTCGGGAGCAATGAACCCAACTCAAGAGAGATTACAAATCAGAGTTACAATTTACTAAAAAGATTACAGTAAATACAATTATACAGAAAAAAACTGATTTAAACCTCTCAAAAGACAGACATATAACCCAGCACACTGGGACAATGTCGTGGTTTTGCCCACCAGCCAGCCCTGGGGCTGAGGATGGTTTTGTCCAGGTGGATTTCTGGAGAAAAAGCCAATCAAAAGTTTTAATGATGCCTCTGCCAATTACATATTTAAGAAAATGGAAGAGAAGCCGTTTCCGCAGTTGAAAATTAGGTAGCCATGTAGGAGAGGAGGTAGGCCCCGAGTGGGCCAAGGCCCCCTTCTCCCCCAGCCCTGGGCCAGGGGCAGGTGTGGAACTGAAGCCACCCTTCTCTCCTGTAGGAGAGTAAAGGAAAAACACTTTAGAGAAGGACTGACTGCTTGGACAAAAGACGCTGCAGAAGAATTCCAGGCAGAGATAACGAAGTATTCAAGGCCAAAGCTGCAGCAGGAGAGAGAAGTTCGAAGGGAGGGCTGCTTCTCCTCCCTCTCTAGCTTTCTCTCTCTCTCCCTTCAGCAGGGAAAAGACTGAAAATAAAACCCTGCCACTTGTGGAAGTTTGTTGGTGGGAGGAGACCCCCATGCTGCTCGTGGAGGAGCCTACACTGGAGTAACCTGATGCACAAGGAGGCTGAGATTTTATGAGAGACCTGAGGTGAGGCAGAGTCCTGCTGGAGATTTGTGACCCTGAGGGAGACTTACACCGGAGCAGAACGGCTAGGGTAAGATGTTGGGATCTCCATGCTGGTGCTGGAGATTTGTGACCCTGAGAGACAGCAGAGAATGGAGGACCTGTTGTATGAGAGGTGGACTCACGTCGGAGAAGTCTACTAAGGGCTGTTCTCCCGTGGGAAGGGACCCCACAGGAAACAGGGGTGGACTCACTAGCCATTATTCCCTGTGACTCTGTGGTGAAGATCCATGGTAGGCAAGTGTGCCCTTGCAGTC
>JAYRBT010000093.1:55681448-55721733 GCA_036023395.1 Myiotriccus ornatus | reverse complement strand
AGTTATTGAGAATACCTGGAACTCCGAAAATGGAGGAAGATACTGCTTCTCCTCCTGGAATGATACACAGGGGGGAGGGGTATTTCTGTAAATACATAGTACTTTTACCTAATTAGAATTATTGTAGATGTTGTTTTTTAGTTTTTATCTTGCTAGTAATAAATCCCTAATATCATTCTCCCTAATCAGGTCTCTTTTGTCTGCATAAACCTTCTCTCAATTTATAGTAATTGTGTGGGGGGTGAGAAAAATTGACCCAGAGCAAAACCACAACAAACAAGTGTTCATTAGCTCCTGTGCTGAGCTCCATGTGCCTCTCTGGGTGTAAAGTAAAACTAAAGGAAAACCTGTTTGTCCAGGTGATGGTAACAGGTCTGTTGAAGTAATGACTGCAGTCTTGCTGAGAGTGTCAGGCGCAGTCCTGTTGAAGTCCTGGTCCTCCTCTGAATCTGACGAGTAGTAGCAGAGGTCTGAATCCTTTTGAAGTGCTATCCCAGCAGCCAGCATTACTAGAATTTGCTACGCATTGGGCAAGCTGTTACACAACCCAGAGTACACTCACTAGTAAATGCGGAATGATTCATTTGATTTAAAGTACTACTTTCCCATTTACAGTGAAGAGCATCAGAACATGATCAAGTATGATTTTGCAGGCATATTGGCTGTCTCCTGACAATGCCACCATTTCAGTGGCAAAGTAGAGACTCTATGAATGAATAATCCTTCTCTTAGCTTGGGATTGATTTTTTTTCTTTTAAAGTTAATGACTGGATTAAGTCGTACTTAAAACAATTATTATGTTTAAAAGAAGAAATACTTCTTTTAAAATCTAACATCAATAAAGAATGCTTCTCCAGCTTCCACCTTTCCTTTTTTTTTTTGGTCTTTGGACATCTTACACTACTGGAGATGGTGACTCATTATCTGAATACCTAAGAACATAGTTATAATTTGATGAACATAGTTATAATTTTATGAAGGAGAAGGTGTCATACACATGCATATATTCTTTTGTTGAAATACTTCATTGGATTCTGAATGTTGTGACTTTGCTTTCAGAACACTGATGTCAAAATAGTACACTAGTATTTGGTCTCTAAGCATGTTTTGCTAAATATTCAAATTGACGCAAATGACAGAAATGCTGGTGTCTCTCCAGAACTGCTTTGACTGAAGCTTAAAAATAATCTTTGTTTTTAACACTGAAGAGCTGAAGTTCTATTATAAAGATTGGTTTAGAATATTAAATAAGAAATAGAATAAATTACTACTTCTTGTTCTCGTTCTTTAAAGCAAGTTCTGCTGCCCTGTGTGCCATGTGCTATAAGAAAATACAAACTGCCTGTGCAACTAATACTGAGTATCCACTACTGATCTGTTTAAGGAAAGACAGAATAAATGGAAAAAACTAAGGAAAAACAAATAGCTGATATAACACTGAGAGCTGGAATATGTACTTACACAAACACCATTGCAAACCACTCTTTTCATGAGAAAACCCTAACCCCTAACCCTATTCGATGGAATAATCTTCATAGAGAAATTTTATTCTATCCACCTGTAAGACTGGAAGGTTTTTTAAAGTATATTTTTAACCAAAGAGAAAATTTTTGTAAGAGGAAACACTGTTTTATACTAAAAATACATAAATAGCCTTACTTGACACAATTACGACTTGTGGGTTTTTATGTAAGGCTTTCCCTCCAAGAAGTGACATCAGAATGATATTTCAGTTATAGGTATTTGATTTATTTGTCATTTTTTTTCCTTTGAAATTGGTCATGCTGCAGATTCTACGCTCACTTGATGCTGGTGTTTATACAACCAGTGGAGAGAATATGACTGAATGTACTTCACTTTTGTGCCAGGAAAGTAGTATTATTTCATGTTCAGTAGCATTACATCAGGCTGTGTTTCCTGACTGGTTTCTCAATCAGTCAGAAAAGCTGAAGCCTTGTAAGTGAAGTTTTTAAAGCTTTTGGTATTCTTGTTCTGGAAAATTTAGTTTTAATAGCTACAGGACACCACCTTGGATCAGTTTCCTGCTTTCAGGGACTCACGCTGGATGGGATCTCTAAAGTCAAAGAGAGCTTCATCTTGACAGCAAGAATATAGCTGCTCAAAAAATAAATGATCACTATAGACCATTAGTGAAAATAACCTGATTTTATTTTACTAGCTGCTGTAAATATTTACTTTGAAAACCCACTTTATTGAACTATGAGGATACAGTTTTGTGTATGATAAGACTGAAGGTCAATGTTTGTTTAATAAACTCTAAATAAAGAATTATGTGACGCATTGTACACATTTCACATCCAATGATGTATTAATGCATCATCGTACTTTGTATAATCAGCTCAAATGACTTCCTTTAGGGAGACAGAGATTGTTTCTCTTGCATCTCTCTCTCTTTTTTTTTTTTTTTTTTTTTTTTTTGAATACTATATTAGATCTATTGAATTTTTTAAACTTCAGTGTCTTAGGGATATATGAGAGATAAACAAGTTCATCTTATATTACAACACAGTCATAAAATAATTATCTGTTGATACTCTACAGTCAGATCTAATGCTAGAATTGACAAAGGCTTGTATTTGGAAGGGTGATATAGCCTCAAGCTTTCCAAGCAGAAGTTTCACTATGAATTCTTTGTAGTATTTTTCTGCTCGGTTGTTTATTCTGAATATCATCAAATGTGGACACACAAAGATATAGACAGAAATAAATATTTATAAGCCACAGAACAGAACAACTTTGACTGAATGTTTGATATTGGATGGGAAAATGGCACTCTAATTTGCAAGGCTAGATACAGGCTCAAATACAGGGCTAAATACAATTTTCTTCAGTGTTGAGTTGTGCTTCTTCTTTGCTTAATGTTATTAGAATTTAAGCTACTGCAAAAGCAGATGTGAAAATATTAAAATGGCCACTCTGGCAGTCGGTTCTGGGATACTAACCTACAAAGTCCAGTTGTATGAACCAATCTCAGCACAGCTCCCAAAGCAGTGCCTGAATTTTTAAAATCCTACTAGAACTATTTTATTCCTCTGCATCCAGTTCCCTGAGTGTCCCTGAACTTGCAGCTCCTACTTTAAGGATCTATGTTCACTTTTATCTTACTGCTGAAATATTTCTTTTTCCTATTTTTTAATTTAATAAAGAATTGTTTTAAACTATTGATTATAAATATGACTGTGATGCAAAAGATAAAAGGTTGTTCTTGTTTTACTGTGAGTTCATAGGGCAAAATAATGCATATGGGAAAAGATGAACATGTTCAGTAAATCTTTTTCTTTGAATATTATTTTTATATTTCAGTAAAATGGAACCTATGTTCTCTCTCTATATATATCAATCCAATTAGTAGTCAAAATTACATAAAATTATTCTTTTTCACTCAGCCTAATCTTAGAGGAAGATTGCTGGGATGCAAAGTAACTTGGAAAACTTTGAACTACCCAGGGCTGTAACTTCACGCTGTCTTCTTCCAGTAACAACCTTCACTCTTTGAAAGAAATTCAGGCCTGCTCACATCACAGACATGAGGTGTTTACAAAGATTCAGTTGAGGTGTCTGTAAACCAAGCAGTTTAGATACTGATGCTAAGTAGTAACAATGTAGGAAATTACCAAATTTCCTAAGAAATTTAAAATGTTCAGGACCAGTATTTAAAGGTAACATCTATCATAAACTCCTTCTTCTGATCTTATTCAATTATCCTTGTGTTAGCCCAAATCTCAGGAAGAAAACACCATTAATACTCTGTGGTCAGGAAAATAGCATCAGTTTATGTCCCTTTAGGACTGACTAGCTGTATTAGCTCCACAATAATAATCACTGCAATTACAGCATATGAACCCAGGTATTCCATGACATTGGCAAAATGTCATAGTGTCATATTATTAGTAAAAATTAGTTACAGTATTAACTGAAAAGAGCCATGGTAACCATGAACTAAGAAGAATGTACATATCAGAAGGGGTACCATTCTTTTAAAGCGAGTTCTATCTGCCACATCAGCAGACAGGGATAAGACATCTGAAAGATAGCAGCATCAGAGTTTCTTTAAAGACAGGAAAGCCTGCTTCTCTCTTCCACCTTTCAAGAAACCACGAGACAGAGTCCATTTCCCCAGAACCGAAAGAATTTAACAAATGCAACTTTTCTGTAAAAGTTTTGAATCACTTATAGCTAAACCCCAGCATTATTCATGGGAGTACATTTGATGCAGTAGCCTAATTGTGACCTTCTGAAGAGAGCCCATAAGGCAGAGAGGAACATTTTACACGAGCATGTAGTGACAGGACAAGGGGGCATAGCTTCAAACTCAGAGAGGGTGGCTTTAGTTTAGGTATTGGGAAGACATTCTTTACTGTGAGGGTGCTAAGGCACTGGAACAGGTTGTCAAGTTGTGGATTCTCCATTCCTGATAGTGTTTAAGGCCAGTCGGAATGAAGCTCTGATCAACCTGGTCTAGTGAAAGGTATTTCTGTCAATGCAGGGGGATAGAACTAAATGATTGTTACAGTCCCTTCCAATCCAGGCCATTCTATGATTTTATGCTGAATATTTTGTGATGCTGCATGAAGGGAGGACCAATTCTGCCTGTTCAAGTCTGGCTCTATAGCTACTTGTCTAGTTCTCAGGTCTCTAGAACCAGTGTATACCTTTAGCTCTGTGAGGTGTAGGTGTTTGTGTGTAAAAACCTATGTATACCTCTCACTTTTTGTATGTGTGTGTGTGCATGTGTCTGTGTCTGTGTATCATTTACTGTTTACTATAGTGCTGATGCATCCTGAAGAGATGCAGAGCCTGAGATGTTTTATCTCCTGTCAGAGCTCACTTCAATTAAATTAATGGATCCATTCAGTTCCCTCTTTCCTCTTTCAGCTGCATCACTGCCGAATACATTAAAAAGATCTTAAGTCTCAAGATGGTACATCATGGCATTAGCCACAGCACTCATTTCCCTCTGTCTTCTTTCTCTGTAAATCAAATAATTAATGAGATCTCTACCTCAATAGAGCACTTCATCAATATTTTGTAGCAATAGGGAAAAAAAGACACTCTTGTAGGAGCTTTTATCTACAATTGTGTAGGATTTGGTGGGCAAATGTAATTCTAAAATGACAAAATATTGCTGATTTTTTCCAGTTTGCTCTTAATTTCTGAGAGAAATTATTCTAAAATCTCATCTACTGACTACATCTCTTGTAAAGTTAAGTATGCTGTTTGAATTTTAAAATTGTCATAAAACTTTGTTGAAATTCTGTTATTGTAGAATCTGTAATTGCTAAGGATTTTATAACTATTGCAATTTAATGTTCAGTTTTTTAATTCAATTAATAAAAATAATTATACTACATATAATGTCAGCTAGTTTTTTTTTCTTTATAGAGAAATTATTTACCTTGGCACCATTAATCCCTTCATGCTATTTAAATGAAATGTTTCATACTTAGAATACAACAGAAAATATATTACAACATAGACAGTGGTGCAGAAATTTATCCCAAGGCTAAGTAACAGGTTTTCAGCAGACAGAGGCATTAGCTTTCATTCCTGTAGTTCTAGTCTGATTCATTTTATTCTTTTCTTAAAAAAAAAAAAAAATTAGTTCAAAAACTTAAATACTCTTCATGATTCTGTTGTTGAAGTGACACTGATTATTTAGCTGAATACCAGGCCTCTTACTGTGAATCATGCACCGATTTGCAATTACTTTTTGCCTTAGGTTTTGAAAAAGGAATATAATAATTTTAATTTAATGATTTGGCTGCAAACTGGATATGAATGAATAGAGAACATTTGACTACAAAGAGAGGGAAAGAGTCAAATAGAGTCTTACTGAGTTGTTAAAATATAATGGCAATTTTTACTGAAATGACAATTTCATTACATTAAAATTGGAACAATACCTTTTCATGAAAAATATAAACATGCAGTACTGGCCTTCAAATAAGTTCCATTAAATATCACTCCACTGAGGTGGTAAGAACAGTCCATTCTTTCAGGATAGGCATAACTGCAAATGCACAGAAATGCAGGTAGTGTCTCTTCTGCATGTTGATCCTTGCAGGAGAAAAGGTCTTACAGACAAGAGCCTGTGAACTACGTGGCAATTGATTTCTAAGCAGCAGTAATAGCACAATTGTTCCAGACATTCCTTTTTTATTACAAGGCAACTTTGGCTGTGCATGAACTAAAAGAAGCATCCTTCCGAGAGAATGATCTCTGGCCCCAAGACAAGTGTGCACAGTGTCTCAACTCCAAACTGTTCACGGTGAGCTCTCAAGTCTGGAATAAGCCCACAGAGCAGCTGACCTGGGTCTCCACGTGTTGCCTCTGTGACAATGATATGTTTGTGCAACTAAAACCAGTTGCAGTTTTTCACTTAAATTAGCTAAAACAATATAAAAAGACACAGCATAGCCTCTTGCAACAGTATTTTGGAACAGTCAACTGACACTGTGCTGTAGCACAGAAAGCATGGTGAAGGTTTGGGCCTTTTGAGGACAGTCTTTGTAGACAGCTTGGAAGAAACAATTGAAACTTAATTCCTCTTCCAAGTTACTTGAGTTTGCTAGACTGAGACCAAGAAATTTATCACTGTCCTGAAGATGTATCATATTTATGGTTTACTGAGATTTTGTCTTGCTTTGTACAACTGTGAAAATGGTCTGTGGAAGGCATTAAAAAGTTCATAAAAAGAACTGGAAGATTTTTGGCTCAATCAAATGCAGTTAATACGTTCCGAATGACTAAAAGAAGTTTTAGTCTCTGATAAGGTCTCTGTCCCAAACAATCACAGAAGTATGACTGACAAACAAATTTATTACATTATCATGTAAGGCGCTATGTTATCTGTGGATTTAGTCCTATATGAGAAGAGAATTATAAAAAGCAATTCTAAACCAGGAAATGTCTGAAATATAACCATCAAACGGTATTGTGGATTGTGATCTTGCACTTAAACTAAGTAATTTACTCAGGCATATAGTTTTTCTTCAAATTTGTTCTCAAAGAAAATAAAGACATAGGAGTAATAGGCAATATGCAATTACTATAGCCATATGTCTATATGTGCATTTGTATATAAATACTTATTTTTTGTGTTTGCACATATGTATTTACTAGTTGTACTGCATATGTATTTACTAGTTGTATTTCATACTGCATTAAGCTGAAAAATTTTTGAAAATATGGATTATATTTTTCTTTCAGCATTTTTTTATTAAAAAGGTTCTATGTATAGTCACTCTCATACACAGAAACTATACCTAACATGAATAAACGCCACACGCACACATACAAAATTACCTGTGATTTACTATATAGATAGTGTCTGATAATATCAAGCTTTTCACTTGGTGCATATGCTTATACAAATAAACAGTGTGACAGCCACCTAAATCAGCTGAGGATCTGGCCAGATTTCTGTGAACAGCAGCCTAAAGTCACTAGAGGAAAAACTAACAAGGTTGTGCTGTCATTCTGGAGCTGACACTGCTTAGGAACCATTTGACTGAACAGAATCACAGAATCATAGAATGGTTTGAGTTGGAAGGGACCTTAAAGATCACCTAGTTACTATCCCCCTGCAATGGGCAGGGATAACTTTAACTAGACTATTTTACTCAAAGCCCTGTCCAACCTGCCTTCAACAGTGCCAGGGATGTGGCATACACAACTTCTCTGGGCAACCTGTTCTACCACCTCACCACCCTCACAGTAAAGAGTTTCTTCCCAGTATTCAGTCTAAATCTACCCTCACAGAATCATAGAATCATCGAGACTGGAAGATCACCCAGTCCAACCGTCAACCTATCACGACCACCAGCCCGTAAACCATATCTTCAAGAGCCACAGCCAGATAAGTCCTGAATGCTTCACTGACTTCACCACCTCACTGGACACCTTATTCCAATGCCTAACCACTCTTTCAGTGATTTTTTAATTTTTCTCCTATATTTCTTACTTCTGGTGTAACTTAAGCCCATTTCCTCTTGTCCTTTCTCTTCAAACATGACTGAAGGGACTGACTTCCACCTCACTATGACCTCTTTTTAAAGTAGTTGTGGAGATCAATGAGATTCCCCCTGAACCTGCTTTTCTCCAGGCTTCTCTTCTTCAGCTGTTCCTCATAAGACTTGTGTTCCAGACCTTTCAGCAGCTCTGTTGTCCTTCTCTGAACTTGCTCTAACACCTCAATGTCTTTCTTATAGTTACAGGCCCAGAACTAAAACAGGATTTGAGGTGTAGCCTCACCAATGCCAAGTACAGGAGGACAGTCACAGCCATGGCCCTGCTGGCCACACTATGGCTGATGCAGGTCAGGATGACACTGTTTTCTTGCTCACATGGACATGCTGCTGGCTCATGTTCAGCTGCTGTTGACCAGCACTCCCAGGTGCTTTTCTGCTGTCTGCCCCCCGCCTGTAAGGCTGCATGGTGTTGAAACCCAAGTGTGGGATCTGGCACTTTGCCTTACTGAACCTCATACCACTATCCTCAACACATTGATCCCATCTGTCAAAATCCCTCTTGCAGCTTAAAGTCATCAAGTGGTAGTTCACTGGCACTCCTGCAGAATACTGAAAATATCTGCTAGAGACAGTAAAGTATACTCCAGGTTTACTGTACCATCAGCAGACAAATATAAGCATTGTACAATTACGTGTCTCCTCAAGTGAATTCCCTATCTCAGTAGTGAATTAAACAGTAGAGGGCTATTTTCTTGTCCCCTACTGTTTCTTAAGCTCTTCAAGAAAATCTTGCTGACTACGTCAGAAAATGTAAGCCCTTGGTTCAAGCTATGAGCTCATCAAAGGCTTTTGACTCTAAAGTTAGGCAAACCTCCACAAGTCTGCCTGCCAGATACATTAAAAGGGCCTTCAGTTCTTTTACACCTTGAGAGAATGCACAGGAGAAGATGCTGGACATGTTTATCAATAGGTCAAATAACACACTTTACTGGAAAACTTTAGAAAATAAAGGAGCTTGACAAAAGTTTGAGGGACAACATTCAACCAAAATAAAGCATTTCACAAAGTAATGACTTAGCATATGCTAACCCATACAACTTAGTGAAGTCCAACCCACACAGCTTTAAATTGCAAATATCAAGAAAGGAGATTAGAAGAAGAAGAAGTAAAGACAGAGAAAAAGAGGTAGTTATAGCTACCATCCCAGATTCAGCACTGATCCAACTGTGATGAGTGCAGGAAATGGCAGGGTTGCAACCACGTGATGGCTACATGATGTTGGGTATATCTGCTCTGGCCACCCCAACCAGGCAGGACTTTTGGCCCACTGGACAATCTGGGTCTTCGGGACAGCGTGAGGGGCAGTGCTCCCAGTGTGCCAGCCACTCTGAGGCTGGGTTAGGGACTTCTGGGGGTGTGGTGTGGGGCAGTGCTCCAAGTGTGCCAGTGAGTGACAATGCTTGGGGCTGGCCCAGGGGTCTCCAGGGGGCTAGGGTATGTGCCAGGGCACCACTCCACCCTTGTGAAGTTTGACCTGTCCCTTCCCCCACACACACACACACTTGAGTTGGTCTGAGCCAATAATTAATATAATAATCCAGTGTCTCAAACCATCACATGGATTAGAAAAACTATTAGGACTAGAGTATTGGATCTTCTTCTGTAGTGGCAGTGGTGGGATCCTAATCTAGCAGACAGAGGGAGAAAAAGAGGAGGAGAACAAGGACAATACACAAGAAAACATATAGCGCAACAACAGGAGCTTAGTCAATATAGAAACTCTCCTCCATGCAAGTCATTGTTTCCCACCCTGTGAGACCTTAAAAAACTGCAGGCAAGATGTAAACCAGGATCTGGGGGAAGAGTTCATGAAACCAGTCTGTCAGTGGTTTCCTTCATTTTTGCGCTTGGCTTTTAATGCAACGTTCTTCTTTAGTGAGGTGTAGCATTTCATATATTCCTGGTTTATTTAATAACAATGTGCCAAGCATCTGACGTTTTTTTAAAACCATTTTTGATACTTGCTGGGCTTGGAAGCTGAGCTACAAAATGGTATAGCAAGTCCAATTTAAGATTCTCTATGGCTGTTCTCTATTCTGCTATTGCAATGCGTTTGCACCCTCTGTAACAGTAAGCCCATTTTCAATGATTAGGCTGCCTCACATTGCGGACCTGGTAATCTTACAGGTCCAGGTATCATCATAACCCAAACAAATATACATACTCCAGATCACTGCTCTCATCTTTCCCTTCAACCAGGTTTCAGGGGGATCCCCAGGACCTGTGTATACCCAGGGAAAAGAGAAATGTCAGTCTGTACCATGGGAAAATGACATTTGGTCTGGTTGCCTTGAGGGAATCAAAGGTTTAACAGAACCACCTACTCAGCATATTATTCTGTTCAAGGTCCTGGATTCGGACTAAATACTTTCACAACTTACCAAAACTTTATTGGTTTGGACTTCAGTTGTGGGTGTAAATACTAAGTCTGTCATAGAACCTGGATGTTCTTATCCAATGTAACTTTGTTTCCTAATTTTGTTATGAGCCTTTAACCTCTCTTACCTCCAAATCCAAATAGCTATATCTTTTATTACACTCTTTTGAGCTCCCTTTCAATTCTCTACCCTTAGTGCAAAAAAATCTTCTTTGGTTACTGGGCAAAAAAATAAAACATGTCAAGGACTCGTATGGTTAATGTGCAGCTTTGAGTTGTAGTGTAGGTAGGAACTTTGTTTCCAGTAAGTGCAAAAGTATGGGTAGCTGCAAGTAAAAATGATTACAAAGACAAAAAGTCTTGATCGATGCTCACATTTACTGCTTTGTAAACAGTGCAGGGTCTAAGGACTTAGTCTGCTACACAGTCATTGTGGTGACAGACCTAGTGTGAACACATCTCTTTCTAGGACAGATAAATCCTTTTCATTCCAATTACAAAGAATTTGCACTCAGGGCTCTGCTGGTTCACCTCAACACAAATGCTAGATAATAAGAAACTAGATAGCTTGAACTGTGCTTTAACCAAGAGGGGTCATCTGGGTTGTAATGGGATCCCCTGCCAGAGCTGTATTTGTAGCATAGAAAGGATTAGAATAGAAAAACAGTGAATCTGGAGTGAGATGGATAAAGCTGCACATACCTGGCACACAGGTTTCTGCGGTTTTATTTGACTGCCTGCCAATATAAAAGCCTGACTTACTAGACAATCTACATAGTTGTTTCACATAAGAGTGACATATCCTCTGGAACTAACAATAACAGTCTTCTCTCCCATACTAGCCTCTGTGTTTGGGCTACAACCACTACTCCTTTCCTGCAGACTGAGACGGTATCAAGTTATCCACCCTTTCAACAACTCTGTAGCAGAGATATTGAATTAAAATGAGGTAGCTACAGGTGGCAGCAGCTGCTAAAATATGGTGGTTTTAAACTTTGTACTGAGTCTACTCTATCTTTTTGTTTGTCTGTTTTATTCAAGCAGTGTCCTGGTGATAAAGTTTCATTGAACTGTGGAAGGATATTTTCTATGTTCTTTTTTCCCAGTAAACACTGTTTAGTCATTTGATATCAGGAGTTTTTAAGCTCATTGACAAAACCTGGCAGTGTCTTTAGGAAATAAAAATGCATAGCATTATGAAAGAAAAAAAAGAAAAAAAAAAAGGATTTTAAAATAACCTAATCTTTTAAAAGAAAAGGGGGTAAAAAACAAAAGCATGATTCAAAGAGAAGCTTATTGTACATGAAATACAAGCAACATAAAAAGGACTGGAAGGAAGGCATTCAGATTCTGACAATCCTGCTGAGCAAGTGCTTTTGAAATGTATTGTAGGAAAATCAGGTGATATACAAACATGCATCACCAATAGGCCAGATTACTCAAGGATTGGTAGAGGGTACTGAATGAGTAGCAGTAACCTAGAAATCTTGAGTACAAAAGATAATACTAAAAACTGTTCCTGCCTCTTTTCTTCTGAACTATGAGTATACACAGTCCAATCTAAATAGCATAGTATACTGGCTTTGAAATTTAAAAACCAGGTAACAGTTTGAATAAATATTTTGGGGAGTAAAAATGTATCAATAAACTTAATTGTCCTCATGCAACATATATGAATACAAAATCTGAAAGAAAAGTACCAGAAACTTGGGTTTGAATTATCAGTTTGGCATCTTAGACAACATGGCACCTGTTTTCTTTTTGTTGTTGTATGTTAATAAACATCTCTAAGCAAACAATTCTTTCTTTCCATCCTTGGATGTGATGTAAACAGCTGACAAGGCTGTTCACCACATATGTGGGGTAATTTCTCACGATACTTTAGCAATTGACCCACCAGGTTGTTTTACCTAAATATTGCAGGTTTTTTTAAGTCGCGCCTATGATTATTCTGCAAAGGAAGACAGCATATCTGTAATTATGTAATAATTATATACAATTTAACTGTGGCAGATAGGAAGAAAAGATTCATCTTCTCCAATATTATACAGAAACAATCGGGAATTGAAGTGGTGAATACTGCTTTTAATAAAGCAAAGTACCCCAGCACTATTACAAGTAATTTTGTTGTTGCATATATTCTAGGATCAAGGAATTAAAAGTAAAAAATTAAAAGCAGCAAAGAAAAGCTGAAAGACAATTAGTAGCTTGTGCTGCTTCATCTTGATGAATCAAGAGAGAATACACTTTATGTAAAGTGTTTTTGGATGCAGCAAACTATAGGGAATGGCCATGGAAAAATCTTCCTTAAGAGGGAAAGTATAAGGATCTAAATCCAACCGTAATTCACAACAGAAACTTCATATTTTCTAAATAAAACAGGTATTCAGATTGCCTGGTGTGAAATAACATCTTGCACTGGCCTAATTTCCATGTTAAGTAACTAACCTTGATTCAGCAGTGAGAGGTGTAGACCTTATGGATTTCACTGGCAACTCAATCTGAAATTATTGGAGAGTGTCGCTTCATTTGTCACTCAGCAATTAATATGCTGAATCTTGGCTGCATTCTACTTCCTCATCAGTTATTGTTTACTAAAGTTATTAACTGACTACAAAGAAAGATAGGTAGATAATTTTAGTATCTAATTTTGCATCTAGAAGCATCTAGCTTACTTCTCAAAATTGGCATTGGAAATATTTGGGAAGCTATGGACTAGAATCCTGTAGAAATGACTTCACTAGCAGTAGGGGCTCTGAACAGTGAATGAATGCAAAGCTGGTATTACACTTTTTCTATTGCAACCATATTAAAAAAAAACACCTGTTGATATCCTTGCCTCAGTGAGTATTTCTGTATTTTATACCCAGTGGAGCAACTTCAGCTGAGAAGCCTCTCACCCTGTTTCTAGATTAGCTCATCAACTAAGATAGTGTTCCTGGGGCAAGCTCAGCAGATACACTGGAGATTTAAAGGTATTGGCACCCTGCAGATCTAGGGTGACAAGAAGGAACATGGCTTTGCATGTTCCTCCTAAGGACCCCATCAAACATGCTCTCTCCTTTCTATAAGCTCTTTTAAGGTACTGAAAAGAGATGTCCCTGAAGCCTTGTCTTCTCCAGTCTGAACAACCCCAGCTCTCAGCCTGTCTCTGTAGGAAAGTTGATTGCTCCATCCCTTTGATCATCCTTGTGTCCTCCTCTGGACCTGCTATACAGGTCCATGTCTTACTTATGTTGAGGACCCCAGAGCTGGATGCAGCACTCCAGGTGAGGTCTCAAAAGGGCAGAGTAGAGGGAGGTTCACTTGAACTGCTGGCCACACTGCTTTTGATGTAGTCCTGGATGCAGCTGACCTTTTGGGCTGTGAGTGCACAATGTTGGCTTATGCCCTTTTCATCTGCCAGTATCTGTACTATTCGTGTTTGGGATTGCCTCAAAACTGGTACAGCACCTTGCTCTTAGATCTGATGAACCTCAGGAGGTTCTCATGGGCCCACTTCTCTAATTTGCCCAGTTACTTCTTTATCGCATCCCATTCTTCTGGTGTGTCAGCTTCACCACTCAGCTTCATGTCATCTGCAAACTTGCAGAAGAGAGTGCACTTGATCCCACTGTCTATGTCATTGATAAAGATATTGAAGAGCATGACTCCCAAACCAGAGCTCTGTGAGACACCACTCACCAGTCTCCACTTAGACATAGAGCCATTGACCACACTTTCTGGCTGTGTCCATCCAGCCCACTCCTTTTCCACTGAATAGTCTACACTTTAAACCCATGTCTCTAACATTTGGTGATAAAAGTGTCATGTGGGACCATGAAGAAAAACTTCTGCAGAAGTTTAGGTAGAAGACATCAGTTGGTCTTCACTTGGCAACTGCTGCAGTCACTCCACAAACAGAAGGCCATCAGATTGGTCAGGCCCAATTTGTCCTTAGTGAAACCAAGCTGGGTTGCCTTGAATCACCTCCTTGTCTGTCATGTTCCTTAACATTGCTTCCGTAAGGATCTGCTCCATGAATTTCCCAGGCACTGAGGTGGGGCTGACAGGTCTGTGGTTCTCTGGTTCTTCCTTTATCCTCTTTTTTAAAAATAGGATCAATATTTTTGTTTTTCCAGTCACTGGGAACCTTGCCTGACCACCATGATTTTTCAAATATGATGGAAGGTGACTTCCCAACATAAGCCATTTCCTTCAGGACCCTGGCATGCATGTCATCAGGTCACATAGACTTATGACTTGTTATTTAAGTAGTGAGCTAGTATTTTTGTCCTAGTCCAAGTGCAGTATAAACAATGCATGCATAGGTTTACTAATTAAACAGCATCTCAGCTCTGTCTTCAGATGCTCTTGCTAGTCTGGGATGGAAAGTGTTAAAAATCACCTATAATCAGATGTTCTGCTGCCTCAGTGTTTTATATAAGCATTCAAACATCTGTGATTGTTGCCAGACAGTCCAAGCCTAGGGTGGAAGACGAGGTAGAAAATGGAACGAATGCATTTTAGACCTGCCCCAACCCTTTTGTATTCTCTCATCATAGACCTGAACTATTACCCAAATAAAGGTTCCCATTAATAATTTTTAATTAAGCTAATAAATCCTTATCTTTCTACAAACATCAAAGATATCCAATTTTAAATTTTGGTCAACCCAGCTGGGGATTTTCAGGCCCTCTGTGTTCAAACAATTTTTTTCAATTTAATTTCCTACTTCTTTGAGATCTCCCATTTTAATTTATGAGCCTTTACACTATGCATATCCGTTATCCTTTTAGTCACGGAGCAATTAATAAACATTTGAGTATGTATCCAGTACCATTACTTTTCTAGATATGATTTCTGCTCTAGAAGAAACAAAGAGGATAAATCAATCTCAGATTGAAGACTTCAACGAAATTTACAGTTTCTGAATCCAATGTTTGGTTTTAAATACATCAGAAATTATGTAACACATTGTAAGGTAGGACCTAACGGGTGCAATTGGCATGGATTTTATGGAATCGACACATGATAAGTAACAGTCTAATATTTAATTTGCAATGCAATCTACTATCCATTGAAGTCAGAGAAAATTCAATAAACCCATCAGACTTCAATGAAAAACTCAAGACATGGAAGGTCCATCACTCTAATTTTTCAAATGGTTGAAGTATTTTTTAACCTTATGGCTTTTTCTATGTTAAGTGTCTGGTTTTAGCTTCTAGCTACTGTTTTTATTGTGCTTCTAGCAGCTAGCTTAAGATTACCCTGTAATCAAATTACTAGTCAATCTTCATTCTGGTAAACTAAACAGAGTTCTTGGAGTTCTTCTCTTCTACAGTATCTTCTACAGTATCTTCTCCGTAAATAATCTTTTCTTTATGCTCTGTAAGATTTTAAGATCTTCTCACAATATTACATCAGCCCAGACTGAATATCACATGTGATCTCAGAAATGAGAGGCAATATCCCTTTCCTTCTCCTATTAGTTACCTTTTCTCCTGTAGGTATCCAAGAATTAAATCTTATTAGAGTCATATTCAGGCCTCATCTACCATAAAACATAGCTTTTTTCCTACAGTCACAATTCTTTTAGAACCAAAGTTTACCTCCTGAAGATGCTGCCTGAGATCATTATTCATTGGAAGATTATTTTATACTTGATTGTATTAAAACACATTCTGGAGGAGATGTCCCATTTTACCTGATGACTAATTATGTTTGCCTGTCCTCATCAATATTAAAAGTCTATCATTTTTATGTCATCTTCAAATTTTAAGAGCAGTGATTTTACATTTACTCTAGATCATTTGTTAAAATGTTGAGTAGCACTGGGTCTTTATAGAATCCCAGTGCAAGATCCACATTTGACAATGATTCTCCTTTGACAAATGCTTTTTGAAAACCATTTGATAGGCAACTTTTAATATGTGTTTTATTGATACTGCATAGTGCTAGTGTCTCCAGCAGAATGTCATATGATATTAACAAAAAAATATCTAGATGTATTGCATCTCTGTGGTTATCTTTATCAACCAAACTAGAATCTTATCAAAAAAGAGTACAATAGTTGTTTGATGGGCCATATTTAAAGGAGAAAAAAAAAAAAAAAAAAGACAAAATCACTCTCGTGTCAACAAGCATTAATTGTATGACAGTTTTTCAATCCTGCTTTAATTGAATACCTCTTCAACTTTTCATGTTACTTAATCTAGCATACTGATACCCTGTCAACTCTGAGACATCACAGTGGAGAAGCTCCCTAAAGTTTACCAGTTCTCTATCAAGTAATTATTATAGCAAATTTTAGACCTCTAATCTTATGAATGAACCAGCAATATTTTCTGATAAATAGACCTTAAAAGCTTGATACTTTTGTTTGTTTGTTTGTTTCAATAATTGACAGATGAAAACAATTACCATTCTGTCATAATATTTCCATCCATTTCAAAATACTTTCTTTTAAATCCTGGAAATTAAAACCCTTCTTCTCCATTACAATTTTTTAAACCTGAATGCCAAAACCAAAATACCAAGAAATATATTTTGCTTTGAAAATGTGAAATCGTTTTAAATTTGAAATAGTTGTAAGTGAGTATACTAATTACCATGCACTTTTTCAGTTTCATCAATTAATATTTTCATGAGAAATGTGGAAATTATTAGATGAATTCCAAACAAATTCAGTAATGGGATTGTTATCTCTTCATGGTAGACGAAAGAAATTGAGAAAACTGCTTCAAATTACTGCCCTGTTTTAAAGAATAGACATTTTTACACCACTGAACATGTAAAACTATTTAAGATTTCCCTTTACACTGGGTAGGAAAAACCGTATCATGTATTTGAGAAAAGGCTAAATTTTTTGGGGGGGTTTCCATTAAGTGTCCTAAAAATACATTCCATTAGAAGGAGTTTTTAAGGCCAACTGTGAATTTAATAATAATGGAGAATGGTATAAAAATATGACTGTAAAACTCTTCAAAATCTGACAATATAAAGAACAGGAGAAAACAGATGCAAATTAAAACTATGTTACTTGAAAGTAACTTCTTTCTTAAGAGGCCTTATCTCCCTACATGTCTAAATAATTAAACACAAGGTGCTTTTCAGAGATTAATGATGCATTTTACTTCAGTTCACAAGGCAATTGAAAGTACTATGTAAGAGTATAATTATAAAAAGAATTGTAGTTCAAAAAACCCCATAAAATAATTCCATGTAACACTGCCTACTGTTTATGTCATCAGTTAAATTAAATGTGACAGGATCAGTAAGTCTGGAAATTTTCAGTATTTGTGAACTTGCCTTGAAGTATTTTGTCACTTTAAAATTTCTTTCACCCCATTGCTGAAAAAAGCTGACTCCATACTAATCCAGATTGCTTTTTTTAACCGTTTTGAGTTTAAGTATCGTATGTGTGTATACATATATAACCTTCCTATGGGGACAGTAATATCTCTGTGGTCTAGGCCACTTGTCTCTCACTTTAGGAAAAAATGCCAACTAGAGGACAGGAGTCCTTTCTTATCAATGCAGGTATGGCTGGAGAAGGAATTGACCTCTTCAGGGAATCATGTTAAAGAGCTGCTTCTGGAGGATTTTCAGTTGGGAAGTGCCTCACACAGAATATATATATGGGGAAAAAGACAGGGAGAACAGACAATTTTGACAGCAGGGAAAAATATTTATAATATTTATGAAGATTGACTATTGTTTTGAGATGGCAAACCAATTCTGAGTGGCTGCTGTAATATTCAATCATAATCCATAGCAGACCATATAAAACTCCAAGTATACCATTCATATGATTTTGTTACTGTAAGTATACATAAATTATTATGAGGATTTGTCACAGATTGGAATCAATATATATTTTATTATCATTGTCAGTACTGCCATCATGCTACCTCCAAATGTGGGAGTACCTGGTTGTTCTTCCCCTCCCAGTACTCATCTGCTGATATACTGGTAGCTCAGGTATCTCTCTCCCTTGCTGCAGTAGCTGGTTTTCTGCCTGCTTTAGTATACTAATTAGGTCTTGGGCTTGAGCTCAGCCCACTCCCATAGGAGTTAACTGCTAGTAAGACTTCTGGCAGAGTTTTAGCCTGGCCCAGCTGCTGCTTATACCTGGGTAAACTCTAGATGATGATTCAGGCTGAGGCTTGTTCCCAGTACCATTAACAGGCAAGATCACCTATTTTATGGTGCAAGGAAATTTAGGTATAGATACAAGCCATGGCCATTAATTGTGGGCCAGAAGACAGTCACTGACCCCCCACTGTTTACAACTTCCTCCCTTCCAGGATCTACCTGTAAGATCTGGAAACAAGAAGTTGAGCTATGCAATGTGTCCAAACACTATGGGTCTCACCTTCTCCTGCCCACTGGTATGCCTGACCCAAGTGCAGGTGGGTGCCTGGGCTGCCGCTGGCACCAAGTGGTACACTCACAGCTTTGCTCAGCAATAGTGCACAAATGCACTGTTCAGAAACAGGGAGCTCCAGGTCTACAATTTTCAGAAACTCAGGAAGAGCAAAGCACACTGCAGTGTTCTCAGGTAGAGATATGCAAAAGTGAAGACAACTGCAGGGTCAGTGATAATCCAGAAGCAAAAACTGCAGAAAGACTACACTGAGAAGCACCAAGACCCAAGCAGAAGATACAGACACAGATGTGTTTACTCAAGATCCCACAGGAAATCTAGAGCAGGAGATTCTGGAAAGAGAACATGGATTGTGGGAATTAGCCTGATAATCATCATAAACTATCCCTCCTCTGCACAGTCCCTATAAGAATAAGAATTGCATGAAATATTACTAGGAGGATTAAGTGCATTAAGAGTATATGTCCATCAGGAGTATGTACTACATAAGCTGATCTTAACAACAAGAATACAGGCAAATATATTAAAAACTTTCCACGTTCAATTTGGCCAAGTATATCATAAAATTGAATGAAATTCATTGTTACTGCAAGTGTCCTGAAGCACAGGACAATTTTCTCTTTATAAATGTTTAAACCTTCCACCTTCCCTGAACGATTAGATTAAAAAGATGAAACACAATGCATGTGTCTTTCAGTTAAATGGCCCATTTATCTCCGAAGCATAAAAAACTCAACCCTCTATGTAACTTTTTTTTCAGGAATTTTTTCACTTCTTCAGTGGAAGTCAAATACATCATTCTCTGAATGACACCATATAAAAGACTATCAGAAATGACTTATGATTCTACAGCCATTTGTTTCATAGCAATGAAGACAAAATTAGGATACTTTGAACACTTTACAATAAAACCTCAACACTAAAGTTTTCTCTCAAATGTAATAGTGCTTAATTTATAACATCCTAATGTGCTTGAAATCCATTTAAGAAGAAAGTCTGAAATTTATAGGCATATATCTAACAACCAGATTTAACTCTGAGCATGGAAGAACTGTCATGTATAATAGCTGTAAAAATTACAATTATATAGCAGATACATCATACATAATAACCTTGGGCAAGCCTCAGCTGTGGAATTTTGAAGTATTTCTCACTTTCCAGACCTCACTATGAGTGTTCCGTGAAGAAGAGCTCACAGAAAAATGCAGTCAAGTTCCTACCCTGGAGATTCAATGGATCAGAGGTGTAGGATGTACTGTGGTTCTCCGTACTGCACTGTTAGGAACTAAGCCTGTGTCTGCCAATCTTGGGTGCACGCTGGATCTGCCATATTATGAGACATAAGACTGGGCTCTCGTCATCTGACCACATTTTAGAGGCAGCCCTCTGGAGTAAGTGTCATCAGGAAGGATAGGGTACTGCTGTGAAAAAAACCCAAACAAACAGGGCATGTGGAGATCCAGATATCTTCCTTTTGTGGGATTTCTGTAACTGCAGCCCAGATGTTTCTCACACCTGTTGTGGGCTCCTTTCTAATGCAACCTTGTCTATAATAGCAGGCATAAACTATGAATGACTCCTGCAGGATCCAAAACTGAAAACAGTAACATCCCCATGCTGAGTATGTTCCGGATCTGTAATAGAAAAGTGTAGTCGTTATTAAAGGCAAACATTGGTGCCTGAGAGTCCTTAGTGACTGCATGTTCAGCAACAAACATTTCTGTATTCACATTGTCAGAGTTCTTCCCACCATGTATTAATCTTTCATCAGAAATTATATCCTTTTCATCACTAACCGCAGTGCTCTCTATTAAGAAGCACTCATAAGAAGGTATCAATACAAGCACTTCTTGAAAGAGCACCCTAAGAAAGGAGTTTTTCTCAAGTTAGACTAAACTATTTGTTGAATAAAGTAGAAGCTGATACCACCAACACCTAAGCAAGAGAGCAACTTGAAACATCTTTGGTGAATTCCAGAACTCCCATTGGTCTTAATTAGAACAACTGAAAGAAACTTAATTTCAATGAGCTGGTGAAAGAAGCTGCTGTCACAATCAGTCAGGCTCTTGGAGTTCAGTTTTCAACTTCTTCAGTAATAGTCTCACACAGAAGATAGTGTTTCCCTGAAAAATATCTTTTTTATTATAGAATATTTATAGTATTATGAGACCAGAACATGTGTTGAAACTTGTTTTACTTCTGAGTAAAGTTTCTTTGTTTTATCAAATAGAAATAAAATTTAATAACTAAACCATCTCTGCATAAAATAACTACACTTAAAAAAAAATGAAAGTGCCTAATAAGTAATCTTCTAGTAATAGGCAATTCTAGACATTTAATTCCTTGGATACTTAAATGCTGCAAAAGCAATGCCCTAAAGATCTTTGGGGGACCTTCCAGAATCTTGTATATGCATTTTGATGTTCTGGGACCTTATTTTTGATATTTTAAAATGTACGTGGTGTGAGAATTACTTTTTTTTCAATCCTTGACTTCTTCAGTCAAAGCACTTTCATTTTTCATGTAACTTTACTTCTTCATAAGAAATGTACATGAAATGTAATCTACTGAGTTTTGATGACTTAAAAATGCATTTTCCATGGAATCACCTACTTCGGTAAAATGAGAAAGATTAAGTCAGTGTAGATGCGACATGCATTGTTACTTTGTTTAAACTGCAAAGTACTTATACTCTAGTGCTATGTAGATTATTAAAAAAATTAATTTCACAGGAGATTGCCTCTTAAGCCACACAAAAATTCTAACAAATCTAAAATTCAGGGGAGACAGGACAATTATCTAGAACATGGAAGATGAAGATTTCAGTTTCTTTTTCCCCTTCATTTGCAGTAAAGAGCAGAAACTGAAAAATAAAAGCTGCCTATTTAGGGTGTAGTTACGAGTTCTCCAGTGGTGGTCACAGATTCCTCCCATTTTAGAAACAGAAAGTAGCAATATAGTAATCCAGTGAGACTCAGGATAGTGTAATTCATTGATAGGTAACGAACATGGGAGTAGGCTTTTGCACTCTGAATGTTCTGAGTAGATTCAGAAATAGTGGCCTTACCATCTTGCTCAGTAAGGGCCATGAGGACTTAACACATGGAAAATTTGAATGCAAAAGCTTACTCCACTGTCATGAGAAGAAAGCCTCAAGATTAGACCCCCTGCGTAACTACCTTAACACAGATAGCTGGACAGTGTTGTCTCTTAGATTTCAAGTTACCTAAAGAATCTCTCTAACAATCTTTATTACTGTTTTAATTCCATAATAAAATGCATTTAAAAATCTGACCCTTAACAGTTATATTAGTTATTATATTATTATCATACCTTTTACAAGGTAATGTATTAATATATATTTAAAATATCTGTGGCTTCTTCCTACTACCTTCCAACATATATGGTCAAATCGTCTATTGAATTAGAGATTATTTCAGATTTTTGATAAAATAAATTATATGACTGTTGTGTCTACAGACTGTACATATATTTTTTTGAAGTGTCACGTTCACTTTTTACACTTGCAAAGGTCAAATTCTACCTGCTTCTGCAAATTCAAAATATGTGTTTTTACATTTCTGTTGATATCAATTTCAAACAGAAATTGTCCTCAATATACAGCTCAGATTTGAATAATCAAAAGCAGAAGAAATTCTGAAATGTTCTTTGCAGACCTTCCACTTTATAAATATTTGGTTGAACGTGGCACAGAAGACCAGGAAGCTAAGCCTTCAGGTTTGCATGGAGTTTCACCAAAGTATGAAGAATGTGGTCTGTAAGAGCTCCAACGAAAGGCTCTTTTTGAATATTTTGTAGAAAACATTCTCTTGGCCCAAGGAAGATGTACAATAAAGAAGTCAATAGAGTACAAGACATTTCCTAATGTCCTTATGTGAATTAAAACAAACAACTGGTGTTTAATAGGACTTTCCTTTGTCTTGCTTATAGCCACACTTCTGTACAATGAAAAGAAAATTTCACATGCTGTGGAGTTTATGTACATACAATTTATACTATTCCTGTGTCTCTCAAACATGGATAGAAAAAAAAAGGAGAGGAACCAGAATAGCAAAACCAAACCAAACCAAACCAAACCAAACCAAAAAAAAAAAAAAAAGGAGGTAAAAGAACTAAAGAACCATAAGAAGAATGTTATGAAACTGCTGAAATTGCCTAGCTTGGATATATCCCTACTTGAAATGTTTTTACAAGGACATCCCTGTTACCAGAGTGAAAAAAAAAAATTGTAAATGTTAATTAGAAATCACTTTCCTTCATCCCATATTTTTCCCCTTAGTAAATGAAGACAGGATGAACAGCTAAAATTACTAATTGGTTTACTGATCAGTTGTAGTTTGTTCGATTGATTTGCAATTAATTCTGGTTTGTGGTGCATAGAAGAGGAAGGTTGGCGCCAACCTTTGAGGCAGCTGATACTCAATATCCTCCAAGAGAGCTGTGGGTCAGAATATCAATAATCTGTTTTGAAGCAGCTCCTGAATGTATTTAGGCTGTGCCTCGTGCATTTGTAAGAGCTCCAGGAAATAAAAAGAAATCTGAATTTGTTAATAAATGTATCTTTCAGTGAAGACCAAATATTTTTAACTTTACAATTAATATGTATCACGTTCCAATTTCAGAAAAATATATATACTTCTACTTTTACTTATGCTTTTAGTGACACTTGCTTATTTCACAACATTCACTTTTTCAGGTTCTTTGCCTGATGGCAACTTTAAATTAAAAGACACTACAGGTTTTTCTTAACTAATACTCAAAACTCACAGTAAGTAAACCTAATAAGAACACTTGTACATGCACAACGTCTGAAAGATAGATCACTTATTTTGATACATGCAGGACCACATTTAGACTACAGATCATTTGTTTCAGTTAGGAAAAAAAAAGGTTCCTACAATTAGGAAAGAAAAAAAAATATCTGAAGACAGAATCAGAATCCAAGCACAGACTAGTAAAAATGGAGTCAAGATGAAACTCATGTTCATAATTCATATCTTTTCCTCCACTTTGGTCATGTTTGCATTGTGACATTAGATATTTTCTTTTAAGAACTTGATTTAAATTTCAGTTTAATATTCACCTGCTGAAAAACTCCTTTCCTGGATGCCTTTTACACTTTGCATCACTTTCTACTTGAAGTGATTTTCCAGGAAAAAAAAAAAGGCATTCTTTTACTCTGGTAGTTTAGATCGCTTATTTTTCTCCTATCATAGTGTAAGCATCCTATTGCTTGTCCCAATTCGCAAATTTTTCCTTTAGTTTACTGAACTTTTCTAATTTAATATAAAAATCCCTGAATTCTTTCTACAAAATGTGTCCTCTTCTGTACCTTTCCATGAAATTTCCCAGTATCTTTATTACGTTTTCCTGATACATTGAAGACAAGTGAAATTTTTCTGAAATTACTTTTTAATTATCTTTTTTTTTTCCTGTTCAGACCTCGAAGGAATATCTAATGATTTGATTTTGATTTTATGTGGAAAGCATGCAAAGAAATCATATTGATCCCACTTATTGTACAATAAATGCATTTTAATGCATGCAAAGCCTAATTTTAAGTATTTTTTGTTTCAACATTTGTGCAAACAGTGTAATTTGTAGCATGAAAGTGTAACTTACTTTACCTTATAGAAAAATATTTTTCAAACAACTTTTTGAAGATATGTTGCAGACACGCTTATGTAGCATCAAAAGTGCAAAATGGATGGGGACAGAAGAAATGAATGGCTATTCACTGAGACTATTTTTTGAAACCCCAATAAATAAAACACCTGATTAAAGCTATAGAAGAGAAGTGATAAGGAAAACTGAACTGAGTTTCCATGCTACATAAGACTTCAGCTTTTCACTGTAAATGTGATCTTGTTTCAAACTGTGAATGAGTTTAAAACTGCATGTTAGTGGCCACATTAGAGATACTGTAATAGTGGTGGATCATTCCCGTGAGAAAGACAAGAAAGGCTTATGTGACTCCTGTGTAAGAGAGCTATCTGTCACAGATGTCACTTTATCTGATTGAGACTCCTTAGCTGATGCTTTACTTGCAGCCTTCTCTATATCCAGACGCTTTGCATCTACAAGCTGCCAGCAGGGGAGTAAAAAAACCCTTCTTCTGATGAGATAGCATTGAGATCTTTGTGGCTTTTTGTCTCAGCATTTAAACAGTGAATTTAATTGGCTGACATCTGAACTTTGAAAGAATCCTAATTCTTATGGGATGTATGTTTTTTCACTGTATTTCATAACCTTTCCATCATTTCACATTTCTTATACCATCAGCCCTGTATACCGACAGTCTGTCAAAATATCTTTAGATCTTTTGTCTGATAGACTGGCAGAACACTTGTATATTTTTGTTGTTCATAGTCAAGCTTTTCATGATGATTTTGATGAATAAAACTGTAGTGAGGAGATCTGTCCAAATCATTAAAATGTAAAATTAGGGCAACAAAAGCTGCTGAGACTTTTAATCCATTTCTTTTTCCTAGTGTGTGATTATGATTTTCATAGAGGTTTGACAGGATTTTTGTTTGTTTATGTGGTTTTTTTAGCTGTGTAAACAATTTAAGAAGAGGAGCACAAAATTCATTACTGAATAAAATGACCTTCACTACAAGACAGTTTGTGGGCCACATGCTTACTTGAGAAAGTGCAAAATGTATTAATGTTTGAAAACCAGATAGTGAACAGGTTTTGATCTACATCTCCAGCATACACATGTGCACACATCATCTGCAGCTGAAATTTCTTGGTCCAGACAGCTGTCCAAAACAATTATTGTAAAACTTACTTTTGATATTGGAGTAGATATAACTGCCATCGTTGTCTTCACTGATTTATAGGAGTGGGATTCTGTTTTTACTCTTGCATCTCTTACCAGACCACAGATTCAGAAAGTAACAACATTACCCTTGCTTGCTGATCTGTAATGAATGTGCATGGTTTTATGGTGAGAGTAATGCAGTAAGACAAAAAAGTAACCTGAAGAAGGAAGGAGAAATTGAGGTTGTTACGGACCTCGACTCTATTGTTTATGATTGTACATGTAAAATTTATGGATTTACCACTTCTTTGTAATGTATTTACTCAAAGAAGCTCTGTTATAAATCATCTGTTTTCCAATATGAACCTATGTTTTTCATCCTGATCTCTAGTTGAGTTCACTGAGGCAAGAAAGGGTCAAATGACGAGCCCACTGTTACATGATGAGTCATTGAATGAACCAAGTACTAGGATCCTCCTTGCCCCTGGCCCTTTATATCAACAGCCCACAGGGGCTTTGCGTTGCTTCTTTCATCTGCCTTCAAATCCAAAGTGTTAGTTAGAAATGTCTTCCATTAAATCTTAGTCAGGCTCAGACAGTGAAAGCAAATACTGTGCTTGATATGATCTGTTCATGTACTGGATATGTTTCCTTGTTTTTTTCTGTGACACCCTTTCTGCTGAGATTTGTTTACCGGTCTCCATAAATCAGCATTCTCATCACGTGTGGTAATGGAGCCCTACAAGAGCCAGACAATATTTCCACAGCTCTGAAGTAGTTATCTAAAGATTTCTTTCTTTTTGGGCTTGATTCACCACTGGGTTTCCTCAGGTTTATACTGGCCTAAGTCTAATGGGTTCAAATCGGCTGCAGTAAATCAAGGCACAGAACTAGTCTCCGGCCTGGTGTAAATCAGTGTAGCTGCACTGCATTTGTATGCAACAACCCTTATTTATATCAGCCAAAGCTCTATCCCATGGAGTTCAGACAAGCCTAACCATGCATACCCTGTCATGCCAGGTTCAGCTGTAATGACCAGGTATTCCCAGGTGGAGTGTTAGAGTTACACTTTCAAAAATGAAAATCAGGTTTGATTAGAATGATAAAAGAGAGACATTTGTGTGTGTGATAGTTTTGTTGTCATCTGTTTCTTTTTTCTCTGCAAAAACAGCACTGTCTTTCAGAGCTGCACTTCTGAGATTTCATCTGCAGCAGTAAGAAAACTACTGACTGCAGGCTAACAGAGGAGCAGATGTAAAATAAATCCTTTGGAAGACATTTAATGAATGTGAAAAGAAGAAATAAGATACCATATCTACACAAATTAAACACAGTAAGCAACTCCATCTGTAGTCCTTCATGTTATCAATTAGGCTGAGAGCAGACAAAAAGTTAGCCTTACACTTAGATCTGTAGGTCCACTGAAGTCAGAGGAACTAATCATGTGTAAAACTCGTTCTTGCCAGAAACACCAGTCCACTTGACTGGAAATAAGTATTCCATTTCACTTAAATAATTTTAAAATTTTTAATAGATAAAATTATAAGAATTTTTGAAGGGAACAGTTAAGTAGAAAAATAGTTTTGAAATTTTCAAAATATTATCACTTGTTTTTACTTTTACATTTTTTCCTTTTTTTTTTTGTTTATAACTAGTCCACAGAATGAACATGTATTCACAGAAACAGTATTCCTAAAGTCATCTTTCACAATTAAAATCTTCAGCAACAAAAAATGCACTTGTCTACCTTTCTTCCAAGCAGATCTATGCACATTTACAAAGGATCATACTGACATTGGGATCTAGATCTGAAATTCTCAGTGTCACAAAAGCAAAGGAAACAGCACTTTTATTACAATATGAAAGCCTTTGTTTATCGTAAATTAAGCACATGGTATGGAGAAAAAAATGATAATTCTTCACCAACAGCCATTTCTAGTGCATTCAAAACTTAAACTAGCCAAAAGCAATCCTGTAAGCATTGAGCAAATTCCTTTTGCTTTCAAAATGCGCAGTGTCTTAGTTACACTTTATGACTTCGACAATTTTCCACCTTTTATAAATACGATAGCGACATGGATTATGCTATGTATAGCTGAGAACAGATCTTCTAAGAATTATTACCCTTCTTTCAAAGCATGTTCACATTTCATTTGTCACTGTGCATGGTTTAATTTTTCTGCCTATTAAAGTGGGTAAGTGGGGTAAAATTTAATTTTAATAGAGAAAATCTATCAGCACAGGAAATTGTACGTGCTTTACATCCATGAATGTAAAGTAAAATTTCTGGTTTGATACGCCAATGACTCCAAATGTAATGAAACTGTTTTTATTTTACTTATGCTACAAGAAGAAAAACACAAGCGAAAAAATGTTCCTGCTGATAATCAGAAGTCTTAGGCAACATTTTCTTTTGGTTTACATGTTCACTTTATAGTCTGGCAAAATCCCATTTTATATTATGACAAAAATTTTCACAGACAGATTTTTTGATCTATGGCTCATATTTGTTTGCTAACTATTTGATCAAATATAATTGTGAACTTTAGGGCCTCGAGCACTCTTATTCTAAAAATACACAAGATCATAATGCATTTTAAAGGAATTAATTTAAGGAATTAGTGGATCTAAAGATACTTGAAAAGGAAAAGTTGGCTTAAAAGTTACCCAAGTCCACCTTTAATGAAAATTTTTCAGTACATGCTTAACTTTCCACATGTGCTTACAATACTGTGATTTCTGGTCAACACTTTCACTACAGCTTATTTCTATAACAGAATTCCCCAGTTTCCACATAAAGACCTTTACACAAAGCTCTAAAATAGCATAAATTTTTGGTTAATTTTTTTTTCTTACATCAGTCAAATACTGTTTTGCACAAAGCTTTCAAAATAAAAAGTCAAAGCCCTTCTAATTTTTTTTCAATCTCATTTCTGGATGTAATCTTTTCCTTTTTTTTTTTAGTGGAAAATGGCAGGTAGGACTAATTCTATCAACAGCATGAAGCATAGAACAAATGCATTCTTCATTTTGTGTACAATTCATATATATACTCATATATATACACAGAAATAAAATAGTATAACAAAACATTTCTGTTGAATATTTGTATAGAGAGAATTTCCTATTACAAATGCTGTAGAAGTAGAAAACAACTTTTAAAAGGGGTGCATTCAGAAAAGAAGAAACTGCTTTAAGCAAACAGAAATATAAAACCAATTCCATCAAATTTCAAATGCACACACACACACACATACATTTAATAATGTAATTTTCAAGTTCTGATATCTAAAGCTCAGTATATTATTTTCTTTATTTGAAATGTTGAGCTGTTTCAGGATAAATCAATTACGTGAGAAGTTTTATGCACGTAATAACATAACAAACCTTAGATTCACCTGATAATCACAAAACAGAAATTAAAAAAAAAAAAGAAGGCTGCTATTTTCCTATCTGTCATAAACAGGAAATATCAGCACAATTATTTTTTATGATTATATATAATTCATACATTCCTAGTTGTATATCATTAACATGGTTGAACAATCCCACAGAAACATTATTTGTTGTTATCTGAAGATATAAAAGAAGTTTCCATTTCAATCAGTATCACACTTTTGAACTGCGCCATTTCACAGATTTATAGGGATGATATTTTCATAATTTAAGCTGAATTCAAAAAAGACAATCCTTTTCATATGTCTTTGTTTTTTTTTTAATGAAAGGGTGGACTTAATTTCTAGCATTTAAAATGCAAGGAAAGATACTATTATGAAGTATCTATTGAATGCTAAGAAAATATAGAGGAGAGACTAAAGGTTACTTTAGATATAATATAGATTCTTTGAGTCTATATATTATATGAAATTAAATTTATAATGATTGGTAAACAAATTTCCTGATTGAAGTCATCAGTTGAAGCTGTCTTGCACAGATTTACTGTTTAATAACCCTAAACCTTAACATCAGGAGTTCTTTTTAATCCTTAAATATCCATGTCTAATAAATCGAGTAGGCTTATAAAAGGACTTTTTTTTTTTTTGTATTGATACAAGTATGGATTTATTTACTCTAAATTACTCACCAGAAAGAAACATTTCACTGAAAAATACCCCTCAAAAGTGATTCATTAAAACCAGGGTGTTATCTTGAAACAAATTGTTTGAAATTGTATCAGAGGTAATTGACAATATATATGTTTTTAATTTCATTTGTGATGTCTTTACCATCTTTCTTTTGAGTGATTTTTTAACTGCAATTATTTTTTAATTTCTTCTATGCTGAGTGTAAAAAATGTAGCTTTCTTTTACTGAAACAACCACTGAGTCTTACAGTCCAAGAATAAAAGAAATTAAAAATAACTTTATTGATAATTTATCAGGTAGTTTAGATTGATAATATGATCTCAGAAATATGTATGGATTTCAGCTGGAAAACTTCATCCAGGTTTTCTGGATGTTTTGATTTTTTTTAAAATGAATCAGAAATAGTAAATCATTCTGGGTAACAATAGTACTTTAAAAAATCAAATACATTAAAGTATGGACATGAGTACTTAAATTGTATTAAGAACCTTAATTATGTACAGCTGCAAAATCGTGTAATAAGAAAAATGACTGTGAGTTCACAGAAATCAATATTTTTCTTTTGCTTTCCTTATTCTGATTGCATGTTGGAGTTGTTTGAATTGCAAGGCGTATTTCCACAGAAAATTTCCACAGTGCAGATATTCAGCTTTAAAACACTTGTGATTTGAAGTCTAAAAAATGAAGTTAGAAATTCACAATCAATATGATTATATGCTCACTGGTAAAAGTAATTTCCTTCCCAATTGCTACAATTAATAGCAACATAGAACAAGACCCCACATTCAGGAAAATGTCGAGGGAAATATGTGTCTCTCACATGGTGCTTGGCTTAACTTGCAAATGTAATGACACATAGATCCACTGCAGGACCCACACTATCCAAACTGTTTTGCTTTTCCTGTTTAAACACTGGTAGCCACCACGCGAGCCAATGAGAACAATTGATTAGCGTCTTGGTGCCATATCAGTTCGTAATTCCTGTCTCAAATTCATCTCAGACCCCAACTCTGAGCATCATCATAGAAATCAACTAGATAATTAAGTCATCTTGTAGCATTATGATGACAACAGTTTGGTGATTAGTGCTCTTTTTCAATAGCTAGGAGCTTTTGGAAAAAATTCTTTTCATCAGCCTTATGTTCTTGCTTTATTAAATACACTTGCTATTTGTATATGTAAAACAACCAATCAAAACAACCAAAAAACCCAAACAATCTACTATATTACACTTTCACCCATGAAAATCTAGGAGAAAGCAATGAAAATATCTCTCAGAAGTTACTTACTGGGTTTCTAACTTTTTATTCTGCTTTTACATAACCCAAACATATATTGTCTGTATACTGTGAGTTATATTCTGTGTTAAGTCCCTGTTAAGTCTCTGTCATCAAACAGTAAATGTTTCAGGACACAGAGCTACAGCTCTGAATATCCCCGGTGGAGGAACGAACACCAGCAGCATCCCTCACAAAGTTGGTCAGGAGAAAGCAAATAAGAGGCAGATTATCTACTCTCTTTTGTGTGGTTTTTTTTTTTGTTGTTGTTGTTGTTTGCCTAGTTTATTATTATGCAACCTTTTTTTGTTTGTTTGTTTCTGTTTTCAGCTTAAAACAGAAAACATTTTGTTAGATGCATAAAGTTACCTGCTTTCACTAAGTCCTTGATTTTCAGTTCTGTGATTATGATTACAAGTAGCCTAGCCAGCTGGGAGAAGCTCTGTGGTACAGTAATTTGAGGTATTCTGAGCAGTTTTGAGCTCCAATTTTTAGTAATTCATTTTATATATACCATGAGCATACTGTGTGATGCTTCACTGGACCTTTGGATTATAATCACAAAACACATCGCTGGATGATCTCTACATCCCATCCATAGGCTAACCTTGAGAGGGGAATGACTTTCGAAGCTAGCAACTGAAAAGAAAACACCATTTACCTAAAAAAAGGACGGTATATCACATTTCACGTCTACGCTCTTTAAAAAAATCTCTAGAAATATCCAGTAGCTAAGGGCATAGTCAAGAAAGGTGGCTTGGTAAAGCACATCTAGCAGTGGATTCTTTGATACAAAACCGAAAACAATTTCCTCCTCTATTGAAGATAAGAAAAATTTAGTCATTGATTTCTGTGGATGGAAGTGCCCAATGCACCTCCCTTTTCTGACTCTGTCACCAGCTAGCTGTGACAGCACAGGGAGTGAATGCAGCTGGGTTCCTTCTTCTCCATCATCTGTTACCTCTGCTCAAACTGTGAGCTCCTTCCTACTGTACAGGGACTTTCTCTGATGGTATATTTGAGAAGGGGAAAGCAAAATGGGACTCAGTCCAGCAGAAGCATCAGAAACCACCATGATTTAGGTCAGAATTCTCTTTTAATGCCAAGCATTGATTTTTAAGGAAGGACTGGGAATGAAAGCTTTATATTCTTAAAGCTCCTCTGCTTATGTTTTCCCATGGTTAATAATCCTATTTTCCTATTCCAGGTCCCTAATATATAAATATTAATTCATATCTTTTTTTAGTTGGTTGAATAAGGAATCAATTGCAGCTAGTCAGCAGTCATTTACTGTACTTAATCACTTTTCAGTCTTATTTACTCTGAATGACACTAATTTGAGGTCTTTCTTTGGAGCAGGTCTTCCCACTGACAAGTTACTAAAGAACAGGAGATGGAAGAAAGTTAGTGTTATTTACCTGACTGGTAGCTAATAAGGCCCTTTCATGAAGACACTTGTAGTGTTGCTGCAGCCTGCTGTCCAATTAGCAGATAGATCCCTTTTAGCACCATTTTTGCTCATCCGCCTCTGTGCTATATTAGCCTGCTGCAAAAAAAGTAGGCAAGTTTTTACACTAGTCTTTAAAAAAACCTGTCAAAAATAAAATAAAATATTTATTACGCATAAAAATGTATGTCTGTATAGTTGCATAAATATGTCTATATATTCACATACATAACCATTATGTGCATGTGAAAAATGAGGGAGACAGGTGCACAAAAACCCAGATGAAAATTCTTAAAGACCATATTGTAATCTGCCTATGAAATGGTTAACAGGGAAAAAAATCAACATTCCTTTCTATGTGTGTTACGGACATTATTATCTCCAAGTCACATTTTAATTTCATACTTGATGCTTCAGCTCATGCCATGTTTTTAGTTAGCAATGGCCTGTTAAGCTGCTAATTTATACACTGTTGTGAAGGCCTCTGTAAATGCTGCTCGATAAATAATAGAGCAGTGATCCATAACAACCTTCCATGTAACAGCACAGAGTCCACTGCAGCTAATATGAAAGAACGGCTGGTTGCTAGGTGCCAAAATGCTGCCTGCCTATTTAGGAACTGCTATAGTTTTGTCTCCCTGCTAAGATGACAAAAGTGTAATTAGAGATTAATCAAGAGCTACATTAGTGCCACAGTTTCCTGCAGTCTGACTTTTGTTGCTCACCAGCAGTTAAGTGCATCTGCCTGTATTTACCAGTTCTCTGGAGATTTAAAAATTTATTCTCATATTTACAGGGACAGCTACAGTAAGAATTATCAAATCATGGAGGAAACTTGGCAAAATGCATATAATTTGCAGTTGCAAATATGGCTCTCTGTATTTATTTTCTAAACATTTCCTACATGACAAAGGTTTTAAATTTCCTGCTGCCACATACTTAATTCACTGGGATGGGCGGAAGAGGGCTTGGGCCCGGACTGTTTTATCTTCTACTGAAGCGTCGTATACATAGAACTTTGCACAGTTTTTAGTGTTCTTATTTAATTCTAAGTCATTTGCAGAGATTCATTTAATATCATACAGACCCTTGCCTTTGTCTATTTAGATAGTAACTTCTAGAGCTGCTGAAACCTTTGAATTAATTAAGTTGTTCATAGTTACACATTGCTAAACTGTATATTGAAATTTATGAAACATCACCTTGATTGTATGGCCACTTGATAGAACATTACAACTTACCATGAAATGTTTTTGCAGAGTTCTCTTCACTGCATCATGTAGAAAAAGTCACAGAAGGATTTCATTTAGAAATTTATTAGAATAAAGAAATTCTGTATTTAATTTATTCTTCCCAGATTGACAACTTTTAAAATGATCCAAAATTTTCCTAGGAACTATATTGCATTTCCTGGCTAGTTCTAATACTTTAATTTAAAGTATTAGATTTAATTTATAATTTAAAGAGGACGAATAGTAAAACAGATGGAAGGATTATGGGACTTATCCAAGGTTGCACAATAGATTATTGGTGTCTCTGCACAGATCCCAGTCCCTCTGTCCATTGTGGAGAAACTTGTACTGTCTTTAAATAAGCAACTACAGCTAATGCTACCTGAATGTCTGCTCCAAAGGCTGCCCAATAATTTCAAGAAACAGCCTGTGTTGAGCTCTGTGCTACCTAGTATCCAAGCCCAAGAATAGGTCGTCTGAGTAAATCATGTCAAACATGGCACAGTCACCGGTATGTAGGAGAGTAAGCCTAGTACAACAGACAAAATGTGTTATTTCCAATACATGAGTAATGATTTTTACAAGGAGACCAAGAATAACCTACTTGCATTAATGAGATCAACGCCTACAGTCTAACGAGCCAATAAAAAGCACAAAGACAATAAAAACACTGAGGTTGGGCAGTCTACTCTGAGTAACTTCATTTATACCAAGCAGACAGAACCCAAGTACAGGAAAATGTTGTATAAACAACTCTACTGTGAATGGATTAATAGTGCAAAACTGCAATCCAGCTTTCCTTCCACACCAAACCCCTTTAACAAAAACAATAAAAAGACACGTATGTTAGATGTTAATGTGTAGTAAATGGGTAGTCAGCTATAAAAGCTGTTGCCTTACATATGTGTACATATGCATATATGTATATATACATGTATACATATGTATTTCTTTACACATACATATAAACACACCTATGTATGTAAATATGTGTATAGATATTTATACCTATTGCTTTTTGCAGAATTGTAAGAAAGGAATTCCAGTCCTAGGGCAACCAAACAGGAATTCTAGATATGGTTATATTTACTTGTAAAAAAGACATAGAGGAGAAAACTCTGTACTATGGTATATGTCTCTGTGAATTTATACATAAATCATTTCCTTGAGGGAAAAGCAGAAACTGGCATTTTCAAAGGAAAAGCAGAACTAGGCAAATCCTCCCCATACTTGTTAGAGATTGCTCCAGACTCTATGGCCCCTTTCACTTACACAAAGACAGAAGCTTGTAGATAATAGGCTTAACAATGAGCTTCTCATTTAGTACTTCCTAATCTTTTTGTTTCCTCTTTCTTTTGCAAAGAACTTTATGACACTTACAAGATAATGCGTGGGTAAATTGCGTTCTTTCTTACATAGAATCTGGCATTCAAATCTGGGGGGAGGGCGGGTTTAAGGTAATATTTTCTTTCTTCTTGATAACTACCATAACTAACAGCACAAATTTTTTTTTGGCTCAGTGCAAAGACTTGTGAACCTCAAAAGATGAACCTCAAAAGTTTGAAAAAACCCCTATTTATTGATCCATCTCTATCTTGTATGCCTAGAAACTGTGCTCAGTTTCAATTTGCATTCTATATACCAAATGCCAATTCCCTTTTGTTTACTTATCATGAAACAAAAATAGCTCACAAATGCAAGGCCATTTTATTTAGAATTTTTTTCTGTCATGAGGGATGAGAGAAGGGCTGCATCTTTTCAGTACAATTGAAAAAGTCTCCTCAAAATGACATTAAGAGCTGAAATCCTGGGTAGAGTTGGTGTTCATCTTTCTTGTCTTCCAGACTCTCCTGGATTGATAAAAACTTTGTTTCAATATGATGAAGATTAACAGCTGCCAGAACTCAGATGTCACCATAATCAAGAGTTATGATTATAAATTGTTGTTTAACCACAACCATAGGCCCGAACTCTTTAAATATTTGCAAAACTATGTGACAGCTCTACCAATGATTTTGAAACAAAGGTTTTCAGAGCTATTGTTTTTTGGGGGGAAGGTCTGTTGTGGTTTTTTAAATTTGTTTTTCTTTAAACACAACTACTGGAGCTTATGAGAATTCATACTGCCTCATTATGTAAGATAGTAGAAGTAAGATAGTAGAAGTAAGATAGTAGAAGTAAAACACAGGAAGGGCAACTGCTTTGCTATTGTGTCATATTTAGTGCTCTGAACATGTTCATAGTCTAATTTTAACTGCAGAAGGAACATGATAATTGGCTAAGGAAGTAGTTTCTGATAACTGGCAGAGGTACAGGAGAACAGACAGTCTAGTTGGCTGGCTCAACTTTTGGGTACCTCAATTTCAGGTAGAATTCCAGTAAAGAATTTTGGATTATACCAAGGAAAAACATTAAAAGAAAATATGAGTTAATTTATCTGCAAAACTAAATATGCTGTAATCTCAGTCTTGAGTTTTAAAGAAGTGATTATGTATTAAAATAAAACCTAAGTTATCCAGGATTAAGGAAGAACATATGTACAACTCAGTCACTTGGGATCAAACACTAGATCCAAATGGCAGCTGCAAAGCACAGATGAACAATTTTATTCAACATAATTACCTTGATTGCAGCTAATCTGATCTGGCCTGCAGTATGTGTGTGTATGTGTATCTAATCTTACATAAGGGTTGATGTGTTTGCTGGCTGAATTAGGTCAAAATACAAAAGACAAAATAGCTAATAAGTACAGAACATTATCAAAATTTGGAATTCACAATTGTACTCTATTTCCACAAACCCAGTGCTTTGATGAAAATTGTTTATTACATGGCTAAATTCTTAGCTAGAAGGCATCTTCCGGGCTTTGAAGATTTTACCATAGTCTTATAAATTAAAAAAAAAAAGGCAAAAAAAAAAAAAGGCAAAAAAAAAGCAAATTGCTGTGCTTTTCTGTAATTTTGTAAAACAAGGTGTTTCAAGATAAATTATCCTAACAGACGGTATCTGTCTTTTACCACAAAACACATGTAAAATACCTGTAATTTAGTCATTTCAAGCCATGTATGAGAAAAGATAATAAACAGAAACACATCCATACTAGTTTGTAGACATGCAGACTTCATAAGTTAGAAAGATCTCAGGCGTGCTAAATATCAGAAATGGGATCTGTACGACACACCAAACTACCTAAAATTGCCTTCAAATTTAAGGTGCAATTTATTACAAATGGTATAAAGTTGTAGATAGCAGCGCTGGTATACATAGACTCATTGGATGTCTGTGTGCTACAGTGCTTGGGTTGAAATAGAACTAATTTTGGGGTTATAGATATAGTTGTCTTTAGATAGATTGTAAAAAATGCATAGATAGACGTAAATATGTGACATACATATGCTTTTAATGTCCTGGTTTTATTCTAATTTTGCTTTTCCTTAATAATTAAAAGTGCCCATTTCTGTAAAATATTTTATCTTTCAAACAGTTTTCTTTCCAAATTCATACATTGTATTTCAAAATATTATCATATTTTCAGTGTGGTTTCCTGTAATTTTCTGCTGCTTTTCCCATTCTGGAAGCATTTATTGGACCTGAACATATTTTCCTTTCTGATATTTGAAAAAGTGAAAAATGAGTGATTGCACCAAAATGTGTGATGAGAAGGAAAAGGTGAATAAAGCAAGAAGAAAAATGATGAACTTTAAGTAGCATATTAATGCATTGAATTTTATAAGACAGCATTTATTCCCTTGAACTCACACCACCCTCTAACATGAACATGTTTCTAAGAAAGACCTTTCAATAATGGATGAAGATACTTAACATTTTATTACCATTTTTCTGTTTTACTAATATATTCTAACAGTACACTTACAGTACACATTATAGTGGATTTTCTTAGGACACAAGATAGAATACAACTACTTTTAAAGCCTGTTCATATCTCTTAGACCCTGTAACAATTTCTGTCTTGAAACAGTTTCACAAAGAGTGTCATGCACATCATTGTTTTTGAAAAATCCCAATAAGTTCCTCTCTGTGTTGCAGAGCTCTCACATATCACACAAGAGTAGGTTCCCTACAGACTCAACCTGAGGCTTTTAGGAGAGACTACAAGTTAACACAACAATCTGAATTACACTTTCAAAATTTTAATTCATGATGGAAAATTTCATGTGCATTCAAAAACAATCCAAGTGTTTCCTTGTAATCCAGAATTGCAGCTGATGCTTCTCTCTGTTAAAGAGTTTAAATACCTTCTGTGAGTCCAAAAGATTGTGGTAAATTTAATTGGGTGAATCACGAGATCCATTCATCCATGTGAATCATGGATGTGCACAGAGAAGAACAAGAAATTTTCCATAGTGAGCTCTAAGAGTTTGGCTAAATCTGTGTTCCTCACAGTGTAAGCGATGAGTTTTATCACCATCAGTTATGTTAAACAAATATTTCCATGATTCAGAGCTAGTAAAGCCTCATTTTCTGAGATTTGTCTCTTGTGTTGGATTGAAGGTTCTGATTAAGACTTTTTCCTAATTAAGGTATTCATAAGGCTCCTCTTGCATGTAACTTCTCTTATTCACATAGACAGGAGTTGATAAAATGGCTTTGGGTAATTATGCTTTTACTCCCCTGCTTACTCTCATGCATAGGAAAACTTGAACAAATCTTTTTATTTTTAAATCCTTATTCAACTATCAAAGTTGCTCAAGATAGAAAAATGAGGACAGTAAGATAGACACACACCATGATCACAGAAGCTTCTTCACTTTCTTCAAATTCAGAACTAAACGTGGTACCAATGAAAATAGTGCTTTGATGGCCAGGAAGAGTGAAACACTGAACTGAACACATATGAAGGAACTAAGTGTCAGAGAAATGCCTGATAAGAATGGCTATTATTCTTCCAGCAGAGGCCGTGTTCAGATAATGTGTATAAACTTTAGGCAGACACAAAGTTACGGAGCATATCAATTGTCACAACATGGCACAAAGTTACGGAGCATATCAATTGTCACAACATGGCAGAAGACAGTAACTCTCATTTTAAACAGATGAATCCCTTGGGACCCAGGAATTTTCCTGTATATCTGTTAACCTACAGGTATAGCAGCTTCGCCTTATCCCCGCCATCAGCTGCCTCTTTAAATGAGGGCTGTGCTGCAGCCCTGTGGATTGCTGCTACTGAGAACATGGCTGCTTCAGGAGCAGGGATCTGTAAACAGCATTTCAGTAGTGGCCAGACAGGTTCACCGGCTTTGATATGTCATTTCCAGAAGCACTATCTCTCACAGACATCTCAGCTTGGCAGACCAGTGGGTTGGAGGGTAAAAGCAGGTTACCCAATGGGTGGAAGTTGATAAAGAGCATTTCATTAGAAACACATCTCTATTTAAAGCTGTTATGCTCAAGGATTATTCAGGTGACCTTAGTCACAATTTTGATTTCATAAAATGAAATTGCAACATTGCTCATTTACACATTTGATTATATATATGGACAGTATTAGGAGTTTTAACAGATTAACTTCTTAACTGCTGAGCTTCTCTGAATAAAAGGATAATCTCATTTTAAGCTACTCATTCTGGTTACCAAAATTAACAATTAAAGTGGAATGAAAGGTGGCTTATATTTCTGACACATTTGGACTAGTCTAAAGACAATGAAAAAAATTAAACAATAAGGTCTTGTTTAAATATCTACTAGTCTTACTCTGAAGTGTTGTAGAGATAAAAAAGAATAACCTAGAATTTTTAGCAAGAGGGTTTTTTTTTCCTAACATACATATACTCTCTCCAGGACAAATACAAGATGTTTCTGATTGAAAAAAAAAAAAAAATGAAGACTGAAAAAAAAAATATTTCTTGAGGTGTTCTTCAGCAGAGAATTTTCCTTCCCTGGTTCAGTAAAACAACTCAACATGTGCCTCCCTGCCTTTGACAACATTGCTGCTACCAGATGTTTGGCTGCATTCCAGAGCTTCAGGAAATTACTTCACATTTACCTCTAGCCCTCTTTGCTGCTCATGGGGATTTGCTTCCCTTTCTAAAAGTCCAGTGTGGATGCAGAACTCCTTTGCCTCTGTCCTCACTCCCCACATTTCTCAACATCACTGGCTGAAGAAAGTACCTGGTTTTTCAACATGATTGAACATACCCCTCTTTCTAGGAGACCTTTTCCTTCCTGATTTGTGGTTGAAATGGGACAAACCAGCAAGTCCTCAAGTGGCTGAAGTTCACTATAGTAGAATGTTCTTATGTTTAAATTGCTCAGAGTGGACCTTTGGGCATTTAAGCTCCCTGAATTGTTATATTTGCATTATTAGCTATGATCTTTCCTTGCACCACAAATGGTGTCCAATTATGCTGGTTTGAATTCTTCTTTCAAATCCATCAATTTTATTTGCATAACTAAAAAAATAATATAAATATATTTATGCTAAACTAATAAAACCATAAATAGATATTTATCTTACAAAGGAAAAATGGTATATTCAGTCTAAAATAGATGCCAGGTACATATTTTTGGAACTGGCAGAGTATGCCAGTTTGCACACTCTCTCAGTGACAGTCACATGATTTCCAATGCCCAGGACATATTTTAATTAAATAAGATCCAACAGCTAAAAAAGACTTCACAATGTCAGTGCTCTTGCCATGAT
>JAYRBT010000093.1:55667902-55681438 GCA_036023395.1 Myiotriccus ornatus | reverse complement strand
TTTTTTTTCCCTCCCATATTTCTAATAGATGTGTTATATGGGTTGTTAGAAAATAATTTATTGGACCTCTCCTCATGAATGTGATCTAAATGGGAAGTCAGCTTAACGCAACTGTTGACAGTCATCTTAACTGCCTAACAAAACATCATTGTTTTGAATATCCTAATTATTCATTAGCTGAATAGAAGTCTTTTTCACGTGGGAATGTTTATCACTTTTTGAAGATGAAATATTAGCTACTTCCTCCTTCTATGATTTCCTTTCATTTGTGTTGATAGTTTCTGACTTACTATCTGAGCTGTCTTCAGTCTGTCAGTGGATACTTCCCAGATCAGAAAAAACATTGCTTCACTTCCATTGCTGTACAGTGTTTGGCCAAAGAATGTCCATATGGTCATTATGTCTCTAAAAGTTCTACACATCATGCAAGGTAACAACTGTGCTGTAATACTGCATGGCTCTGATTTTCTTGATATTCAGTCTGAAAAACAGGCTGAGGCTCGAGGGCAAAAACACAACTGCCACCTACAGTGTCATTTATGACTTTGTCAAGGACACTCTATTTGTAAACACATTGATGGAAAATTAATTCTATCATATTCCCTGTCATATTCTCCAGTCAAAGTGGGGTACAAGGAGAATAGACCTCAAGTCTCTTTCTCACTAAGTAAAATAGCTTTCAAAAAATGTTGTAAAAAAACAACTTCAGCAAAAGTATTGCCTCTTGCTGTTGTCGATTAAATAAAAAAAAATTGTGAGTCTGCATGTACATTTCACTTGAAAACTGATGTATAGGTCATGTCAAATTTATTGCCATTTTTTCTACTCATTACATGTGTAATACTTGATACCCATACCTCTGCCAGTCTGGAAGTATTAGGATCTGCAGTACTTTTTACTGTTTATATCTGCCAGCTAAGATGAAAATAATGGGACAAAATCTCTCAGATCATATAATCATGTGATGCACAGATGCATGTGTCCATGACATTACAAAATTAATAATGCTAGTTGTTAGAAAACATTTATTAATAAATTACTTTGAAAGGTAAATATATTTCAGAACAAATTCTTGGATCAGAAATAGTGTCTTCTGTCAAATAGAGAAAGAAATGTGGCAAAAAAGAATTACAGTACCTTGGGAAATTGATCCCAACTATAAGTAAAATTGTTGTTTGGGGTTTTTCAGAGCATGAAAATAGATAATTTGAAAAAAATACCAGTTACCCAGAATTTCTGCAAGTTTGATGAAGGCTGTGTCTACCTCATAGGAGTGGAAAGAATTAATTCCTTACCATATGGAAGGAAAATGCTCTACCTTGGAGTCTAAAGAGTTTAGATGTGTTCATTAACAGTTGGGTGGATCTCTAAGTACTAATCTTACACAGTCTATTCACTGGGAAATCTGAGGAACCTAGGTACTTCCTTTGCGCTTTGAGGAAGAGGAGGACTAGTTCTAACTCTGTATTAGATTAGATGGAAGAAATGTGACATGGGATTGTGTATTATTCCCCCTCAGGCTTATAACAAAACAGACATGCCCTGAAAAGACAACACTGTAACATACTATAGGGTACTATAGGTTACTATATGTATAGGTACTATATGTTTGGAATTTAATAACTAATACTATGAGCCAGTGCCTCCTCATCTGCCAGGGTGCTGAGCTCCTGACCTGTAAGATTTTCCAGAGGATCAGAATATAAACAAAACATGGTCAAAATCTTAGCAAAATAACCACTTTCAGTAATCTAGTCTACCTGTATTGATAGAGTACTCTGCCTTTGGAAGTGTTTGTCTCTCCAGAAAACAACCACCAGGAAGTGTGAGAGGATTCAACATGAATTCTGAGAACTTTCACCCTTTTGCTTTCTGCAGAAAGGAGAAACATGTTTTGTTTTGCTTTGTTTATTTTTTCTTTCTGGTGAACAGAGGACCACAATTACTACACGCAAAATTCAATTCTATAGTTCTTCGCCGTTTTCCTCCTTTGCTCAAATATTAAAGAAAAATAATAGAAAAATCATTGAAAAGAATAACCATAAGGCATTAATCTGCTCCTACTTGTCTTTGTATCTCATTTCACTAATTCCCTCTTTTCTTAGCCATCATTTGTGAATTAAATTCATGTCTTCTCTTCGGGAAGTTTGGAACAGAGCTATTTAGTTGCCAGAACAATTGTGTTAAAAAGTGACAGTTGTAGAAATTAATGCAATGAAGCTACATACGCAAAATCATTAATATTGGAATATATATTTTAAAATTTCAATCAATTATGACAAAAGCAGTCATACTGCTTTCAAAAAAATAGATAGCTGGTTAGAAAAAAAAGACACAAATTAATCTCCACTGAGGGAAATCCTGCAGTTTGAGGTCAAAACTTAGATTAGACACCAGACCATCAATCACAGGAGAGAGCCATGGGGAACCAGCCTTTCAAACTTTCAGCTGTTCACACAGTATTTGTTTAAAGGGAGAATAAAATTGAGCCAGTAGCATGATTTTCACGTCTTGCAGACTGCATGATGGCACCATTGCTTTTGGCTCTGAGGGGCCCATGGGCCAAGTTAAGAAGACTGAGAGGAAACAGGAGCCCATGTTAGTATTTGTTGAAAATACTACTATTTTATTGTTTCATCAAGGTCAATCCCAATGATACTGTACCATACATCTGGGCTATAAAGGCTGGATATATAATAGTAGTTTAAAAACAGAAGCTATGAACTACCATTTAATCTCTGCAACCATTTATGCTAAGAGAAAAGAGAAGGCTAAGCATCACAGACTTCTACATCAGCAGTTGAGAATACAAAACATTGCTTTAAGGCAACTTCTCTTCCTGAACTTCTGTAGGAGTATTCAAACTAATTCACATCAGGGCATTTAAACTGATCCACTCTCAGGAGTCAGTTCAACAGTAAATAAAAATTTACATGCCTGACATCTTTTATATGATTGCAACTCTTCCTTTTCTTTCCTCTTTTTCTTTAGGTTCTGATTAGAACCAAGTGATGAGACTTAATTAAATCTTTCTGTTGATACACAAATTGTTCAGAAGTTTCAGGAAAGTCAATTTTTTTTTTTCTTTTACAACTATATATGAGAAGCAACCTCATAATTTCCACGTTATTGCTTACTGTGAGTTACCGCCTACTGAGATTCTCTTGTCCTAGTCTGTGAACTGGACCCCCACAATGCCCCTTGCATTTATTTTTTGCTGGCAAATAGATGAATTTACAGTGGAGTGTGTTAGATCAATCCGCCCTTGTTTTCGCAGCTCAAGTTGTACTTTTGCCTATGGTCCGAATGGGTGTCAGAAAACCCTTCCTTTGCTGGTTGCTGTTGAAGGTTATGAATTCACTGTTTGTTGACAGTTGCTATTTGGTTCCTATGTGGATATGAATGAAAACTGGAGGACAAAAGATTTCCCAGTTAAACAAGTTGTTGTGATCATTTAGACCATCTGTAACTAAGTATTGATCAGACCACTCTTACACCCAAACAGCTGACTAACAGGGAGTTAGAGCATTTTTTAACCCAGTAATCTTTATTCAAGGAAAGCTTCACATGCTTTGCAATTTACACTGCAAAACTATCTAGAGCTGGTGCTTGTGGTTTTACCATGCTAGAACTCCTTATAAATTTTTTGTGCTCTGCCAGAGCACAGAGAATGGTAGTGTCCCTACACAGTCACACTGCTACAGTATTCTGACCCAGGCAATCCTTGTACACACTGACATCATATCTGCAGGTAAGAAACTCTGCTCATCTCCTCATCTAGAAAATTCCCTTCTCTAAAGGACGTAGGATAGGTAGACATCTAAGAACCAACAGCTATTTGCTGAAGCCTTTCTCTCTTCTGCTGTACAGTAACACTGATAGCAATATTCCCAGTCTTAAATTTTAAGATGGTCAGAGAAATTACCAGCTGTTACAATTGCTTCAGATTATTCATCACCAGTTTCAGATTTCTGTTGTCAGAGCCTGCCTGCCCTGAATAGTTCTTCCTCTGTTACTCTTCACACACTTAATTTCAGCATATGGATTTTCAGGTGATCCTGTCTCCACTTAATTATGTGGAGAGCTGTGGAAAGATGTAGGAGGGGCACAAAAAAGTGTAAATTATACCTCAGTTTGAATACACATCAAACATAACTTCCTGAATATCGGTTGGAACAAAAATTTTAAGCCATTTTGTTTTTAAGCAGGGCAATGTTTTGAATAACTAAATCTGAGAATTTCAGTTCAGAGAAAATTTAACACCTAATTTATAGATTTCTGAAACTGGATGCTTGCCACAGAAATGCTAACAGCCAGTTAATTTTTGTGCCACAAGCAGCACTACAATTAATTCAGTCAAAATCACACTTGTAAGCCATACCAGAGAAATATGCATTTACTAAAGACTCTCTATGCTAGTCTACTTAACAACCTCATGCTTCATTCTCTAAGACTCCTCTTAGAAGGGCTAGTAAACATAAAAGCTGCAGAAAGTATGTTCAATTACATCCCAGCATCCCACCATATAACAGTAACCCCAGGCAGATCAAAAAATAAAATGGGCAGCTAGCATCCCACCACAAATTAGATTTTTAATTATCTCCATAGATGGAAAAATTTTGCTGTGGCAATGCATTGCATTAATTATCTCTCTTTTACTTTTACCTACAGTATACAAACAACTGTGGAGGGTCATGCTAAAAAGGAGTAATCAAACAACTTTCAGTTCCTAACTAGGCCTGCAATGCAAGAGCAAAGAAACACCGTTTGGAAGCAAGTAGAGAATTGTTTTGAGTTCCAACTCCTATAAACATACTTGGTAAACATTAGGACATAGAAAATTTATAGACTAGATCAAGAAAAGAGATTAAAAGGAAACTTGGTTTTATATCTGTTGGACATACTGCTTCTGTCTTTACATTAAAATTCTTATTTCCCTCTAGTTGAGATTTTCCTGTTCTTGTCTTTGTTTTGAATTCTTTGACAATGTCATTACTTTTTTATGCTTTCTCCCTCTTCCTTATCTTACTGGGTTTTGAGGGGATTTTTGTGCCCATAAAATGAATCTAATAATCCACTTGTATGTGTGTGTGTGTTTAACAAGTTAGCATATATGACCGTCTACTTTTTACTATATATTGACTGGGTTTTCCCTTAACAAAACAAAAAAGAGGCAACAAAAAACCCATGAAACAATAACAACAAAAACAAACAAACAAAAGTGCAGCTATATATTAGTTAAAATTACGTTCCTTTTATTTTTATTTTTTTTTGCAGTCTTTCAACACTAATAGATGAAAATTTCCACAGGATGGAACTTCTGAATCAGTCTGAAGAAATTATCCTTATGAGTTTCTATGTAATGCTCACTTTTTGAGACTTACGCAAAAAATACATAACCTGATTTATATGGCCAAATCACAACTACTCACCTGCACATTAGGTAGGATGTACAAAGATTATTATTGCAATCAGAAAACCACAAACTGAGTAGCTGAACAGTTTTGAATAGCAAATCTAAGAAAATTGCTTTAATTCTTCCTTAGACGTTCTGCAAGGAGGAAAAAACACCCAACCCTGAGGTCTAAAACCTCAGCCAGCTTTCAACTCATGTTGCTTCAATCATTGATGTGGAGCTGTGAGGATTAACTTTGAAATGGATTGCCAAACGGAGCACAGACTTACTGGGGGGTGGGAAATGTCAGTAGCCCAAACAAGCAAAAGAACAATCGTGAAGGTGTTACTGCACAAATTACAGCATCATTATGTTATAGAAAGCTGAATTTCCCTTTCTACCTTGAATTTATTTTTAAAATGTAAAACAATGAAGATGTAAAAAGCACAGCTCTTTCCCCATAAGCAGACTCTTCATGATTAAGCAACTTGGACTAACTCCTGTTTCCTTTATTAATGAGATTAGTCATATTTCTTTACTGGCCCCAGTTCAGCAAAGCACTTAAATATGTGCCTAAATCCTACTGATTTCAATGAGATTTACACATGTGCTTAAGATTAAGCATATGCTTAATTTCACGGTTAAATTGGGAATAAGAAAAATTGAAGTCATTACCTTGTCCAATACTGAGATTTCAGTAACATTTTGCTGTGCTAACTTGGAACATCAAGCAAACCTAACATTTTTATGACAAGCAACATGAGACCAGTTGGGCTTGAGAAACAAGTGCTTTAAGGATACTTTTTATTTTGAGACTATGGACTTTCCTCCAGGTAGGATGTACTTAGACTCTAGTGGAAAAAATTTCAATATGTGTGTGGTACTGCTGACTCTGAAAGCCATGTTTGCATAAAAGAGGACGACTATAGAGAAATATATACTGACTGTATCTTTTCCTTTCTACACCTGCTGCTGCTATGACTTCTACAGTTTTCAGTCTTTTGCTATGCATACATATTCCCCTAAGCAGACTGTTCTGCAGATAAGTAGACAGATTTTATGTCATAATTACAGTATCTGAAATCTTACATCTTCAAAACATTTTAGTAAAACTTGATTAATTAATATCTCTGCAGTTATGAGTGCTCACAGGAAAAGGTCAGTGAGGATATACTGCCAAGGCTCCAAGTGGTTATCACAGTTTCAAAGAGTCATAAATGCATGTTTTCAAAACTCTCCTTTCTCCTCAGACTACTTTGCATGATGTCAGGAACACTTAGCTTCACCTTGGGAAAAAATACAACCTTTTAAAAACTTGACATTTTTTGCATCAAAATTATCAGCAGTGCAGGAGACAGAAAAATACAAGTAAAGCTGTCTGAGAAACGATGACTATAAAAATTTGTTTCCATCCCCAGAGGAAGTTTTTGGAAGACTATCTGTTTGTACACTTCTTCAAGACAATTAGGTGCAGAGCATAATTTTAAAATAAACTTCCAAAGTAACCTTTAGATTAGCAATTCTATCTAGATTGTAAAAAGCTTTTAGAATAGCAGTGGATTTTTTTTGTTTGTCGTATCATCCTTAAATGTATTCTCCTCAGCCAACATGTACTACTTAAGTAACTTTCGTGTCTGAATGTGTTTATCCCATACATCTTTGTTCCTTTTATTAAAATCTAGTTACAACTATATCTATTTATTTAACAAATCTTGCATATGTAAGAACTGTTCTGTTAATGAAGTACAGGGTGGGATTTTGACTGAATAACCAATCCCACAGAACAATTGCTACTTTTCCAAAGAATCGAAGGTTTCTCACTCTCTAACGTGCATATACAAACAAACATACACACACACAGAGGCAACCAAAAGCTAAAAATCTTTCTAGTCTGGACCTTCTGTGCAATAGTTCCCAGTAAGCCTCCTGGTCTCAGTGGTACAGCATGGCTCCATTTGCTACCAGCAGCTCACCAAAATCTTCCTCCAGTGGCTTTTTCCTTGGAGCACAGCTGTTACTTAACATTACCATGATCACTAGGTACCTACCTGTAGTTCTCTTCCACGGCTGAAGGATATTGCCTCATCTTCTCTTGTTTCCCACCTGACTCCAACAAGCTGGGCATACAGAGAGGCTTCTGAATCCCAAATTTGATATCACATATGATTAAATTGTTTTGCTATGCATATAGTGCATTCAAGAATAAATTCAAGAATAAAATATCATGAAAACTGGAGCATTGTGTATTACTGCAGAACTGGAACCATATTTTCAATATCTCTGTCCCCTTCATGTGTCTTTTGTAAATGAAGTAATGACACAATGCTGAGTAGGAAGGGGAGAAAAAAACCATACCAAATGGCAATAAATCATTTTAGAAGTCTCATTTAATGTAAGCAATGTCAGTTTGTTTCTTTTCTGGGTATCTTCTTTTCTCAGTGGATCTAATGAAGTTAGGGGTAATTTTTTTGTTTCGTTCTTAGGAAGAACAGAGCCTTGCACAAGCTAAGGTAACACCACCCCCTTCTGTTCACACTGATGCTAAGCCCAGTCAACCACACATTCAGCATAGCAAAATACAGGTACGACAGTACCATTTGCACAGCAAACAAGACAAATATATTTCACTGCTACAGCTTTATCATGTATATTGAACTATATCTTTTCAATTAAACTATTTGAATCATTCTCTAAACTAGCTTATTCCAAGAAAATCTGGATAGCAAATTATTAAATTATTTAAAACAGATTGCAATTCTCCTTCAACTCTCTAGCACAAATAAATACAGAATTTAATGAATAAAACATTCATATAGATGCCAGGGAGCAATATTTGTTGTCTGCAGCTCATTTTCACTTCTCTATGCCTGTTTTGGTCTTCTGTCAGAGCAGCACCTCTCTTCTGATATGATACTGTGAAGGTTTCTCCACTTGTGAAATGGAATGAGTTTTATTTCTATGTCTTTTGCTTTACAGGCTCATTGTGGTACACAGAAAATGCTTATTACGAATACATTAGGCTCAGGTAAATTCCTCAGGATTACTTGATTAGTGCAGTCAATGTCTGTAATGTCTCACTTTGGTGAGTCAAATATCTCACCTTGACACAATTAAATCTGATGCTGAGGTTGTGGTTTTATGAAGAGTTCTCTGGTTGGAAGCAGAGTTTTGAGTAGTAGGGTTTCCTCCATCTGTGGATGTTCCTTTCCATGTAAAGAGCCAAAGCAATGAGCTGAACTGGGGCTGAGCCAGGTTAAACATAATTTAGCTAAAACCAGCCCTGTGGCTGTCAGCTTAGGGAAGTGGTCCAGGTCACAGTGCAGCTGCGTGAGTAGCATAAGCTAAGAGAGCAGCCATAGGGCAGGGGTGAAGATGAAGAGGGGCATGGGGTACTTATACCTGTATTTTCTGTTGCAGAAACTTCAACAAAGTACTTCTATCAGTAAATGATTATTTTCAGTTGTTTGTCTTTCCCCTTCCTCCCCCCTCCAAGCAGAATATAAGCATCTTAAATGGTAAAGCAAAGTTAAGAACAATTTGGAAGCTTTGAGAAAATCACAGATGAAAAAAAACCTGTGTGGATATTTCCAATGCTAATATTTTTTTAAGTCTTTCACATACATGTGCTGCAAAGCCTAGCCAATATGAGTGTCATTGCTGGTTTTTCCGCAATTCAAAACTGAGGTCTGAAAAAGAACTGTGAGGACAATAGTTCATGGTGTTTGGAAAACTCCCTGTTCTTGTCTAAGATGTGGTTGTTTGCCTGTTTACTCTGTGATCCTGGGAACTCCAGGGTAAATCATCCCAACTATGGGTCAACCAGTGAATTGAAATCAAAGAAGGAGGAAGTTGTTCAACTGTCTGGAGAGACACTGACTGCTTTCCAACTTCACTGAAGCAAGGAGAAGTCCTTGTGTTAGCTCTGAAGCAATATTCATGAAATGACATTCAGTCTGGAATTAAGTCTGGAAGATGTTTTTTTGCAAGAAGAGAGAGCCCATGGGAAGATTGATCACATAAATGTCACTGTAGATGCTGTGCCTAAACTGCAAGTTGACATTCTGCACAGTTGTGTTTGTGGGATGTGGTGCTGCTTGGACATCCCCACAGCTACATGGCTACATGGTGTGAGCAGCCTCTGGGTCTTCCTGGGAAGTGGTGGCATGCTGGAGAATTAAGGAAGGGAGGAAACAGATTTGCAGGGAAATCTCTACTCCTTGGTTGGATCAAAAGAAGCTCAGGATAAATAAAGCAAGAGACCATTAAAACTACTGAATTGTTAAAAATTTAGAATAAATGCCCAACTTTTTGCAGATTCCCAAATCTAGTGTGAGTGATCTCACACTATTTTGATTTCACTTCTTTTGTTCTGTTTTTCAGACATTCAGCATTGAAATCTGGTGATCACCACAACTCCGTGGCAGCTGACAGAGCATAGCAGAATGCAAACGCAAATTGAAGATTTGCTCTACCACAGCTTCAAGCACCACAAAAAAAGTAGGGCCCAGATTAACAAAACAAAACTGGATGCTACAAAGCAAAACAAAGAAGAGGAGGAATAGTTCTAAGAGAGGGAGAACCTAAAGGTAATGGAAGGGTTCAGGTGAACTGTGCTTGCTATGGTGATTTTCGCAGGCTTCCTCCCTCTCTGATGCTCACCAAAAGGAGTTTCTCAGCTTTGTGGCTCTATGCTACAGGTACAGTCAGAGCCACTCACTTCCTGCTTCTATGAGGTCAACCATTTCTGCTATCAGGGGACTATCTCTACCTGCTGGAAATAAGTCATGCCATGTCCCTCTGTGAAATTTAAAGGATTGTAGTCAAAACCAAACCCAAGTGTTTCTTTTCCATTGGGAAAATCATCTCAGACTTCACACTGATGCTTACACGTTGTAAGTAGGAACTCAGTCTGCAGGCAGGATTAGGAGTGTCTTCTGCATTCTGTGGTGACAGAAAAAATGAAATGCATTGCTCATGCATTCTTTTTGAAGGATACAATGGGGGACAACCACTTTTCCTTCCTTAAATTTGCATTTTTAAAAAGCTGAAGGCTCTGACCATTCAAGAGTTCAGAAACTCCAACTCATGTAGATTTCTAGATGACTCTTGCACCTGAAAGAAAGGCAAGCTTTTTGTTGAGGTTCAAGAAAAAGAAACTCTTCACTGTACACATTTTTAAAACTACTGTCAGGTCCATGTGTGGAGACTTCTTGAAAATTATGATGTTTGCAACAAATGGGATACAAGTTTGAATTTCTTTAAATGTTTTTAACACAATCTTCAATTAAGGCTGTTGAGTTCTGTAAAAAAGCTCTTTTATGTTATTTATCTGTGTTTTGGGTTTATACTTTGCTGAAAAAGGTGACTTCAGGTTTTAATTTTCCAGATTTCTACGCTCTCTAGTTACTGCAGTGTTTCTGACTGAATGACAGAGCACCATAGAATGTGCCAGGCATTGTTATCTGGATCCTGTATGTTCACAAGGTCCCCTTGTAGTCTGTGTAGTCAATATATCCCTCAAAATCATGTGTGTCCCATGCTATCACCCTAATTTGCTCTGTGCCACCACTGTTATATACTTGGATTCTACAAGTAGCACAAAGAAGTTATAAATAACTCATAACAAATAAATACATTCATGTAGGGTCTCTGCTCTCCTACATCAAGCAGACAGTAAGTCAAAATTTCCAAAGAGCAGCATCACATTTTAATCATGTTCTGTAAGTAGAAGATGTGCACAGAGATTGCTGCCAACCTGCCCTCAACATTTACAGTCAGAGAATGCACTAAAGATCAATGAAACCAAGGCTCCACAGATTAGGTAGGTGAACTTCTTCTCAAGTAAGGTTTGCAAAAAAAGCTATATCTTGAACATAGTATAACCCAAGAAGTCCTCATCAGGGCAATCCCTCACCAGGTATCGAGATGAACTATAGTAGAAGTCTACCCAGAAAGCCAAGCAGCACAGGAAAGAAATTATTTCACTTCATTTTCATAATCCATATAAGCAACTCGAAAATTAGCCCAAAAGTAATAAAAAAAAATAAATCAAAAGGTCTGAAATGCTTCCAGATTACATTTTTTAAAAATTTTAAATACACTGTATTGGATACTCAAACTAGTTGTCAAAGACGGTTCTAATATCCATCAGAAGGTGTTTCAAAGAACTTAAGAGAGCTGATTTGTTTAAATCAGAGAAAAAAAGGTGTTTAGACTTAAAAAAATATACCAATCTTCAAAAAGCAGAAGTATGTCAAAGCAGGAAAAAGGAGGAGCATTAATTCTGATGAGTTAAACATGTAATTTTAATGTCATAGGTCAGATATAACACTTCAAAAGTAGGAAACTTTCCAGAGAGTCTATAGGACCAATATATGATTGAGGTGTAAAAGGAACATGGGCAATTTTCATTCATCAGTTCTCTTCTAATACCCAAGCAGCTTTTGACATGCTTCCTTTTGGGGGATTCTTAAAACTACTTACATTGTCGTAGGACTGCGTAGATCAAGAGTTGTCTGAAAGACAGAAAAGAGAACAAAAATAGTTGGTCGGAGGAAAAGGTTATCAGCACAGACTCATAGAGTTTCTGTGGTATGACCTGTGTTTCATTACAATAATAAATGTACAGGAAAAGTTCTGTTAAAGTCACATCAGTTAAGAACTGACAGATAACAAAATGCTATGACATGAATCAGTATGCCATGGACATCTTGCCCAGCATTGCAGATAATGTGTAGCATTGTCTTCTCTTCTGAGAACTAGTAAGCCAATTTTTCAAAATATATTGGCACACAGTTTCATGGCATGGGCAAGCAAGAATTACCCTTCAACTTGAATTTTCCATCTGAATAACTGAATCTGTGCAAGAACTTGTGCTCTCTACAGTGGGTACAATGTGAAAAACAAGATAAGCCTTCAGTTGCAAGGTTCACAAAACACAACCTCTGACCACTGATGGCCAGTGTACCATTGGTCCTGTGGTAATAACCTGGTGTCACAATCAACCTGATGCTCTTCAGTAGTTTCTCATGTTTTGCTACTATCTTATTTCATCTCACTCTTAATGGAAAACAAGTATGGTCCTAAGCTCCCTATAGCAGTACTGTCCTGGCCTGAAGGCTATGTTTGAACTGACAGGTGGGATGTAGACCACATAGGAAATACTGGTGCAGGAGCTTTAGGGACTTCTGGTATTCCCAGATGTTCTACCTCTCTGATACTTTCAGGACATTTCTTTGGATAGTTATATTAGTGACATTTGAATGGAGGCTGTGTACTCCTGGTCTAGAATATTTACTCATTAAATTACAGAGTAATATAGAAGTAGCCCATGTATACCAAGCCAAAATGCTACCGGTCTTTCTTGTTTATAATGTTCACAGTACATTATATCATCAAATTTACCTCTATGGCACTTATCTCTTCATGAGTGTCTGTAACTTCACAGTTCCTCACAAACACATTGGAGGTTCTTCAAAATCTCGATGCATACTTTTGTTTTGTGTCCAAACTTGAAAGTGACATAGCTCAGTTCAGCCTATACACATATGAGTAAATCAGACAGTATAAGCAACAGTGGAAGCAGTCAATGTTGGGTGGCGTACAGCCTTTACAAACAGTGGAAGAAAGATTTCTGAAATTTGCTCTAAGACACAGGCCAGTTTCTTCCTGCCACCACTTATGAGAATCAGGTGTTATTTCAGCATGAAAAAAACACTTTGCAAGTTAACGATAAGTAATTCCTGTGGATCAAAAAACAGTACTTTAATTTCATCCCATTGTATTAGCCTTATATGTCACTTACACATAAAAGTACAAGACTTTCAGTCTGCACCAAAACACCCATTGAACATATAGATTTTCTTACAGGGACTTCAGAAAAACAAAGGGGAAAAAAAAATAAACAACAACAAGACAATATGATGAATTGTAAGGTCTTGGGATTTCACCTCAAATTTTTGCCCAAAGGGTTAACTAACTGTCTTTCAACACTGACTTCCTTCTTTTTCACTATTGTTGTGGTTTTGCCCACCAGCCCGTCCCTGGGGCTGTGAATGGTTTTGGCCAAGTAGATTTCCGGACAAAACCCAATCAAAACTCGTAGTGACGCCTTTGCTAATTACATATTTAAGAAAAACGGA
>JAYRBT010000093.1:55644549-55667802 GCA_036023395.1 Myiotriccus ornatus | reverse complement strand
TAATAAATGTTCATGTTATTTTCCCAAATCCAGTCTCTTTTGTCTGCATAAACCTTCTCTCAACTAACAGTAATTGTTTGGGGGTGTGAAAGCAAATTGACCCAGGGCAAAACCACGACAACTATAGACAGTTTATTCTCAGACTGAGTGAAGATGGTGGAATGAATGTATACAAAAGAGAATTGTGAAGCTTTAGTGTGCCATTTTGTTACTTGAATTAAGCAAAGCTCTAATAAATTATTGTCAAGTTCAAAAAGAATTGCATTTATTCCTTTGTGACCTTTTGTCAAACTGTGTATAATTCTACTTCCTGTACACGAACCACCTGTGCAGATAAGCCTTTTTGCATGTCTATATTCATTTGAAACAAAATAATTCAAACTCATTTTCAAAGCATAATTCTATCTTTTTCTCTTTTTGGTGCTTACAATGCTAAAATTAAAAGACAAAAAAAAAATCTGAAGAGGTAGATTAGAGTTTCTAGACTTTATTGTTGTTCTGAGTCATTAGTTTAAAAAGTATACATTTTTATAGCTCATTTTACAAGTAAGGTTATCAAAACAGATTATGTTTACAAAAAAAACCCAACCCAAACCAACCAAAACTAAAACAAAACAAAACAAAACAAACAAAAAACCAAATACCAAAACAAAACAAGCAATGAAGACAGGTAAAGAAATTACAAATGATCATATATCATGGTTACTATTACTACTGTGACTTTTGTAACCCTCATCATAGTAGGAAGCATGTAAAAGTTTGCAGAGATATCTATTGGGTGGGCTGACACAATTTTATATGAGGATCTGAGAGACCTACATGTTTCTTCATGACCCATTGTATTAAAGGTGATCTAAACAGTGAGGAGATGAATCCAATGATATTATCTATATGAGCTGGAGCTCTTCAAAAAACACTCAGGATTTTGACCTGAAGAAACAAGTGCATTTTGATGCAATTTTCCCTCTGAACTTCATCCGCTTCCATAGAAGGCATAATAGTGTTGTAATATGAGTATTGTTTACAGAGATACTTCATTCTAATGGGAAATTCATTAACATTAAAATGTTTTATGCAGCATTAAAATGAATTATATCAGATAGGCTCATCATTTAAAAGCAAAAAATCTTGTAGAACTTTTTAATGAGAATCTATAGGATTTCGCTTTTTTATTGGTCTTTTTAGATGCTTATGAATAAGCCTGTTTTGGCTAGAAAAATACACTGCTGCAAGGTTTTATGGTTTAGTCATTCAGAAAACTCTAAAAAATATAATATGATAATATATAACCTTTAAGAGTAAGAATTTTTTGGGGGGTATTCATAGCACTCATTGCTACAGTTTAGACCAACTAGTAACACAAATATCTGAAGTTCAAGATCAATCATTTGTTAGATATCATGACTTTCATTTAGATCTCTGTGAATGGTATTGTTCTTTACCTTTACTCTTTAACCTTTCTTACTACTTTGTGGATTGTGGGGAACAGGAGGGTAACATAACTGATGAAATCATCCATGGACAAAGGCTCACCCCAACAAGTTTCAGGTTTTATATATTTTACACATATCTAATCATCTTTATTTCTGTGTGTAAAAGAAACAGACTTTTGTGTTAGTTTTGTATTCCAGAGTTAGATATTAATCCTAATTCTATTTGTTTTAAAAAGAACCAGATTTCACTTTTGCATATATCAAATTAAAATAGTATGTTAATCACTTGACTGAGCCCACCAACAAACAATTTAATTTACTTTCCCATCATATATAGTAGGCTCAAAAAATAAAAGAATAAAATATCATAGAATAGCATAGAATAGCACAGAATAAAATATCATAGAATAGCATAGAATAGCACAGAATAGAATAGAATAGAATACAATACAATACAATACAATACAAATCTGTTAGAAAAACATGCTTTAAATATATTTAGCTTTTTCTTAAACTACTTTCTGTTGATAATTTTAAGGGAATACAGAACAAATCTCCCAACTTGTAAAGAACTGGTAGATGAGATCCCCTGGAAAACCATCCTTAGGGACAGAAGAACTGACCAGAGATGGCAACATTTTAAGACCACTTAAGGAAAGAGTTCTTCATCACAGTCTGTAGGAAATCAATCAAGGAAGGGCAGAAACAATCATGGCTGAGCAAGGATTTGCTCCTCACACAGAGGAGAAAAAAATGGAAATGCACAGCCAGTGGAAGCAGGGACATATAGCTTGGGAAAAATTCAGGGATACAGTAAGGATGTGTAGGGATGGAATCAGCAAAGCTGAGGCACAGATGGAACAGGACTTCACAAGGGATATGAAGAATAACAAGAAGGGATTCTATAAATACATAGATTAGAAAATAAAGGTAGTGTGAACTCTCACCCCGCCAGGGCCGACAAATGAGAAGCTGGAACAGGTGACAAAGGCTATGAAGAAGGCTGAGTTACTCAGTAAGCTTTTCACCTCAGCTTTTGCTGGCAGTCAGGCTTTCCAGGTCTCTCAAGTCCCTGAAACTCCAAGTGGGGGAAGGAGTGAAGTCCCTCCCACTGTAACTTTGGGACCTCTTGTTGCCAAGCCATGATATTTGAAAAGCAAAGGCAATCAGGTAAAGTCCCTGGTGACTGGAAAAAGGGAAAAGTTGCTCCTATTTTTAAAAAGGTCAGAAAGAAAGATCTGGGGAACTACAGACCTGTGAGCCTCACTTCTGTGCCTGGAAAGATGATGCAGCAGAACCTCCTAGAAGATATGCTAAGGTACATGTAAGACAAAGAGGTGATTCAAGGCAGCTAGCATGGCTTCACTAAGGGTAGATCATGCCTGACCAATCTAGTGGCTTTCTAATGGTGGAATGATTGCAAGAGTAGACAAGGAAAGATCAACTGATGTCACCTACCTAAACAATTACAGAAGGTTTTTGGCAAAGTCCCACATGATATCCTTATCTTCAAATTGGAGAGACTGAAGGGGTGAATTATTTGGTGGATAAGAAATTGGCTGGCTGAATGCAGCCAGGGAGTTGTGGTCAATTCATCATTGGCTTCCACCTATGTCTAGGTGGAAGCTGGTGATGAATGGTGTCCTTCTGTTTTGGGACCAGTCCCCTTTAATATCTTAGTCAATGTACTGATGTCAATGTATTGAATTCTTCCTGAGGAAGAACATTCATACAGGTTCATAAGGTTATATGTATATGTTATACGGATCGAGTCCTCGAGTCCTGGGGACAGTTTTGGGTGCCACAACATATCAACCTATTAGAGAGCATACAAAGGAAGGACATGAGGATAGTGAAGTGTCTAGAGGGAGGAGCAGCTGAGGTCCCTTGTCTTGCTCAGCCTGGAGAAGACAAGGCCATTCTTCATCTGAGAGAACATCATGAAGTTGTTTCAGGGGAGGTTTAGGCTGGATATAAGGAAAAGGCTCTTCACCCAGAGAGTGGATGAGAACAGGAACAGGATCCCCAGGGAAGTGGTCATGGCTCCAAGAATGCCTGAGCTCAAGGAGTGTTTGGACAGTGCTCTTGGGGCTGTCCTGTGCAAAACCAGGAGTTGGACTTGATAACCCCTGTGGTTTCCTTCCCAGGGGAGGGAGATTCTATGATTCTGTGTTTCTAAGAAGTCATTGAGAGCAGTCCTGGAGAGAAGGACTTGATGATTCCTGAGGATGAAAGGCTGGACACAAGCTAACAACATGTGCTGGTAGACCAGGTGGCCAGATTCATCTGGGGATACATCAAGAGACATGACCAGCATGCTGAGGGAGGTAAATTCTGCCCCTCTAGTCTTCTCTGGTGAGTCATCACCTGGAGCACTGCATCCAGCTCTAGGTTCCTCAACACAAGGAAGTCTTCGAGTTGTTGGAGTGGGTCCAAGTGAGGCCACAGAGATTATCAGGGGGGTGGAGCACCTCTCTGAAGACAGAGTGAGCTGGGGTTATTCACTTTGGAGAGGAGAAGGCTCTGGGAAGATGTCCTTATGGCCTTCCAGTAATTAAAAGGGACTTATAACAAAGAGGAAGAGCAACTTTTTACACAGACAAGCAGTTATAAGACAAGGCGATAAGTTTTTAAACTAAAATAAGAGAGATTTAGATGAGATATTACAAGGAAAATCTTTACTCAGAGAGTGGTGTTCACTTGAACAGGTTGACCCAAGACAATGTGAATGCCTCATCCCTAAGAAGTGTTCAGGGCAAATCTGGATTGGGGTCTTAAGCAACCTGGTCTAGTGAGTGGCATCTTTACTCGTAATATGGCATTGCAATTAGACAATCTTTAAGATCCCTTTCAACACAAACTATCCTTTGATTCCATGATTCCACAGAATGATGGAAAGTGCCCACAATAACTGTAAACAAGATTAGTTAAAAATGATAAGTCAATCATAAATATAATTATTACATTTGGAAAAAAAAATAAAGGTGATAAAATTAGGTTTCTCAGTATGAAAAAAACCCAAATAAAACAAGACATTGATTTGAGCCCTAGCATATAAAACTCAATGAGAAATACTCAAAAAATCTTTGATTTCAATAGAAATACTAGATCAATGCATTTTACATCCTAAACATGTTGGATTTAACTGTTGGAAATATTTCATAGTCAGTAAAACTGATACTAGCAGTTGACTGTTTGACTATCATGCCGTCCATGGAGTGCATGTGTAAACCCTATAACCTGAAGAATACACAGTGAAAAGCTCTGTCCTGAAGTAAAAATACACTGGTCCCCATAAATAGATGCTATCTGCTCCAAGACTTTGGTGCAAAGATACAAATAATGTCAATTGTTGCAATCAAATGAGGCATAAATAAAGAAAATTTTATCTAATAATTGTGTTTTGTGCTTTGGAATGTTTTGTCTGAGTATTCAGCCTGCATAAAACTGTAAAACTTTTATTCCCAAAAAGTGATGTTAGAACCAGAAATTTTGTGTTCTTGTCCCATTTTCCAGTTATTGGAAGAAAAAAAAAACTAATTTTATTTCATAATTCTCAGTGTAAGCAAAGAAGGAAATTTTTAAGTGCAATCTATTACATGCAGTTGAAAATACTGAAAAAATATACTCAAAACCTCCTACGACACCTATCAAGATTTCAGCTGGATATTTCAATGCAGTCTCAACAAGCCAAAGAATGAGAATTTGGATGAAGCTCTTGTTATTTTCATGTGTCAAGCAGTTCATTTTTTAGTTCCCAAATACAGCTTCAAAAAGGTCTTCCTTGTCATAGATAAACTCAGACAATGATAAAGGCCTGTATTTATGCTTTATTTGTTGCAATATCGTTTGATAGCCTGCTATTCTTCATTTCTTTCGTCATAACTTTCTGAAGCTTCTTCCAACTATCTGCCTGACTCCATGCAAGATTTGAAAGGTACGATGAGATAAAACACATGCATGAGCTGTCAGCTAGGTGGGACCGCCATCCACCCAGTCAAATAGCACCCAGCTGTTTACAGTGATTATCATTCATCAGGAGGTAATCTTTCATGATAGAATATTGCTCATTGTACCTGCCATAACACATACCAGCACTGCGCTGTTCTAACAGGACACCTGCTCTTGTTACAGTACAGAAAGTAGCACGTTTTTAAATGGAAGGAAAGTTGTTGGATAAGATTTCTTTTTAAACAGCAGGTCTTTTCTTTTGGAAAATAGTTGTTCTCATAAAAGTACTTGTAAAACAATTCATAAGCACTTTTTCAGTTTTTCACTGGAGTGCATTTCGCCACAGCGTCATCCTGCATGTTCTCCATAAACACAGTTTTACATTAAAACTGAATCCTGCATTCCTTTGATAATTTTGCTGGTAACGCAGATTCCACCTGTGCTTTTGTCAAAGGCTATATGGAAGGGGCAATAAAAGACACAGGAAAAGAAAACAAAATAAAGCAATCAGTAAAACTTATCTTTTTCATATCACACGTAATGAACATGACTATTGCAGAAAGTTTCAGCTAATTTAGTTGATTCTGTTTAATACTAATGTCACTAAATCATTGCTAAACCCTCATTTGTTATATTTAAAGTGATTTATTATTTCCTAAATTTCTTTAATTCAATATATCAATTTCTCTTCAGACTCTGTTACTCTAAAAATTTCTTCATAATTTTCTTGCTATGATGCTGATCATTTTAAGCACTCTAAATATTTTCAATAAGAGTTGAGAAAAAATGTACAGAACTTTTAAATATATCGATAAAATTAATTCCAAATATGTAGGAACATTGCAGCACTGGACCAAACTAGAAAATTTTAATTAAGTGCTAATTCAATTCAAGTACTAAGAAATTTTGAGATCAGCACTACTGGACACTGAAATATAAGCTGAGATACACATTTAATATTTCAGGTTTTTTGGATGTTCTCCAAGAAATTACCATCTGATTAGGACAAATTACTTTCCCCCCATGGCTCCAAAATACATTCTTTTTTCTTGAGAAGGCTCTGTTTATAGCTCTGTATTAAAAATTTAGTAACTCATTAATGTGATTTTTATGCTGTTGTGCAGTATACACAAACTCACATAATATGTTGGGTTGAAATGGACACACAAGGATCATCAAATCCAACTGCATGGACCATCCCCAAGAGTCATACCATGTGCCTGAGAGCATTGTCCAAATGGTTCTTGAACTCACACAGGCTTGGTGCTGTGACCACTTCTCCAGGGAGCCTATTCCAGTGCCCAATCACCCTCTGGTTGAAGAATCTTTTTCTAATATCCAATATAAACCTCCTCTGCCACATCTTCAGACCATTCCCTCAGTCCTGTCAGTGGTCACCAGAGAGAAGATATCAGTGCCTGTTCCTTCTCTTCCCTTTATTATTATGAAGTTGCAGATGTCATCACGGTCTACAACTTCCTTGCGAGAGGAAGAGGAGGGGCAGACACACTGGATATTTTACTCACAGTGCCTTGGAAAGTTTGGGTGGAACCATCCTCCTTCATGCTAGTCATCAATTCTTTATTTCGTCAACAGCATTACATAACATGTATCCCAAGATACATGCTTGTATCTCAAAAACCTGTGGTTAATTTAGGATGATAACGAGTCTTGATTTAGAACTAGGTGAAATGAAGATTTTAAAGAACTGAAAATTCATACTGCAATATCTAAGATTTAGGTATAGATCATTATCTTTTTAAATTGAGACTAAGAAGGTGAATGCTTGTTATTTTTGATACATTTCTCTTCCAAGCTTGCTTCAAGTATTAAAATCATAGGTTTATTTCAGCAAAAATAAGTGTATATATCATATATATAGAAAAGGCACAGATACCAATGAAATGTAGGACACAGGAAACTGCATACTGTATAAGGAACAGATAGAGCAAGATCTGTTGCTAGTAAGAAGCTATGACAGCTGTGATACCCTGACAGGGGTAAGAGAGAATAAAAATGGAGAGAAGTACTTGTGGTGAGAGATTTCAATTACATCTCAGCAAATGACCTAGGGTGTTGGCTCAGGTTGATGATGATCACACAACAGAAGTCTCATGGAATGGTTGATTAGGGAGCTTATGAAGAAAAACGTAGCTCTCAATTTGGTGATTAATGTAATGCAAGATCTCATTACAGGTGAAAATTCAAAAAGCCCGTGTGGACTCTGTAAACCAAAGTACTTTCTTACCTACTGTAAATGTAAGCAAGGAGAAGTAAGGGTGATTCACTTGATGTATTCTTTTCCAATTTTTGAAAGATTTTTCTCCAAGTCTCCCATCAAAGAATTTTAGAGAAAGTAAGGAGTTATGTGATAAGAGGAGAAGCCCTTGCTTTAATGATTAACTAAAAGATAGGAAAGAGATGTTGAAGCAAACACTTACTTGTCACAGTGGAAAAAATTAACAAATCCATGGGAATTTGTGCTGGTCAAATAAATGATAGTGCAAAATATTCTGAAAAATCCCTCTCAGGAACCTTTTATCACTCAATACTACTCAAAGCAGCTGATCTCCCCTTACTTTATCTCATTGTTTAAAGAAGTAAAATTTGGGGAGTTAGATACAGATGAAAGTAAATTGCTACTTTGTGAAGGACTGTTCTTTGTGGCACTAAGAAGTTTTATGAAGTCAATTTGTTTTTTAAGAAATTGGAACATTTCAGTTTTATTTGATAGATGTTGGTGTTCAGTAATGATAGTGGCCAGACAGAGTATACTTTCTTCACTAAAGATTTCAGTCGTACCCAAACCCACCAACAAGCAGTTCTTGAGAAGGTTATTTGTTCTGAAATCAAAATATAATTTGAACAGCATATATATTTAATAAAATTCAACAGAAGTGATCAAAAAATGAGGAAGAACCTAATTCTTTAGTCAAGATTTACATGTCCCATACAGTGATAGATTATTCATAAAGGACAGAGAAATGCATGGGTTATGTAATGAACACACCGTAATACACAGCTAAATGGTACTGAACTAAGGAATTATTCCTATGTTCCCATGTTTTAGCTGTTGGATTTTTCAAACTCTTGCAGTATTATCTATGCATGCTTTCATTGTTTATTAAGGAAAATATGTGCAGGACTACTGTCCATCCCCTAGCCTAGACTGACACTGAGGGTTGTCCGGAACCAGATGCAGTACCTTGCACTTGGACTAGTTGAAAACTTCATGAGATTCTCATGGACCCACTTCTTGACCTTGTATAGGTCCCTCTGAATGGCAATCCATTCTTCAGGGGGTAAATATTGTAAATTGTATTAAAAAATTGATAAGTGATTCTAAATCTGGAAAGAGTTAGTTCTGTTACTGAGACCTAAAAACAGGAGTGACATGGTGAAAGTAAGATAGCAAGAAAAAGAACACACAAGTTTTACATTTTTCCACTTATTTTTCTCACACTTACTGCCAAATTCCTAATTTGATGATGGAGACTTTCTGATAGAAAATGAGTTTAAGTAATACAGGGGTTGGTGCTCTTTCATTATAAACCTTTTTTTGTGAAAGATCATCACTGTGAAAGGTCATTACTGAATGTGCATGTGTAGTTTGTCATCCATGAGTTTATCTATTGTCTAGTCCTGTAAATTCAAACAAGGGTGGGGGGGGTGGAAGCAAACTAAATAAGTCAGAAAAAAATATGTCAACTGTACTTATTTCCCATGTACCAGAGTTTCTATGTCCTTCTAAAATATGCTTCCTAATTCGTAGGTTCACAGAATATGCTGAGTTGGAAAGGACCTGCCAGGATCATCAAGTCGAGCTTCCAGCTTTGCTCAGGACACCTTGAGAATCACACCATGTGCCTGAGAGTGTTGTCCAAATGCTTCTTGAACTCACACAGGCTTGGTGCTGTGACCACTTCTTTGGAGAACCTGTTCCAGTGGCCAACCATCCTCTGGGCGAAGAACCTTTTCCTAATATCTAAACTAAATTTCCCTTGACTCAGATTCATGCCACTTCCTTGGGTCCTGTCACTGGTCATAAGACTGCCCTTCCTCTTCCCCTCATGAGGATATTGAAGACTGCAATGAGGCCTCCCCTCAGTCTCCTCCTCTCCAGGATGAACAGACCAAGTGACCTCAGCTGCTCCTCATATGGCTTCCCCTCTAAATTCTTCACCATTATTGTGGACACTCTCTAGTAGTTTAATATCATTTTTATATTGCAGTGCCCAAAACTGCACACAATATTCAAGGTGAGGCCACCCCAGTGCAGAGCAGAGAGGGACAATCCCCTCCCTCTACCGGGTGATGATGCTTTGCCTGATGCCTCTCAGGACACAGTGGGCCCTCCTGGCTGCCAGGGCACTGCTGACTCATATTCAACTTCCTTGTAGGGCTTGAGGGGAAGTCGTACGAGGAGTGGCTGAGATCACTTGGTGTGTTCAGCCTGAAGAAGAGCAGACTAAGACACCGCTTTGCAGTCACAATATCCTTATGAGGTGAAATGGAGAGGCAGACACTGATCTGTTCTCTGTGATCACCAGTGACAGGACTGAGAGAATGGCCTGAAGTTGTGGCAGGAGAGGTTTAGGTTGGATATTAGAAAAAGATTCTTCACCCAAAGGGTGGTTGGGCACTGGAACAAGCTCCCAGGGCAAGTGGTCACAGCACCAAGCCTGTGTGAGTTCAAGAAGTATTTGGATGATACTGTCAACCACATGGTGTGACTCTTGGGGATGGTCCGTGCAGGGCCAGGAGTTGGATTTGATGATCCTTGTGGGTCTCTTCCAACTCAGCATATTATGTGATTCCATGATTCTGTGATTCTGTGATTTCCATCCTTTCCACAGTTCTTCTCTTCAGCCTCTAATTCCGTGGCCTATGCACATAACCAGGTTTGCCCCTTCCCAGGTGCAGAACCTGATACTTGCCCTTTTTAATATGGTTTCTTTCTGAAATTCAACTAAACATTTTTCCAATTTGACAAAATGTTATTAAACACTAATAGTTTCTTAACATAACTGACACTTCTACTTTCATGGCATTAGAAGACTAAACACACTCATTTTCTAATTTATTAATGAACTACAGAAAACACTAAAGAGAGTTTGCATGTCCTGTACACAGGATATTAACTCCATGAAAGCCATTTTGACTATAACAGCCGGTCAATACTTTCAGGGCACATTAAGTTGCACTCCAGCAGTTGCAGTGAGGCTAAGATTTCCTTGACATCTGATGATAAAGTGTGAGTTACAATATTCTCATGTAGGACTATATGATAACTTTGGTTTTATTATTCTCCAGTCCTAAACAGCTGTTAATTTTTCCTGGAATTTTTACAGAGACACAAACTGAGCTGATAATTCCATTTTTTTCTTTCATTATCAATCTGTAAGCTGTGTTTGCCTTTAGCAGCTATTCCAGTGTTAACTGTACTTTATGAGGTCTCAGAGATATCTGCTAAGATAATGAGATTTTTTCAGGCAGCCTTTCAGTCAACCTAGGATAACTTCTCCTGCAATTTTTTCCTTTACATTGAGGAAATTTACTGTACTGTCAGCATTTGCCTAAATTAAAGAGTATAGAAGAAAATAGGCATGTTGAGGCATGAGGAGTTCCTGATATCACATTGGGAGTTTTGAAAGTTACCCCCTACATCTGTTCACTGTTGTAGATGTTAAACTATTAAAAAAAAAAAAAAAAAAAAGCAGGATCACTGCTCTGATCATTTATGGACTCAGTAATGGGGTAACAGCTCTAACCCTTCAAACTGTCTTTTGCTTCACCAGCTCTTTCCAAGAGAACTTACAGGAAGCCAGTCAGCTAACTTATACAGAGGTAATTAGCAGCACGCAAAATCCATATTTAGATTTTTAAAAGACTTTGTGACTTGGTGGACATCTTTTCACAGATACTTTGAAATTCCAGTGGAAAAGCAGTAAAACTGCATCCACCTTGAGAAGTCGAGATTATCTGCACAATTTTAGTTAAGTTTTACAGCTTTAGAAATTCTGTCCCTGCAGAAATGGTGGTACATGAATCTATCCATCTTCAGGTACCTGTTAGGTGCTCACTGGTATTCCCAGGCTCCTGACTGAAAGAGTGGTAATAAAAAGGATGTCTAATTTATCCCAGAGTAAAGAATTTTGCTTAAGGCAGATGTTGGCCTTAATAGGTTGTCTATACCAATGTTTGACTTACATAAAAGTCCCTAAGAGAGTTATGAGTAGATGCTTTCTCTACTTCAAAATACAGGATAGGCATGTGTATAACACAGCCCATGTATGGCCTATAATCTTACTTCAGTTCTATTAATGTAAATCAAATGCAATTAAAATATATTTTACCCAAATCAACAAACAATGTTTAGTGGTCAACCGCATCTTCAGCAATGCCAAAAACATGCTAATAAAAAAGGATCAGCACATCATGAGACCTCTTCATAGTGTCACAGGGGTTGACCTGTCAGCAAGCTGCCAGGAAAAAGAGTATTTATCCTATGAGACCTACAAGTTTTTCCCTTGGATAGTGTGTGCATTCATTTGCAGCTGTACTGCTGCCCAGGAAACACTTTTAACGACAAGTGTAAATACACGTCTTTTTAAAAAATTGAAACATATTCCTCAGTATTATTGGAGTGGTATAAACAAACTAAACAAATGCTTAGTTGCTGCTGCTCCTGAAACTCTACACTAATATGAGAAGGAATTACTTCTTCAGTATTTCAGAAATAATGTTTAGTAGGTAATAAATATTGCAGCAAAGCAATAACCTTACAGAAAGTCTAGGAACTTCAGAAATTCTTAAGGAAGTTAATAGGAAGAATCTTAAAACAGATATTATTCTGCAGGAGTTGAATCGTCAGAAATGGATGAGAGTAGAAAAAAGACAGGAGAGGAAATACACAAAAAAATATCCTTTAGAGAACGTCAAAAGCAGAATCCAAAATTAAGCAATAAAAATCTATGTTTTCATACACAAAATCACAGCATTTGTAAAATCTCCTCTCTTATGAATGGAAATGCAGAATATTCAGACTTACAAAGAATGGAAGTTAAATTCTCTATATGGGATGTGTACATTGCAAATTAGTTACTTGTAAGTTGTCCTTCCATGCTTTTGGGAGACTTAGTTCAACTTCATGGTCAAAACTTCAAAGAAGAAAAATTATTCATGAATGGTCTAATACACTACTGAGTATAATTTGAAATTTTACATTTTATGATAACTGGATAACTGCATGAAACCCAGGTAGTATTTTGACAAACTTTGTTTCTTAACCAAAATCTGACTTGAAAGTATATGCAACACTTTGTGAATCAGTCAAATGATTTAGAGGTTTACTGGTTACTTAATTATCTTAATTACACATTTTTCCTGTCATATTCATACCCATTTTTTTAAAAAGTTAGTAAAAAGGTTGTGACAAAATTTTCCTGCCTGTAGAAAACAAGAAATTACATTTCTTAGTTAAAAGTAGACTTTTAATCTTTTTCCTCTGTCCTTTGCCTTTGTAGGTCTTTTGTAATGGCTTTAACTTTGTGCATATTATTTTTTTATTTTCTACACTCCCTTTGGTAGTATGAATCCATTGGTTTCTTCTGGTTTTGTTTTCTAGTAAGCCCCATAGTTATCTTCTTAAAGTATTCTCAAAAACTAAAGTAGCACACATTTACTACGTCTTAAAAACTGGCTTTGAAAATCTAATCTAAATACTAAAATACTATTTCAGAACCAGAGTTGACAAATGGCTTTTCCCAGTGGAGTTTTGAATATATTAAAAGATTCATCTTCCACTGAAAAACATGATGTGAGTAAAATTAGCCAAGCTATTTCAGTTGCTAGGAATACAAGCAGTACTGAAGACTGCAATCAGCATTCAAGTAGTCTTACAAATTAAGACAGAATATTTGAAGGTTATTTTGAATATATACGTGAATGACTATATACTTTTCTAATCTTTACATTTGTCTGTATCGTGGATATACAGAAGGATCATAGAATCATTTATTTGGAAAAAGTGTCTAACCCAGCACTGCCAAGTCCATCACTGAACTATGTCCCCCAGCAGCACATTTACATACCTTCAGGTTTATTTTATCCCTTTCCCCCTTCAAATCAATAAGCCCTGATAAGTCTTGTTCAAAAATCCCTTTTACTCTTTGAAACAGATGTGCCCTGTCTGTTGCCAGCAGGCCTGATGTAAAATAAACTGATTCATGATCAAAGAACCCAAAATTCTGCCAGTGACACCAGGCTCACAGCCAAGTACTGTTCTGTTGGGTCTCCCTATTTCTTCCCTAATCATTCCCTGTGACTGAAAGGATGGAGGAAAACACTACTGGGCTTCTTATCCTTTAATCAGTCTTACCAAGGCCCTGGAGTCTCTGTTGATTGCCCTCGGATTTCTAGTTGCAACTTCATCATCGCTTACCCAAAAAAACAATAATGGGTAATAATCTGAGGGCTGAACCAGTGTAGGAACCTTTCTCTAGGAACCTTTCTCTTCAGATTTTTAACCCAGGCCCCAGGAAGGCAACACACTTCCCTAAGAAGTGGATCTGGTTGGCGTACTGGGCCTTCTATTCTGTTGAGAAGGAAGTCTCCTTGTATTCTGAAAATATTTTTTTCATTCTTTATTTTATGGACTGTTTTTTCCACATAGCCATTTGTCCTAAATCACTTGAATTTTAGAGAAGAAAACTACTCTTTGAATTCATCAGATTCTTTTCTTGTTTTTGCTTCTTTGCACCCAGCTCTTCGATGGAGTGTAATTTTTTGGGAGGCCTGATGTTAAGCACATTTTGTCATTTCCCTTTGAAATCAGAGTAGGATTTCTCACAAGTACATTCAGAATCAGCTAGGGCGTTATAAACAGGAAGGTGAGGAATTATAACAAACACATTTTTGTTCTCCTCTAGAAACACCTATTGGGCTGTTAATCTTTTTCTTTCAAACTATAACATAATGTATAAGCAAGTACACATCAAGATTAGAAATATTTCAGTTTAATCAAGCACATTCTTTTTCTTATATTGTTCTGGTTGGTTGTTTGGAGGTTTTTGCCTGTTTGATTACATGACTGAATTATACCTGTATGCCTTGAGGAAAGTACTTGTGTCTGAATCGTCCATTAGTGTACTGTCAGGAATGGCAGGGAGAGTGTTGGGACATTGCTTTTGTTGCTTTTTTAAAAATAAGCATCCACTGGTCCTGAGTGGCTCCTTCATTTTACCAGTTGGATAGGGCATAATATTTGTGACCTTTTTCATCCCATAACCTTCTATATCTTGGCTGAGCTCACATTGTTTCATATAGAAGGACTTTCTCTGAGTGTCTCACATAATGTATGACACCCGCACACAGCAAAGGTTGCTGGACAAACTTGTTTTTGATAGCCAGGGAGTTCCAGCCACTGCACAGGGGAGCAAGCAAAGAACCAGGGTCCACAGCTTTCTTCGTACGGTACCATTTAGCTGGACACACTGAAGGACTGGGAAATGGAACATATACTTAGGGGAGTGAACAATCTTATGCTGGAACTGTGATCTTCTGCTTCTTTTGATATGAAACAATGGCTTTGGAAGACAAATAATAAAAGAAATATAGGGCTTTTATTTATTTTCTTTGTTCTGACCCACTGCCAGATATCCAAAGTGAAAGTGAGAGGAAGAGTCACACAAGTGTAGTGTTGTTTGAAGGGCAAGGTAATTTGAGGAATTTCATTTTCTCATTCACTTAAATTGATGTTCTTCAATTACACTGTTATCCAAGAGCTCCAGTTTTTGAGTTGCCATAAGGATCATACCAAAGCACATCACTGCCACAGAAGTGTCAAAAAAAGCACTTACCTAATAATTAGATTTTGCTTTCATTTAGTTGATTGAGCTTCAACAAAATATTTCTCAGCCTGTGACCACTGTAACCATTACTCTAAGGTACTTTTTCTACTCAAGACTCATCCTCTTCACTCAGTTATGAAAACCTACTTCAACTTCACAGTTTTAAAAAACAAGTTAATTTTTTCCAATCAAGGCCATTACAATCCCATTACTCTCCAAGCATATTTCCTCCCAAATATTAGAAGTGTATATATTCATCTCCAGGACCATGATTTGATATTGGCATTTCCTCCCTGCACAGTCCAGATACTGTCTTAAGATGGATTTCAGAGAATTAAAATAGCCACATGAAGAATTAAAATATGGTTATTAAACTCCTGTTTCGCCTAACTTCAGTTTCTCTATAGCAAATAATTTTCCTTTTAATATCTTTGACAAAAACATTCAGCACTAAAATGTGCCCATTTGTCAAGAAGAAAGAGAAAGTAAATTCTATGTCTTCTTGCAGGATGATAATTAGGATTTCCTTTGTTTCAAGCATATGTACCTAAATGTCATGTTGTTAAATATTTTTATTCAAATGCTTATCCTTAGAAGGAGATTTTCAGATATTTCAGGTTCTTCATATATGAAAGGGGGGACTGGGAGGGAGAATATGGGAATGGGACAGCCGAGTGGAAATGTTCCCTGGGCAAGGATAGAGATACTGTATCAGGGTGTGGGAGAGAAGTTTGGCATCTCTCTAGATTTCTCATAACTTCGCATCTGGAGCTTTTGTTATGCTTTTTAAAATTTTTTTAACTGATACCGTGTACAAATAAACGAAGACTCTCAATATATGTATTAATCTAATCCTTTATGGAATAATGACTTAGCTATCCATAACTTATCCTAGATACAGGGGGAAAAAATAAGGGAAAGTACTTGTTTCTCCTGATTTACAAGCAGAATAGGGAACTGTAAACTTTTTCCTTTGGCCATATTAAAGTTATAGAGGAGAAAATATCTTGCAAACTGTGTTAATGAAGTTCAACATTTCACAATAATATGGGGCTTCAGAAGGTTATTTGGAGAAGAGATCAAAATGCACATGACATGAGAAGAAAATTTCTGGATAAGAAAATGGAGGTTAACATCATTATGTCTTATGTGCATATTTAAGTGTTTGTTATAAACCAGAAAAATATCTTTTTGTCATGGGAATTACTTTCAATTTAGGAAATAGCATATCTATTTGGTGATAAGTAACTTGTCCTAAAGTACCAGTAAGTTTGTTACATTGATATTCATAAACTGATATTCACAAATTGCAAGGGAGATTAAGCAATTCTTCCAATGTTTTTGATAATGTATTCTCAGTGGAGGAATGTAATCATTGTGTAATAAAAACTAATAGAAGGAAAAAAACCCCTAGATCTGACAGTCTGAATAATATGCTTATTCACAGAAAGCATCTTTAAAATATGCTTCACAGATCACTAGTTTTATGGAGTTAGGAATGAGCCTGCATAGATTTAGCAATGAATCCCACTCCTCAGGATATTGTAATAGGTATGAAACCCTTTACAGGCCATATGGTGACAGAGGGCAGCACTCTTTCCCAGGGGCCCTGTCAGACTTAGCCAAAATCTAATGTCAGGCACAGTTGGTGAAATCTGATGCTCACTTAGTTTAGTGGAACAGAAGTCATCTTCAAGATAGTATCAAGAGTGTAGGGATCACATCAAATGACTTGCATTCTGACAGTCTGCCACTTTCCTGACATAATCCCATATGTGATTACCGTACCATAGAGATACTTCATTTTTTCCTTCCAGAAGTGTTCATATTTATGTATATATTTATGTATATATTTATATATGCATACTGATATCTACTATTATAAATTTCAACATACAAGCAACCTTTTCACAATTCACTATGTTCATATATACAATTGGAATATACTAAGTAACTGGAAAAGAAAGTACTGATGTGCCTCTGAACTATTTTTGTGTTTTGACAGAAAGTCTAGTAAATATTCCTCCATTTTTTTCATCAGAGGTTATATAAGTTTTGGATTACTCTTGCTTGTAAATGGAATTTCAAATTCACTATACGACATACACATTCCATACATTTCATATGACCTGCAGTCATATAAAATACACTTTTATGATGCCTTTTAAAGCAAATAGAACTGTTGAATCTATACATCATAACATTTAAAATAATTCATATAAATAGATGCTTTGTAAATGGGTGGGGTTGGTAGGGCACAAGAGTTTTATTCAGTAGAATACTCATTTTTGTCCAGGCAAACGGCTGATAGCCTTATGTAGTACACAGATATCAGTCAAATAGAATGTTTAAGGCTGTATTTTGTCTACTGCTTACAAGTCCAACACAAGCTGACTTTCAGAATTCCTGTGTTCTGCCCTGAGGTATCAGTCACATTCAGCATACACACAACACCAGCCAAAACAGATGAAACTTTCTCTCACCATAGGTTCACTCCACTATACTGAAAGCAGCAACAAAAATACAAAAAGGCATTGCCGATACTTAAATCCAGCTAAAATTAATCATGAACTCAATTAGGCAGAAAGTAATTACTAAACCTGTAATTTGACTACGACATAGTAGCAGATGTTCCTACTCTTGCATATGGTGCCATGGGACCTTTAATTAGCTTAAAATAGCCTCATCTTTGAAATTCACTTTCCATCCTCTTAGTCAATAATACTTTTAGTTTATTGAACTGAGAGGCCCATGTGTTTCCCTTAGCTGTAAAACACTGGGAAAGCTCCAATGCTTGATGTCAAATATATTTTAGTTTCAGTTACCATATTTTTGCAGAATTAGGCTTACAGGAAGGTTTTACTGCAGCACAACTTATGTAAGAGTTATCAAAAATCTAGGCAAGATAATGATCCTTTTTAAAGGGCATCATTCCTGTGTTTATAAAACCACAGTTTTAGATGTCACCCTGGAGGATGCCCTCCTTCTACCATATCCTCCATGTCTAATTGCAGAGGCAGCAATTCAGTGACGACTCACAAAGTACACCGGTTACTAAATCACTGTCCATCTTTTCTTGACTGTGTTAGTTTCTCCAGGGAAAATTTCTGAAGAAGCAAGTTGTTATTTTGCTATGTCTAACTACATCTCTTGCTGCAATGATGTAACTTAAAACCTCATATCAAACTCCATACCTTAGAATAAAATGAAATATTATTTTTATGCGGAAGGTTTTTTCCTCTCATTTGCCTGATTTTCTCTAGAAAATGAAATCCTGTGTTCACTAAATCATATCTCTGTTGCCATGGAAATTGTAGAGGTTTTACACCTTGGCATTTTGACTTCATTTCTGGATTGTATACAAAAAGAAGATGGAATAAGACAAGTTGGGCTAAGAAGGTAACACAGTGATTTAAAAAAAAAAAACCATCTCTCATAATTAAACCAAGATGTCAAGGGTATTCATGGAAAACACAGAAAAAAATAAGTTGAGTTAAATGCAAATATGAAGCACTAAGCAGGTTTCCATTTCTATCTTAGGGCCCTTAAAATTATTATAAACTGCACAAAAAAACACACACTTTTTTACATTAAAAGCTCAGTAACATTACTTAGTGATATCTTATCTTATTGACAGGTCATTGAACAGTGACTAAAGCAAGTTAAATCCATCTTTCAATGGATTAATAATCAGGCCAGTGAAAGCCCAACTTGTTACTAACAAGTTACTTGTAACTTGTAACTAAACTAAAAATTTTTTTGCAGAGTGTAAGTTCTCTTGTGAGAGAATATTAGAATGAATATTAGAAAACTAAGCAAATGTCAAATTTGTGGTCTGAGGTTGTGTTCAGCCATAATACAACTAAAGAACATTGATTATCAGACTAATCTGCTGTTCTACCTAACACGAAAACAGCAAATTCAAAAAAGAATTGTTCAGAATCATTAGCAGTTTTTTAAATTAGCAAATATGGAAACAGTTGCCATGTAGTCTCTGTTATTCCTTCATTTATAATAGATATTGGCTAATGAAGATGGCAAAGTTCTTTTTAAAAGGAAGAATACGTGTGTGCCATTGGCAGAGTTGAAATGAAACTGATTATAAGTAGGCTTCTAAAATTACAGGGAGAATCATTTCATCCGGTTGGTCACTCATGATGTGCAAAGGCTTCTATACTGTGGGTGGTTGAGTAGAATGGACATTGAACATACCTTGGAGACATTCCACTGAGGTTTGTTTCTCACAGTGACTATATGCTCTTTACTGGCCGTGTACTTCAGTAGTGCTGTTTTAATTTTCTCAAAAGTTGCCTCAATTTACAGTGTATGGAAAATAAGAAGCTTTTATTATCCTTTGAATCAAGTCTTACGAGGTGCAGAGAGGGGGGAGCTAAGCATGTATGGTCAAAATGTAACGTATAACAAATACACAGAGAATCGCAGATTACCCCAAAACTCAGGCTCTACTGTGAAGGAACCACAGTATGTGTGGTGGTGGGGTAGTGTTAATTAAGAATCAGTGGCAGCATATGTGCTGAAACAGAATATCATGAACTTTCTTTATTAGACTTTAGTTGGTATTTTGAACACAGTTACTGCCAAGCTTAGATACATGGCATTGCTCACTACATGGAAAGAGAAGATACTGCAGTTATGTTGAAGTCTACAGTATGTCCATGGGAGTTATTTCTATCTTATACGGGGGCAAAAATGAAAAATGTAACAAAATGTTTTAAAGGGAGGACACAAGCTACAGCATCAGAGAAAGAAGTACAATATCACCTACACTGAGCTCAGCTTCCAGTTGTTGACTGGACAGGGAAATGGGTATAACATCTTGTTATTTGATTATATAGAGGCCTACACCATGTCCGGAAGAGTAAGGAGCATAAAGGCATGCTGTCCTACAACAATGTTACAAAAGGAAACAGTATATTCTGGCCTTAACATCTGAAATACGTAGATCTGCCTATTTTAGATTATGCAAGGTCCCTGAATGATTGTGCATGACAAAACCACTACTTCGAGCCTGCTAGCTGCCACTAGCTGCCAGTATAGATAAACAGAGAAATTTAGGTTGGAATTTATCTGTCGATGTCATCTGGTCTAATAAGAATAGTGCTTAATTAGAAACAGAATTAATTTCTTAAATTAGTCTTCTTTGAACAACTCCAGGAAGCAGAAGTTCCTCTAAATTCCTGGAAATAATTTCCAGGCACACTAAGGACAAGAAAATTATCAGAAGTAGTTAGCAAGTCCAATATGATAAGCTTCTATGATAATGTGACTGCTTTAGTAGATAGGGAAAAACAGGAGACATACTGAACTCCAGTGGGTACATGGACTTCAGTAAGGCTTTTAACTCTCTCTGCCATAAGATCATCACAGACAAGCTGTTGATCTACAGGTTAAGCCAAAAGTGAGGTGGATTGAAAACTGACTGAATGTCTGGGCCCAGAGGCTGGTGATGAGTGTCTCAATGTCTAGTTGGAGATCAGTAACTAATGGTGTACCTCAGGGTTCAATACTGGGTTCAGATTTGTTTAATGTCTTCATTAATGATTGGGATGATGGAAAAAAGTATATCCTCAGTAAGTTTGCAGATGACTAAAGATGGAAAGGAGCGGCTGATGCTCCAGATGTTTGTTTCCAATCAGAGGGACCTTGGCAGGGGGAAGAAATGGGCTGCCAGGAACCTCACGCATTTCAACGAGGAAAAGTGCAAAGTCCTGCACCCAGGGAGTAACAAAAACAGGCACCAGTGTATGCTGGGGGCCACCCAACTGGAAAGCATCTTGGCAGAAAATGACCTGGGGTTACTGCTGGACACAAAGTTGAACATGAGTGAGCAATGTACCTTTGCTGTAAAGAAGGCCAGTGGTATCCTGTGCTGCATTAAGCAGAATATTGGCAGCAGGTTGAGGAAAATGATCCTTTTCCCCTACTCAGGCCACAGGTGGAGCATTGTGACTAGTTCTGGCTCCTCAGTGCAAGAGAGAGATAGAGGTACTGTAAAGAGTCCAACGAAGGACCATAAAGATGATTAAAGAACTGGAGCACCTCCTACACGAGGAAAGACTGAGAGAGCTTGAACTGTTCAGCCTGGAGAACAAAAGCTTCAGGGAGATCTTACTGATGTATATAAGTATTTGAAGACAGAATACAAAGAAGGAATCAGGTTCTTTTCATTACTGTGCCATGCCAGGGCCAGGGGCACTGGGCTTAAACTGAAACACAGGAGGTTCCCACTGAACATCAGGAAACACTTTTTAACTTTGAGGATGACAAATGGGTAGCCCAGAGAGGTTGTGGATCCTTCAGCCTTGGAGATATTAAAAAAGGATCTAAACACAATCCTGAGTAGCACTCTTTAGGGAGGAGACCCTTCCTGAGCAGGAGTTTGGACCAGATGATCTCCAGTTGGCACTTCCAACCTCACCCATTCTGTGATTCTACGAAACTCAGACACCTTAAACTCTCCTTATATGGCACATAATCCATCTCCTCAGTTATTCTGATTGCTCTCCTCTGGACTCACTCCACTATGTCAGTACCCCTGTGCTGGGGAACCCAAATCTGAACAGATGATATCATTTATGAGATGTACCAAATCTAGGTGAATAATTACTTCTCTCAACTTACTCAGTATACCCTTGCCAATAAAGACAGAGCGTGTTTGCCAGTTATTTTCCTTGCGAATTTGATTGCTTTCTTCTCCATTCTGTGTGAATACAGTAAAGCATAGTCAGAGAAATTTTGTCAGTGTATAAAAATTAAAATTCCCAAATATTAAGGCCCAAATTATATTTTTAATACAAAAAATAAGATTTTGAATGGTCAATCTTCAAATACAACATGAAAATTTTATTTCATGAGAAAAAGAGGACCTCTCAACATCTGTCTTTTTTTTTTAAGAACTCTGTTTTTACTTATATTTCTGTAGAAAATACGAAAATACCTCACTGGAGGGTTAGAAACAATCTCAAGCTATAATATCAAAATCTTTCTTTTCAAGACATGATTTCCACTTTTTTTTAGAAGCTTGGATTTTCTGATGCCACTTAAAAGGGAAAGAGGAAAGGTCATTAGTGGCATTACTACAGAAACAAACTTAGCAGTGGGAACTGAGAAAACCTGTCTGCCCTTCTCCTGATAAAGTTCACCACTCCACTACAAAGCCTGTAAAAGTATAGCCACCTCAGCACAGTCCTTTTCATTCAGAGAACACTGAAGGCAAAAAATGAACGTAAGTGCAGCCTAAGTGCTGCTGATTTGTCTTCCTCAGCACTCACGTAAGGGTTTTGTTTTGTAAGGTGCTCCACCCCCTTCATCCTTACTTCTCTGCACAGGGTAAGCTTCAAGACGACAAGACTTAACAGACTGGACCACCATACACTCACACTGGCTGGTTAAACCAGATACATGAAACAATCCAACACCAGAGAAAGTCAGGACATGGAGAAAATATGATGTAGACCAAGTGCACATGTGCTATACCTCAAACCGCATAGTTAAGCTTGCTTCAGCAACCATAAATAAGCATTTAAGTACACCCTTAATGCTGACAGGCAGTGGATGTTATCTTTTAAATAGAAACTTACTTTTAGCAGCAGGATTTCCTCTGAAAGAAATTTGAGACAACATCAGAGACCATTCAAATTATTTTCAGCATGCTACTACAGCATATCAGCAGAACTATGTTTAAAACATTTGTACAGCCAAAAAGAGGTCGTATCAGTTTATCACATGTTACTATCCAAACTAGAGTAATTAAATTGTCAAGCATTCATGCCCATCCAAATTTACAATTCATTTATCATTGCAGAAATACAACAAGCCAAAATCCATTTATATGAGTTATTCCTTCTTTGATTTTGGAATTGCACTATATCCTATGAGATGTTCATAGCCAATAAACAAGGATTTCATTCACAGACAGCAGCTTCCAAGATGGTGTTTGTGACTCCTCGTGTAACCCTTCTCTTTCCCAAGATCCTTTTTACCCCTCACTGTACCTT
>JAYRBT010000093.1:55617275-55634557 GCA_036023395.1 Myiotriccus ornatus | reverse complement strand
AACAGGCAGCAGTCACGAGCATCGAGGCCATGCTGCTGAGAACACAGCTGCGCTGGGCAGGGCACGTCTCCAGGATGAAGGACTACCGCCTCCCTAAGACTGTGCTCTGTGGGGAACTTGCCACTGGCTGCTGCAAGAGAGGAGCCCTGAAGAGGAGATACAAGGATGCCTTGAAACAAGCCCTCAGCCTTGACCATACTGATCACCACCATTGGTCTATCCCGGCCTCCAGTTGGGAGACCTGGAGACACATTATTTATAACCCTGCTGCTTCTTTTAAGAACACATGCAGAATCATTCTTGAGGAGAAAAGACAAAGCAGAAAGAACCGTGTCTTGCCAATACTGTCTAAGGAGACTTCTGCTGTGCCTTTTGCAACCTGACTTGTCTATATCACATTGGTCTTTTTAGCCATCAGCACACTTGCAGCAAGTGTTTGTCGAGTCCTTCTCAAATCTTCATTCGCCAAGCCTAGCCATGATGATGATGATGAAGCCTAGTATAAAAAAAAAAAATAAAATTTCTTGGGTTTGGAAAGAAGAATCATGCTTTTAAAATCAAAGTGAAAAGGAAATCAAAAGTGAAAGGCATATGCAAATGGCAAAAAAAAATTGGTTGATGAGTCTATGTCAGGCAATTCCATGGGCACAGAGTCAAGGTGAATGAAGTTAAATCCAGCTGGTGAACAGTCACTAGTGCTATTCCCAGGGACTCAGTACTGGGGCCAGTCCTGTTTAATATCTTTGACAATGATCTGGACAAGGGGATCAAGTTCACCTTTACCCAGTCTGGAGATGACACAAGGTTGGGTGGGAGTGTTGATCTGCTGGAGGGCAGGAAGGCTCTGAAGAAGGATCTGGACAGACTGGATTGATGGGCTGAGGCCGGTGGTATGAAGTTCAACAAGGCCAAGTGCTGGATCCTGGCCTTGGGACACAGCAACCCCAGACAATGCTACAAGCTGGGGGCAGAGTAGCTGGAAAGCTGCCCAGTAGAAAAGACCTGGAGGTGCTGGTTAACAGCAGCTGAATATGAGCCACAGTGTGCCCAGGTGTCCAAGAAGGCCAATGGCTTGGATCAGCAATAGTGTGGCCAGCAGGACCAGGGTAGTGACTGTCCCCCTGTACTGGGCACTGGTGAGGCCACAGCTCTAATCCTGAGTCCAGTTTTAGACCCCTCATTCCAAGAAATACATTGAGGAGCATGATCAGAGAAGGGCAATGGAGCTAGGAAAGGGTCTGGAGCACAAGGACTATGAGGAGTATCTGAAGAATTTGGGAGTGTTTAGCCTGGAGATAAGGAGGCTCAGAGGTGACCTTATCCTTCTTTACAACTACCTGAAAGGATGTTGTACTGACGTGGGGGCTGATTTGTTCTCCCAGATAAGGGATAAGACATGAGGAAATGCCCTCAAGTTGCCCCAGGGAAGGTTGCGGTTGAATATTAAGAACAATTTCTTCACGGAAAATGTAATCAGGAATTGGAAAAAGCTGTCTAGAGAAGTGGTGGAATCACCATCACTAGAAGTGGGATGTGAATGAAGACATGTGAATATGGACCTTGAGGACATGGCTTGGCAGAAAACACAGTGGTTCATTAACCACAAGATTAATAGTTGGACTGAGGATCTTAGAGGCCTTTCCCAATTATAATATTTCTATGACTCTATGATTCTATATACCATAAGGGTGTACTGGTCAGAGCTGCGATGTAGCGACCTGAGGGTTTTTAACACTACCCATTGTATAGGCATAATAGCAAAAAACCAAACCAAAAAACCAAACCAAACCAAACCAAATCAAACAAAAAAAACCCCAAACAGATGTTTTACCACATTTCATGGTGAAAATAAGCCCCTCCTACCTTTCAGTGTTTCTGATGCATTCAGGGTACTGAGAAACCAAAGTCTCGTGTTCATCTTTGAGTCAGCCCAGTCCCATAAAAATATGGCCTCATAAATACTCTGTATGCAAGTACTTTTTTTCTTGCATCATTTTCTGTTTACTGTTATAACAGGTATCTAGTATGAAGATAACAAGGTTTTAGTGAATATTGAAGGGCATATTGCTTTTAAAGAGCAAAATGATCAGAGTGAATGTTTGTAGAAGATCAAAGGACATCAGAGCAGTGAAAATTAGTGAGTTCATTTAATTAAACATATCGGCTAACATAAGGTCAATGAAATGTAGCAGTTTCATTACATGCCAGTATAGATAAAACAATCATTCTATACTGTCATTTTGGTTTCTACTTCATGTTTATGGCAAATATGTACATGCATCACAAATCTGATATACAGTGATATATTATTATAACTTCTACAACAAATTTGTAGTACATTAAATAGCAGATAAGACCATTTTTCCAGTATAGCTTTGGTTTTTTTTACAACCCATAGACAGCTCACTTTGAAATAAAAGTTCATATGAAAAATATTCAATAATTTTCAAATTTTAAAAACTAATTTCCTATCTTTTTCTACAAATTCAGCATATAGATTTGATGGTTACCAACATAAGAGAGCTAATAGGGGATGTCATGACTGGAAGCAGCCTGGGCTGATCGTGCATTTGTAGAGCTTGCAGTCCTGACGCATATGGGTGAGGTAAGGAGTAAAGTTAGGCTCCTGAACTTTAGGAAAGCAGAATTCCAGCTCTGCAGGGAGAGAGTCAGTGGGATCCCCGGGAGACTGCCTTCAGGTACAAGGGAGGGGGAACAGGGCTAGCAGATCTTTAAACAAGTGTTCCATAGAGTGCAAGAGCTGGAAATCTCCAGGAGCAAGAAATCAGTTAAGAAAGGCAAAAGACCAGCAGGGAAGAGTAGGGAAAGAAAAAGAAGCATATGCGCAGACAGCTGATGCTAGGATAGGTGACCTGAGAAGGGTATAGAGATGAAGTTTTGTTGTGTAGGGATGGTATGAAGATGACCAAGGCAATGCTGGAACTGAACCTAGCAAGAGATGCAAAAAATAACAGGGGCTTCTACAGTTACATAAACCAGAAAATGAAGGTCACAGAAGGTGTAGTCCCCATCATAAACAACACTGGTAACAGTGGATAAAGAGAAAGCTGAGGAATTCACTACATTTTTTTTACCACAGTCTTCAATGGCAACCTCTCTTCCCACACCTCTTGAATGAATGGACAGCAGGAGGAGAGTCTGGGGGGAGCAAAGTCCCCCCCGACAATAACTGAAAATCAGGTTCATGACCACTTGAGGAATCTGAGTGTACGTAAGTCTGTGAGATCTGATGAGATACATCCTAGAGTACTGAGGGAATGGCTAATGCAGTTGCCAAGAAACTCTCCATGGTATTTGAAAAGTCGTGGTAGTCAGGCGAAGTTCCAGGTGACTGGAAAAAGAAGAAGCATTGTACCCACCTTTAAAAAGGAAGAAAGGAGGACTCTGGGAACTCCAGACCTGTCAGCCTCCTCTCTGTTCTTGGGAAGATCATGGAACAGATACTCCTAGACATATTCTAAAGCACATGGAGGACAAGGAGGTGATTGATTTGAGACAGTCAGCACAGCATCAAGAAGGGTAAGTCCTGCCTGACCAACCCCGTGGCCTTCTATGATGGAGTGACTACATCAGTTGTTAAGGGAAGGGCTACAGATGTCATTTATCTGGACTTCTGTAAGGCCTTTGACACAATCCCTCATAACATCCTGTCTCCAAATTGGAGAGAGATGGATTTGATAGGTGGACTGTTAGATAATAAAGTGATTGGATGGTCACATCCAGAGGATAGTGGTCAACAGCTCAGAGTCCAAATGTACATCAGTGACAGGTGATTTCCCTTAGAGCTCTGTATTGTGAACAATATTATATCATATCTTCCTTATTTACATGGATGAAGGGATCTTCAGCAAATTTGCAGATGACACCAAGCTGAGTGGTGCAGTTGACACCCCTGAAGGATGTGATGCCACCCAGTGGGACTCAGACAAGCTTGAGAAGTGGGCCCAAGTGAAAGGCCAAGTAAAAGGTGCTGCACTTTAGTCAGGGCAACCCCCAGTATCAGTACAAACTGGGGATGAAAAAAATCAAGAGAAGCCCTGGCAAGAAGGACTTGGGGGTGCTGGATGAGAGGCTGGATGCGGCCCAGTAACATGCACTTGCAGCCCAGAAGACCAGTTGTGTTCTGGGCTGCACCAAACCAGCATGGCCAGGAGGGCAAGGGAAGTGATTCTGCCTCTCTACTCCGCACTGATGAGGCCCCACTGGGAGCACAGCATACAGCTCTGGGGTTCCTAGTACGGGATGGACATCAAGCTTTTGGAGTGAGCCTGGAGGAGGCTGCCAAGATGATTAGAGGAAGGATGGAGCACTTATCCTATGAGGAAAGGCTGAGAAAATTTGGAGTGTTTGGCCTGGAAAAGAGAAGGCTTTGGCATGTCCTAATTTCAGCCTTCAGTACCTGAAAGGAGCCTACAAGAAAGATAGAAAGGAACTTTTTGTGGGACCATGTAGTGACAGAACAAAGGGAAATGGCTTCAAACTGAAAGAGAGTAGGTTTACATTAGATTTGGGCAAAAATTCTTTACTATGAGGGTCACGAGGTACCGGAACAGGTTGCCCAGAGAACTTGTGGGTGCCCCATCCCTGGAAGTATTTAAGGCAGGGCTGGATGGAGCTCTGAGAAACCTGGTCTAGTGAAAGGTGTCCCTGCCCACAGCAAAGAGTTTGGAACTAGATGATTTTTAAGGTCCCTTCCAACCCAAACCATTCTATAATTCTATGATTCTATAATATATATTAGTGTTTCTGTCCATGACATCATCCTTTGTCAAATTGATGGCTACAAAATTTGAAGAGATTTGCCATCATAATCTCATAATTCTCAGTGAGAGTCCCAGAGCAAATTGTAGGTATATCACACAAAATTCATTCTATCTGGATCCACATTAATGTATCCCAACATAGACAGCTGTGTATAGACTGAATATTTCACCTGGAGTGGTTTCCTTTGTATTATTAAAACAACCAGAAGTTCACAAGTATTTGTTTATTCTAACACTTCAGAGTGAAATGTTTGGAGGAATATGGAGGGATGTACAGGGCTATGTGTTCCAGCAGAACTGGAAGTGAGAGCACCGGCACTACAGGTTCATTTAATCCTTCTTCTATGAGCATCCTGTGAGTGCTTGCTGCCTTAACCTTTTAAATGAGGAAGATATAGAGTATGAAGATAGAAATGGGTATATCTGATTTTTAAAAAAGAGGTTTAACTATGATTTAAGTATACTAAGAGAGCTATTTTCAGTGTATTCACTCTTTCATTTTACTTAAACCTAGTGTGTAGTAGCCAGAACTGTGGGAAAAAAAATTATTCATAGCCCTATAAAAGTTTCTTTGTATCTGGCCTGTCAGTTTCTAAGTCAAATTGTTGTGTTCAGACAATCAGGATGTTTACATGTTATAAAAGTGGGCAAATATTTTTTTAGTAATAAATGAGATTAAGTATAGTTTCCAAAGAAAAAAAAAATGATAATATTTCTCATTGGGTAAGTATCCTCAAGTTTATTTCAGTCTAAGTGAATGCTTCTCTGCAGGCAGCCAGTGTTCAAAACCTCTAAAGACTGCAAGGGAAGTCTTTCTCTCACACTCCTACTTCTAAATTACAATTAAATATTATTCCTTGTAACATTCATTTAGCTAACCCTCAGTGGCTTCCTGTAGAAGTCAACTGGTGATTGACATGTAACATAGTACAGGTTTAACTCCATATTTTTAATCTACAGTTTCAAATGATCACCTAAAATAAATGTCAGACATTTTTTCAAAAATACTGTGAATATTTAGGGGCACAGAAATATTTGCTTTTACTCTGCTTGAAAATGTAACACTACTTACAAGATCAAAAGATCCACAACTCAAGGTGTCTTGGTAATTTGAAACTGCTTTACTGCTCATGTCCTACATTTCAAATTCCTGCCAATAACTCTGCTTTTCTCAGCAACTCAAGTACAGATCCTGCTTCCCATAACCTGGGATTATGAAATAGGAAATACACAATAAACTGAATTTAGGGAAAATCAGTTTTAAAGATAATTTTCCAAAAATTCAGGCACAATTTAGCAATTCAATTCAGGCACAATTCAATTTAGCAATTTTGTATCCTGTACTTGAGACCTTTATACAGCCTATGATCTATTTCAGACCAGTGACATCTTATACAGACTGAAAAAAATCCCTCATGTTTAATCATATTTCACCAGCCCAAGAACCATTGCTATAGAACTTCAGCGTCATAGTGCAAATGTCTACTCCTGACTTGTACTAGCAATATTGATCTGGGGACAAGCTGCAACCACAGCTCAGGGCAATTCATACATTGTTGAGAAAAGATATGGGACTTGGGAAACCAGTGTTATGAAGGAGTGTCTTAGATGGCCAGCAAGAAATGCTAAACTTTATATTAAAGTCCAATATTCAAAGACCTTCAATGGAAAACTCTTTCAACACTAATTTAAAAGTTATTTTCATCTGTAACTTCATGATTTCAAATCATATCAGTCTAGCCAGAGTAGATCTGGAGCTGTTGTCTGTGTCTATAAGTTAGCTTTTGGAACAAGTTTGCACTAGGAGGATCCAAAATTATGTTTCCCTTCTTCTAAGTTTACCCATCTGGTATCAAATCTGTCATTCTTTCTCCCACAGCTCTGTTTGTTCCATGCAAAGCCTTTTTAATACCTCCCTCATTTGTTTCCCATTGCTCCAAAAGTATAGGATTCACGCACATAAACACACACACATACATGTGTGTATATATACATAGTTGCTTTTCATTGGTCATCCATATGATTTACTTTGGGACATCTTTTGGAAATTTTCAGTGTCTCAGAACAGTACTGAAGGTATTAGAATGTGTCTTGGAGTACATGAGACAGAGCATACAGGGTTGGCAGCTATAGTGTTAAAAATATGTAGAGCTACTTAGAGAATGTGTGTGGGTCATAAATTGTTTAAAACACACTCTACCAAGTACACCCAGTATTCCTGCCACATGTCAGTTTGTCTTACGCCATACCTGCTACTCCAGAAAAAAGAATTGACACATTTAAACAAGTGAATAAGGAATCCAAAGTCATGAAAGAGGACAGCCAAACCAACAGAGTAGATATGTTGCCTGCATACGGTCTCCTACGTGAACATGTTTGAACTTTCTTAAGTGTGAGGCAGTCTTAGAACTGTGACTAAAGCTTATTCTCCTAGTAAATCTGCTTGAGTTTACAAACAGCCTTTGCCAAGGGAATGCACAGCAATAGGGCTGCTCATAATAATGTTTTTCTAACTGTTTTACACTGTTATTCAAGAGTCTATTCAGACTAAAGATTTTGAAAGTGCCTGCTGATGGCTAGTGCCAGATTATGGAAATACGTGCATCCACTCTAGTTTGTGGGCTCAGTTGCCTGTCTCTTAAGCATTTTATTCCTACCTCCAATATGATAAGTTTTTTGTCTTCCTGTTTCCAAATTGCTAAAGTAGGCACATCAGATAATTGAATTGTATCGTATTTACACACACAAATATTCCTATTTGGAAGTAGTTCATCAAGTTCCTCGTTTGTGCTCATACATGACAGTGCACTGAATGCATAATTTAGTACTTATTTTCAGAACAAATAGCCTGGAAAAATTACATTCACAATTGCTAGTAATTTGAGTGTGCAACCTGAGGTTGGAGCTTATTAACATATCCATTCTGCCTAAGCTCTGTGTACAAACTCAAACCATGCTGTCTCCTAACAAAGATTGTATGAGGCAGCAGAAACAGCATGAACATTAGATCAGTGCATGGTGCAACTCAGAATGAAGCACAGGAAGACAACAGAGTGAAGTGCAGACAATTATTTAAATTCACCACAAAACAGAGTCAAAAGTATTTGAAAATATTTTATAGAAAACAGATTTTTTTATCACAATAAAAAGGAAATTAATTTGTAATTCTGCAAAACCTCTAATGGCTTTGTCTGAAGCACTCACACCAGAAACAATTCAGCCACAGTAGTAAAAACTTAATTTATACAATGAACACCTGTAGTTTTAATGCTATTTTTTAAAACAAATGAAGTTGTCAATTGAAGAACCACAGCATCTTCAAGACATCAGTCTCTAAGCAAAAGTCTACATTCATGATGCCCACTGTTCATCGTGCAAATTTGGGAACATTTTAATATCAAACTTTACAGTATTCATCAAAATACTATATAGGTCTGTTTCAGGACTGTTGGTCAAGTAAGAGCTAAATCATCATCTGGAAAGAAGAATCCTAATTGCTTTTTCTTCCACAAGAAATCAGGACTACAGAAATATAAATATTTAGATCCTGATACAAAGTGTCATACATGCACAGAATGAGAAAAGAGATCTCTCATATGAAAGAGAATTCCTCAGCCAGCCACTTGTCTTGTATGAGGGCAATGGCATCATTCAATTTTGCTAATTATTATCTATGAAATAAAGAGAGCATGGTAACAGAACATACATATGCAAAAGAGAATATAATAATGCTTACAAAATATTCTCCGTATGCTGACACAAATACATATACAAGTACATGCACGAACCTATAAAATCTTAAACAAATAACTGACAAATCAAGGAAACTGTTAAAAGAATAAATTCACTATGAACCAAGGTTATGTATTTAATAGTATAGTTTTGCAGAGTATGTCTTTCAGCATTGATTCATTACATAACCAGATCTGACAAGGTTACAATTTCTGTTACTTGAAATTCTTTTCAAGAATTAACCTTTAGGCTAAAAAGAATGACAGATATTCAAATATTCTCAAATGAGTATTTGCATTGAAAATTTTTATTCATTTTTTTCTCCCCAACAGAACTTCCATCCTTTATTGCAGTTTGTCATACACACAATTGAATTCTTAGCAGCTGCCATTCAAGGGAGATGCAGAGGACCATTTGAAAGTAATGTTTTGCTCTGTGTGACATCTCACTTTTTTCTTCTCAGAAATCATAATTTTTTTACGCATCTAGTAGCCTTCCTGACAGGAAACCAGCTCTGCCTGACATTTTGATTGGGGAGGAACCTTGTTTTCTAGGTCACTGCCTTGAATTCTGGAAACAAGATATTCATGAGGGACCTGCGTGGGGAATTTACATCTCAGTGCAGAGTTTTCCTCTCCATTTGTCAACATACGAGGTCAGTGAGCTGCTCTCTTGTCAGAGGGAAGATAATGGTTGCTGCATTGCCTCCCACTTATTACACACTCAGTGCATCTGACCTTCGTGTGAGACCACCAAAGCATTCTGATTTTTGGCTTTCCTCATAACCTAACTCAAGCCCCTTTTCCCACGAACCTACAATCTGCGACTTTCAGTAACCCTCTTCTGTCTTCAATCATGTTTTAACACACAAGTCCCATTGATAGACATTGCTGTTAAATACACGGCAAAGTCAGTGGCTAAAAATGTGAATACTGAACTTTGATTTTGTTAAGACCTGTTCTAGCACATATTGAAGTCAAAAATGACAAGACTGACATTTTACATCACTTTGCTTGGTATCCAACCCTTACTTCATATATATATTCAGGGTATTATGAGCTGCCACATTAACTGTATGGTAACAATGGAGGCTGTATGACCAATGCCATGACAATGTCATTTTATGGTGTCACATATATATATAGGTAAGATTGAAGTGTCTCTACCCATAAGGAGAAACTGGTTTGTATACAAATGCAAATGAGCTAGCGATGGAGTTGTTCTTGCGAAAAATTAAGTAAGGCTACCTAAGTTGAAAGACTTGAGGGATTTTCATTGTGAACAAAATAATTTTGCTATTTCCAAAATTTTATTTAAAAATTCGGACTTGATTGTGTCATTTTTGTAGTCCATACTGTTTCTCACTATCTATGATGTTTGTGTCATTCACTTAAAAATGTTATGGTTAAGCAATTCATGCCAGTGCTCTACTGCAGCACTCTGTCAGCAGCTCCACACGTTCTTAACATGAATGACTCTCTGATTAGTCTGTCTTCAAAGCAAATAGTCCCATGTACTGGAGAAAAAAAAAAAAAAAAAGATTTTAAATTATATATAAGCAGCAAAAATTGAGAAAATTAAGGTAAATAGTAAGTGTGGGGATAGCTGACTTATACACATAACTTTTCCATTAACTTTTAGTTTTATAATGAAAATACTTAGAGACCTAAGCCTCAAATTTCAATCAATGAATGAATACATAAATAAATAAATGCTGCAATTCCTGCCCCTAAGATTTTATAACTGTATTAATTTTAAGAACTCAGTCCATTCTTCACAGTTACCGACTGGGAAATTGTCTTTTAGTAATTGTCAAACTGAATGTTATCTTAGTCACAGTTATCTTAGTTATATATTAGTTATCTTAGAAAACTGAGCCAGGCAGGTCGTTTGTCTAACTATTAGACTTATTGTAAGTTGTTCCATTTACAGAAATATTGTTGAATAGGTTTTTTAACTAAGTCACAGAAGTCCAAAGAGAGCACGGTTTTTACATTTTCAAAGACTGTATGAGTATCTTAATATAATATACAAAATGTCACTGAAGAGAAATAGATCTATTTGAAAAAAAATATGGAATACACAACTAAGACTTCAGCAAGAAATACTGTGACTTTTTAAGTCAGTATAACAATAAGATTGCTGTTTTGCATTTGAGACTATCAGTTCACTGCTTTATTTTCTTGCAATTATTTGAAAATAATCTGGGTAACTTTACAATCAAGGTATTTCCTCTTGGCTCCCTGGTATACACCAGGCTGCCTGAGGAGATGATAGACATCCTAAGGTGTCCACAGCATAATCAGTCTGAAGAGCCTCCAGTATTAAAATTCTAACTAATGATAATCAAAAAGAAACAAAAACAATAACAAGGTTGTGTAAAAAAGCCAGAAGATAAAAGGCTACATCTGATTTAATGGAGCAGGTAGATGATTTGTCTATATGGTGCTAATATGTATCCCCAATGTATGTGACTTTTACACAAGACAAAGAGACTCCCCAGCTGTTCCTATTGCAGAACTGGCTGAACTGTACTCAGAGAAGATGCTTGTAATTATTCAGTAAAAACTGTTCATGCAGATGTACAAGTAATCACATAGGACGGCATTTTGTACCTCTTTAAGAGAGTTAGATGTTTTTTATATGGTTTGTAGCAGTCAGAAGAGATGACTCATGCACATGCAACAGTGGACATGCAGGATCACAGGCCAGAGAAGTTTTAAGAACTGGTTTGGAAACAGTTTCAGGAATATTTGATCCAGTGGAAGACTCTTGCTATGGCAACCCCCCTCACCATCTGATCCACACTCAATCATACTGTTTGTCTGAGATATTTCATTCCCCACACAAGCATTTTCCTATGCCAACAAAAGAATATTTTTAACAAACATTGTCTGGATCTCTGTGCAACAACAGATGTGACCAAATACTAAAAGTAGTCCTGCTTCAAAGTGAATAATTTTTATAATAAACTAGATAACAAAGCACCACCTAGATAACAAGTTAGGAAGTTGCAGCAGATCTATGCTGAGATGCCTTGCAAGTCCTCTGTTTCAATAAAATATCACCCTGATAAGGAGCAAGCAGTTAGGCGAGAGAGGTTCTGTTTTTTTCCTGACAGTCAGGCAGTGCGCCGTCACTGCACTATTTCTGGAAGCCAGGAAATATGTAAACTTATGGTGTCATGTAAGCAAAAAAAGCTTGCCCACTGAGGTCATTTTCAGGAATTCTCAACACAGATTTGCAAACTTCAGAACAACCTTAGAGTGCATCACTCTGATAAACTTTTCTGAAAATGTTTTCCAGAGTAAAGAAGGGTTCAAGCCCTCCTTTGAAATTTTTTGAGATTACAAATCAAAGTTAGATTCCCCTCTTAGCAGTGATAAGGGAATTAATATTCCCCTGAGGCCAACTATATTTTACCTAATGAATTTCAGATGGTACAGTAAGACTGTATGGTGGAGCAGGCATAAAATATATATGCTTTTTTCATGTTGTTTATCTGAAACTTCCAGGACTTTTGAAAAGCACTGAAGTCACAAAGGGATCTGCAATGCCCCAGACACAAATACACACACCTTATAAAAGCCTCTTCTGTGCAGTAACTCAGAATAAGGCAATAGACAGTGGTTCAGACACATAAATATGAAAGCCACATTTCTACTTCTGCATTGCTTAAGAGGAAGAGACCAATACCATCATCACTTGCATGAAAAATGCTTCAGGAAACCATATTGTGTGAGCTTCTGGAGAGTTATTTCAGCTGGGCTTCATTCAATTCTGTTTGTTATCATGACCTCCAAAGCATAATTATGTCAATACCCTGTTTTTTCCTAAAGCTTTTATCTCAAAAAGAGCACAGGTTCCTTCGTCTTCGGGTGTCCTAAAAAAATGGGAATGGTTAATTACCACCATGCTCCTGTAATACCCTGTACTACCACAAAACTGGGCCAAAAAAAAGGAATGAAATACTAATACACTGATTTAAACAGCCACTAAAGTGTGAACTGGATAATATGATACATTCTAAGCCTTGTATGTTCATTATTCTACATCTTTAGTGTGCTACATGAAATTCACAAAAATCCATGTTAACTGCAGAAATGTCTCTTCAAACAACATTTTACTTCCTAGACAGATTTTCCATGAGGAGAGGACTGTTTTAGAATTATTTCAATCTTTCCAAAAGTAAAAGTTATTGCCTAAAATTTAATAACTTTATTGTTAACTAATGTCTCTTGAATGTTAGGTGAAAAATCACAAGGAACCTTCCCCAAATGTAGTAGACTTTCTTCATAATGGATTTTTGTTCTATCATCGAATCTTTCAATATGACAAATGAATGAAGTGCAAAGTAAAAGACAACAAGGCAAATTAATGCACTAATATAATGCACAGGAAGAATGTGCAGATAGTATGCAGAAGTAAAATGACTTAAATGTAGAAGAAATGTAAAAATACTAATCAGGTACGAATTTTTTTTTTTTTAAGAAATAGAAAAATTGCCTGTGAGCACACAAATATTAGAGTGAATATTGTGCTACTGAAAGAGTTGGCATTCAGTGTACAAAAATGAGAACCTTTTCATGATCAAAGGAAACGTCTGCTTTGCACTGAGCACTGACTGTTTTTGCAATAATATGCTTTTGAGTGAAATACCCTATTTTCCTCAGCAGAATGCCGTAACAGAAGTACTATCCCAATAACTGACATCCAGAGACAGAGCCCTGGCTGAGATTCTGAAAACATACAGATTTATCCTACATTTCACATTTTCAAAGGACCACACCCTGTATCACTTTTAGTTTAGCACAGAACTCACAAGACTCCAGGAGAGCCTTTAGTTATCTTCCTCATTCAAACCCTCTTACAGTCAATAGAGACTATTTATTTTTTGTTGTTATTTCTTTAATGCAAGCTTTGATTTAAATTCATCTCTTGCTTTTGTTTGGTTCATCCACAGTGAGATCAGAAACTAGAGGAAAACATCTTTGATTAAAGAAGGATATTTTTTTTAAAGTTGCAAAAGCATAAAGGTGGTACCAATACTCCTTTCACAAATTAGTGCATTCAAGTTCGTCTGTAAAATTTGTCTTACCACTTTTTACACTCCACAGTTCAATTGCCTTGAGTTTTTCAAATAGTTTGAGGAAAAGAATTTTATCTAAACACAGAAATTACAATTGTGATAAAAAAAGCCACATTCCACTTATCTGATAAACATGTAATCTATATTTAAAGTATATAAATATGTATATATTTATGTCTATTTTTAAGTGTATATAAAGCATCACTGGAAATTCTATTGGAACATCTATTTTTGAAAAACAACAATTGAAAATCATGCTAACCTGTGACAGATCTGATCACTGAGAAAAGAGCTATTCAGATTAACCTAGGATTCTTGTAAAATGAAGTGTTTTCTTTTCTGCTTTCAGATATTAAGAGACCCATAATAAAATGTGGAATAAGTACTGATGGTGAACACAATGCATGTGAAAAATGCAATGCTTATTATCTGCTTTGTGCTATAAAACTTTGGTGGCCAACGCAGCTGACTGTATAAAAGTTGCAGAGCTTGACACTACAGAAGTACAGGTTTGTTCCTATAAGGAATAAATACACTGGAGCATAAAAATCACTTGTCATTTAGAACACAAAAAGGAGAAAGATTAGTCAAAACCACTGAGGAATTAAACAGAGGCAGTCATCACAATATACATAAACATACATTATTGATAACTAATAAATTATTCCACTTTGAGGAGACAGGAGACAAAATAGACTGAAATAGAATGAGTTAAAATTATGCATATGATAATAATTTTTTGAGAAATTATTTCTATTTCATCATGTCATATGGTGATTTTTAAGTATTTATGTTGCAAAACTGAAAAAAAATTCTTTCTTGTGAAACCATCTCTTAAGTTATTACCAATAAAAAGAAAAAAAAATAATGTTGTTGTAAAGACAAGTCTCTTTTCTTCTTTTCTCTGTCCCAGAAACAAAACAACAATAACTTCTCTGCAGCATTCCCAAGTGGCTTTTAGAGCTCTGCAGACAACTCAACATATTAATGGTTTGATATTTATAAGATTCTTCTACTGAAGGATCAGCAAGGTAAGTAGAAGCTGAAATGCAAAAATATGTTCTGGCAAAACCTGAAGTCTCCCATGCATCTTATAGCTCTATGTATTAATGCATTTTTAATACACTTCTTTCCTTTTGTGATTAGACTTGTCAGAACTGGAGCTCCAGGATCACTAAAAACTCAGTAGGCTTGTGACAGTTTTCCAGAACAAGTTCTTCACGTGCATAGAAGAAAAGCCTGCAAGCGAAAGAAAAGCCATTGCAGTATTGTGACATGTAATCTCTGTTTTTATATTTTATCATCCTATAAAGCACTACAGTTCACTAAAGAACTACTTATGCATATACAAAAAAAAAGTCATCTGGTTTTCAGCTTCCTAAGCATGCTAAAGTAAATGAACAACAGCAGTGATTGTGCCACCTATCTTAAAATTCAGCTGCATTCGTGCTGGAATGGGAGCTTTTATGTTGTTTGGGTAAGACCACAAGTGAGGATTTACTATCCAGAGCTCCTATTCCTGTGTGACAATCACTGATTTTCCAAACTAGCAACTTCTAACAATGACAACTGACCTTCAAGATCATTTTTCTTTTTCCCATTATTATCCATTCAGATATTATTTAACATACCAACAGGGCATTTTCATAGTTTTTCAGCACGCAGCTTGTTGTCCTTAAAATGAAAATATTTCACTGCCACATCAATGAAGTCACTTCTGTAAATGCTTGGACAAAAGCAAAAGTACTCTTGTTATCTCTGCATTCCCTGTACAAGGGTGACTTGCACATAAGGAATTGGATCTTCACAAAAGGTGACAGTAACAGCTCATGAAATTTACTCCTAGAAGAAGAATTGATGTTGAATCACCTAGAAAATCACTTTTAGAACATAAATCTTTGATTTAGGGATTTGATTGAGCATGTTGGTGTTAATCCCCGGAACAGAGAGAAAAAGCAGTTGTTTTATGACAAGCTGTACACTTCTCAGACACATAGATGGAAATCAGACTCACAGAAAGTGCATGATACTGTTTGCATCTCTGGATTTGCTACTAGGAGGTGTATAAAAAAAATCAGAATAAATTTCTATTATTTTATGAAGAGTATGACTGGTATTTCTGCTGCATTGGGCTGGAAGAGGTGTAGTGATGAGGGAAAAAAAACAGAAGAAAAACTCCGCAGCAGGGTAAGGTTGGTTTTCAGAAAACTCAAGAATGTTCACCATTCCAATGAGAGTCAATAAAAAATTCACACAAGAAAATTCATCAGCTGGTCTGCTAATTGGGAAGAAACAAGGTCTTGATGTTTACAGAACACCAACACCATGTTATCTATCCTGAAGAAGGGATATGTACATTTTTCTGAAAGCCAAATGTACCAAAAATCAGGTGGGAAAAGCTTTCAGATGACAGTAGGTTATTTCATTTCAGCTTCTAAAACCACAATCCAAATAATTCTACTTATTTTTATGAGCTTCAGTGACATAACTCTTGATACCTTTATTATAGTAAAAATGCAGAGTTTTTCTGTATCTTTTAGGAAATGGCTCAATTCTAAAATAGTTCAAACTGCAGACGTAGTAACATCATTAATATGTATCTTATGAGGAAAGAGAAAAAAAATCTGTAGTTATTCACCAAAGGCAAAGGCTAAGAAATTGTTTCTCAAATACACCTGTTCACTTTCACTGCCCTTTTGCATTTTCTCAGTGGATACCAAAGACATTCCTTGCATGGTAGGGTCATGTCAGGAAAAAAAAAGTGCAAACACAAACCAACATACACATTATCAAAGGTTACAGGAATATACTATCCAGAACATTTATCAAACAGGCAATTAAGTCTGTCCTAGCAGCCCATGTCATAGAATCATACAATATGTTGAGTTGGAAGGGACCCGCAATGATCACTCAGTCCAGTTCCTGGTCCTGCACATGACAATCCAAGAGTCACACCCTGTGCCTGAGAGCATTGTCCAAATGATTCCTGAACTCATACAGGCTTGGTGCTGTGACCACTTCCCTGGGGAGCCTGTTCCAGTACCCAAGCACCCTCTGGGTGAAGAACCTTTCCCTAATATCCAACCTAAATCTCCACTGACACAACTTAAGTCCATTGCCTTGGGTCCTGTCACTGGTCACCACAGTGCCTGCTCCTCCTCTTCACCTCATGAGGAAGCTGTGATGACAATGAGGTCTCCCTTCAGTCTCCTCTTCTCCAGGTTGAACAGGCCTCAGTGAAGTGACCTCAAGTCACCTAAGTGACCTCAGATGCTCCTCAGGCTACCTGTCCAGAGCCTTCATCATCTTCATAGCCTTCCTTTGAACACTCTCTAAGAGCTTTGCATCTTCTATATTTTGCATTCCTTTTCGTCCTACATGTTTTAGCTATGTATATCACATGTTGAGGGCCGGGCCCAGAGAGTGCTGGTGAACGGGGCTGCATCCAGCTGGCGTCTGGTCACCAGTGGTGTCCCCCAGGGATCAGTGCTGGGCCCAGTCCTTTTTAACATCTTTAATGATGATCTGGATAATGGGATTGAGACCATCATCAGCAAATTTGCAGATGACACCAAGTTGGGAGGGAGTGTCGACCTGCCCGAAGGCAGGAGGGCTCTGCAGAGAGATCTGGATAGACTGGAGAGATGGGCTGACTCCAATGGAATGAAGTTCAACAA
>JAYRBT010000093.1:55575262-55608208 GCA_036023395.1 Myiotriccus ornatus | reverse complement strand
TTCCAGTGTCTCATAATTCCACAACACATGCCTTCCACGATTTATAGGTGTTTCCTTTTTCCCTACTCCCAACAGCTGACAAGTTTTATTTTTGGAATAAAACCTACTTGTGTAAATCTTTTTCTTTCCTAAGGTATAAGTCATTGCAGTGATTTCAAAAATGTTAAGATTAACATACAATTAATATTTCTAACATGATGAAACTTAATTTGAAGCTTGCTTGTGTTCCTTCTTCTTAGTGCCAAAGGCTATGCTAATGACATAAAGGGTTACACAAACAAAATTCACATTTTTGCCGAATCACAGAACCACAGAATGGATCAGATTGGAAGAGATCACAGTGGTCCAACCTCCCTGCTCAGGCAGGGCTGTCCTAGAGCACATGGCACAGGATTGTGTCCAGATGGATCTTGAATAGCTCCAGTGAGAGATTACTCCTCTCTGGGCAACCTGCTCGAGTCCTCTGTCCCCTCCACAGTAAAGTTCTTCCTCATGTTCAGGTGGAACTTCCTGGGCATCAGTTTGTGCACCCCAGGATACCATCGGCCTTCTTGGCCACAAGGACTCACTGCTGGGTCACAGACAGCTTGTTGTCCACCAGGACCCCCAGGCCTTTGTCTGAACAGCTGTTTTCCAGGAGGTTGGCCTCCAGCCTGTATTGGTGATATAACATTTGAGAAAAGTGGAAATTAAAAAAGCAATAAGAACTTTAATAGTTTTGATCCATTGTCTTCTGTCTATTAAGTTTTCCTTCTTGTTTTTGCATGTACCCTTGGCCTTAGAAACATCCAAGAGAAATTTTCTCTTGTCAAGGCGTTCTAATATTGCACAAGCCTGTATAATCTATAGTTATTCAGTGGAAGCCACAGAAAACTTGGTAATACAGTCCTCACTTACAAAAAAATTCAATATAGAAATAATTTCTGATAATTGTCATCAGAATTTGTGCCAAAACTGCAGTCATTCAATGAATAGTAATTTAGTCTATCTATATTGTCAAGTAATATTTAGGCTAGAACATTTAAAGATAAATTGAATACCTAATTTCAATCCATTTCACATTGCCATCTCACTCTTCATCTTTCAAAAGGATATGCATCTTTGAAATAGAACAGTAAAAGGAATAAGATGAAGTTTGTTGTCATACTATCACCTGCAGAATTTCTTTCCAGGAAAATATTTTATAAAAAATGATGAAAAACTGATAAATACAAAACAGTTCAGAAAATGTTATTGATTTTTCTTTTTTTAAAAAACTCATTTAAGACTTTTCAGTGAACAGGATGACAATTTTTGTCATCCGTTTTTCAGGTTTTAGTATTTGGGAAGCAATACATGCTATAATGAGCAACAAGTTTAGTCGTTCAACACAACATTAAACATCATAAGCTTTATTCAGTTGTAAATTCTATACGGACTTTGTCCTACCACTAGGACAACTGTTGTTAGTATTCATCTGCTAGAACAAAATCAGAGTTGAAAAATCATCCATATTTATGTTTTCCCAGTCAAGTTCACTAGTGGTTGCTCCTCACTGCCCTATGTAATTGCCACAGCCTAAATCATGATTGTACTGGACATAAAAAGTTGTCCATTCAGGTTGCACTGAATCTGATCAGCTCATTTTGAATGTGTTCAGAATATCAAGTTTAATTTTGTATATTGACTAATATACATATATTTGACTAAATGTTTTGAGAAAAAAGAGCATTTTTTCTTTTTTTTACTTCACAATAGCATCAAAATACATTCAATGGTTGAAACAGAAATATTTTTCTTTTAATATCCCCTATGTTGCATAACTGGACTTATAAGAATGCACAACTAAAGCAAGGTATGCTCTTTCATTGTAGTCCTGCTCCCTGGGTATTTCATATCTCTTTCCTAGCTGTCCACTCTTCCTCAGGCACGATGTAGAAAGCTTAGATAATTGACTGAGAATCAGAGATTTTACTCCAAGTTACAAGCCTGAGTTAAGTGAAATGTCTAGCTGCTCCATGATGTTTGATTTGTTGTAACACTGGAGGCAGAAGAATGAAATTTAATTAAAATGAGAATTTTATTAAAATGCTTATGTTCCAAATATTTTCCTAAAGGTTTATAGGAGTTTGTTTACATTGTCTTTGTGTGAATTTTAATTTTCATACTACTTGCAGTTTTCCTAGAACTTGATACTTGATCGGATCAACATTTTTAAAAATAGGAATGCAAAAGCAGATTTTTATCATGGAGTTTGTGATATTTTGAGCCAAACTGGATTACAAATATAGAACTGGACAAAGTGTTCCGTCCTATTACTTTTTGGTAGGCATTCATCAGTAAGAAGTTCAAACTACCTGCTTTCACATACACAACAACCACCAGTAAAATATTGATGTTATTGGAATACGAAGAATTTTTATATGTACCCTTAAAATTTAAATCTTAAAAGATAGTAAAGTGTGTACAATATGAGAATATTAAGTCATTCTAGGACTAGATAATCCATGGAAGAGGGGCAGGGGGAGAGGATTGATGCCCACTGCCCTTTAGAGAACAACCTTCCATTTGCAGGCATTTAAGCAAATCTCAAACCATCTCCTGCAGCTTGTAATGTTGTTGATTATACAGGTTAAGAAGAGCAGGAAGCTAAATGGGTGCTTTACAGCTGGAGGCTGAACTAGGTGTCCTTAAGAGTTAATAGGTTTATCCACTCATCAAGTATGTCAACAATGTCCCTTATTGCTTTCCAGAATCCTCTACCATTTATCAAATCTACCTACAGAAAAGTTAATCTTTCTCAGCAATATTTGTTGGAAGAGATAGTGCTATTTATAATAAGATGTATGCATTTCTTGCAGCAAGACCAATAAGGCTCTTAGAAACAACGTTCGCACTTTTTTGCTTCTAGATGTAAGCTTCATCATCTAACAACTGCCCGTTTTTCCTAAAAATTTAGTTTGAAAAAAATTTCTAGTCCTGAGCGTGACACAATAATTTAAAAGAGCCAGATCATGAGTCTGGCTGCTAAGGTAGTAGTAACTCTGGAGCTTCGTAACTCTGGAGCTCCATAACTCTGGAGCTCCGAAAAAAAAAAAACACATGAAGAATTTAAACTATGCAAAATTTAGCCCAGTAACAAAAAAGAAATAAACTTAATTGAGAGGACCATTGCTTCAATTTTAATAGAGATTATAATTATAGAATTATGTTAAATTATTATTTCCTCTGCCATTTTATAATGATACCTGAATTGTAATATAATTTTTGATGGTTCAGAAGAAAGTGTAGTTGGAAGAAATAAACAAATTTTTAGACATTACAACCAGAATGGTTTCCAGAGGCAACATTAGGATCACCTATACTTGCACAGTATAGGTGCTTTTTTTTTTTCTGCCGGATCCTGTTTTCTGATTAAAATCTATTGCTTCGATCACTACTCACAGGTTAGTTAAAAGCTGTTTAAAGAATCCAAGAAAAAAAAAAAGTATGACTCATTGAACTTCCACAAACAAATCATGTATGGAAGCTAAGTTTTACCTATTTCTTTATCATTCATATTTTCAAAACACAGTGCCAACTTCCCCTGTGAGCAAATATATTCATCTGAAGGCAAAGATAGTGTAGCAGCAAGAAAATAGCTGCAAACTATGTTGATAGGATTCAAGCAGGTTACACTTGTGAGTGATAACCTTTTGTTGTGGCGAGCAAAAACCTCTTTGCAATAAAAATTCATGTATGTTGTCATCTTACTTAACGGTACATAAACTCTATACGTATTTTTCTTGATTTCTACAGTCTAAAAGTCCTTCATCTTCAAAGACTTTTACTATTATGTCCAAAACAAGGTCATTAAAGCAACATTCAGAAAAATTTGGTTTCATTAATAGTATCATAATATGACTACTGTAACTATGTTATATACTTTAAAATTATGTCAAAATAACTGATTAGAGAATAAATATTGAAAATTAATTTGGGAGATTACTTGAGAAGTGTTAGACACCAAGTCTTCTAAAGCAACATCACTTGTGAAACTGAATAAATAAAATCAATGGACATTCACAGACTACAATCAATTTAAAGACTTCTAACTCCATATATGAGTTGTGATGCAGAAGTGGGTAACATTAAAAACAAAAAAATTATTTTTCTGTCTTCATAACAGAATGCCAGCTCTGGAAACCCGGTATGAAAACAGTATATGACCTCATCCATGATAGAGTAGGTGGCAAGGACAGTGGTGGATGGCATTTAAGGGCCATTGTAAGGGGTTTTATTATAATACATACAAAGCAATATCTAACTTTGAATTAGGTTTTGTTCTTTTTATTTACTTATGAAAAAAGTTTCTCTGTGAGACCCTTCACCTTTAGTTCTGTATTTCCAAGTGGATTCTAAAATGTGGCATCTGAAGTGTTGTTTTTTTTTTTAAGCAAGACAAATGTTACAGTTCCAAGGACTGTAAATATCAAGCAGGTCAAACTTCAAACGTAAGAAATATGACCATTTTGCATATGTAAGTAGATTTTCAAAAGAAATTCTTTGTCTCTGAGTATGGAACATTTCAGCTATGTAGTTGCACAAACCAGGACTACGTAGGTCTGGGAGTGCACTGGGTAGCTCAGCTCTGCAATCACATAACTGTCTCCTTTGTGGATTAAGTTTTCCACATTGGCATGCAGTAAAACACACAGCATCTACAATTCATCTGTTCCTAAAATTTTTAATATTTTTTTAATGAACATTATCTCAGACAGCTTCCACCAATGTGGAACACAATTTTAGTAGACTAAGTTTTTCACTTTTCAGTTTCTCTTTTACAGTACCATCCAGTGCAGTTATACCATTGTGCCTCAGTCTTTTCCCTGAATATTAAATAAAGATCTTTATTATAAAGATTTAATTTAATAAATACATTAATACATTTTCCCTGCCTGTTTTAAAGATTTGACAATGACCAGCCACAACTGTCTTGATCTATCAGACTAAACAGATTGGACAAACTAATCTTGTCTTCCCAAAAGCCTTCTATCAATGGGGTGGTGTCCTCTGGCTTTGCTAGAGGGTAATGTTGCTGCCTTCACATTTTCTTCCCTTCAGCTGATCACTGACTCTAATCACAGACTTCTATTTGAGGAGAACCAAATCTGTACATCACTATTTTCCAAAGTTCATTCTCATGGACATGTGTGAAAATTGCCTTAAATAGCTACCTTGAGGTTCAGAGGACAGCTTTAATTGTGCTGTGGGAGAGTTGCCTGAGAAAGCAATGCTATGACAGGTAATGCCATATTTACCTTGCAGAAATAGTTTCTCTGTCTTGCTGTTTTTTTCAAGAACTTTTAGGTAGCAATGGGTACGTCATCCCTGAGAACACAGTGCAAAGAATCACCAAGGGAACCTCTGAAGGTTTTTTCACCTAAGATTTTATTCCCACTAGATTTCTTCGCTTAAGGGAAAAGCCTGAAGTATCATTTATTTTCTCAGTAAATGTAACTGCAATATAGTCAGTATAACAGAATACTGCTTAAAGAAATCTCCATACTATCGCATAAGTATTGCCTGTTGACGTGTAAGTGTTAAGCTTTTCAAAGTCCACTGTTTTGAACAAGACAGTAGGAAAATATGAAAGGAATTTCCTACAGAAGACTTCTTTTATACAAAATCCAGGTTTCTGGTTAGCAACACACTAGTTCTCTCCTGGCTTTCTCTTAGACTCTATTTGCTTGATTGGGGGTTAACATAATCATTTTACTGTGGAACTATAGAGGTACTTCTGGTAAATTTATACACAAAAGCTGAGATGCAACCATCCTGATATACCAAAATGTCAGGTTTCTAAGATGTCCAGTCCTTTCCCTGTGAAAAGAAAGCACAGATAAATACTGCTCATTTTCGGAATAAGCAGAAGACAAGTGCTTCTTTCTTACTCACTCCTTAAACTGTCTGTACAGTCCTGCTACTGCTGAGAGTTCATATTAATTTTCAGCCTATTTCTACGATCATTTGATCCATAAGCTGACATATATCTTTTCTGAGGTGTAGACATTTGACAAAAAGTAGTTACTGCTTTTGGAATGAGAAAAAGTATTTTTTTTTAATGTCAACTGTTTGTTTGGTTTTTTTAAATATTAGAATGATTTTATAGCATTTTTGGCTGAGAAGTTTCATCATAGTTTTTTTTTATTTTATTTTTATACATTTACACGTTGCACTCGACTTTTTAATAGAATTGCAAAAAGACTCGCTTTATCTTGCTTATTAAACGAAAAGAGTCAAGATGAAGGTATCTTTTAAAATAAAACAAAGCACCTGTTTTTATTTCCATGTCTTTATTTCTTTCCTTAAAATTATGTATATTTAAATGTCATCTAGGAATTGCACTTTGCTGTGAGAAATTTAACATCTTCACTGGAAGATGTAAAAACAAACAAAAAAACCCCATACCAACCAACCAAACAAAAAAATCAACAAAATTTGAACTTCATTAATTGCATTTCATCCTGCAGAAATGAATGTCAGATTTGGTGGAAAATCAACAGAGTTAATTACCAAAAAGATGTGTTTTGATTACCTTACCTGCACACAAAAATTGTTCCGCTAATACTGTATATCAGGTTATCAGCACTGTGCTTAAGGAATCCAGAAAAATATATTTTTATTTCTCTACCGTGTTAGTCTGTGTAGTTTAAATCCTCTCCTTTAAGCAAGCTAGAAAGTCATAAAACTTTTCATTCTTTCTGTGAACTCGGACACTACAGTTTTCCCTTCCAAGGTTATCAGGGGAAGTCTGAGTCACAAAAGTTACATCTACTGTGACTGAACCTATGATGTGATAGAGACACGATCAGCTGACACAAAGAGGTGGAGAACTACAACTGAAACTCTTACAGCAGTTGAAGTCAAAAGATTCTGCATCTGTGATTTCTATGACAATGTTTAAACATGAAATAGCAACTGCAGAGCCATGAATTATCATATGCATTTCTCTATGCACATGTAAGTGTTCTGACAACACTTTCTGTAGCAAGATATCTGTGCCTATAAGGTATTTCAACTAATCCTAGGTGCTTCCTCAACCTGATATAACAAATAGATCTGCAAAGCTTACACATGCCCACATGTAATCAGGCAGTAACATTCACACATGACCAGTTAGCTGCAATTTTCAGTTCTGAAAGGTGGAGTGCAGCGTCAGTACTAGTGTCTCTGAAGATGAGAATATATCATCACAATAGCTTTTGAAGATTAGCTTGATTGACCAGGAATAAAAATTAAATCTTCCTTCCATGGATATTCGTAAACACACCTTGTGACACACAGACATGTACATGCATGGAAACACAGTCAAAATTTGTTAGCAGCCCAGACATTAATCTGCTAGACAGTCTTTCTATGTGGGAGTATTTTACAAAGAAACAGAAGACTCTTTGTTAAGCTAAAGTGAAATAATATTAGACTGTATGGAGATATTGATCAAAAGGTATGCAGATCATTGCACTTTTGAAGGAAGTCCATCTCTATCAGCATCAAAATCAGTGGACTGGAAAATTTTCAGTGTCTAAATGATGTTTATAGTTCTGCTGTTATGTTTTTATATAGTGATACAACCAATGTGGCTTCCTTTTTGCATGTGTCTGATGTCTGCTGCTCAGCTGAAGAAGCAAATGAAAAATCCTCCAATATAGTTTATTCTTTCTTTTCCTATTGTTTTGTACATTTAAGAAGAATTTTTTTAAATTCTTTTATTTACTGGTCTAGGTTAAGTATAATTTGAAGCATACAATTAAATTAATTTATGTTTAACCCAAAGAACTTTTCCTGAATCTAGATGAAGCCAATGAAGTACACATAAGGATATATGCAGGAGATAAATCTTACAAGGGGAATCACTAAGAAGGTTTTTCTTCTGTGGTGCTTGGCTCTTTCACAGTAGGTGTTCAGTAATTTGATTTCTGCCTCAGTAGTCCAAGCACATAAATTTTGGCTTTGCAGCAATTCCTGCAGGTTAACACATTTCACCAGAGCAAGGGCATGAAGTCCAAACATAAAAAGCTCTATCACAAAAACAGTGCTGTGTTCAGAGAGGGTAACAGCAGAAGAGGGTGCGACTGATCATTTGTCAAAATATCTATTTGTCTTTTTAGATTTCTTTTCCATATCTATCCTCATGATACTGAAGTGTCCTCTAATGTAAATGTAGTCTGTATTTGTGGATTATGCATAATGTCTTCTACTTATTTGTATGGACATGTCCGTATTGCTGATCATTGCAATAACTGGGTCTGCAGAATAATTATCCTTCATTAATCTTCAACTGACCATATATAAAATAAGCCATATCTACTTTGAAAAGGATAGCTAAATTAGCTCTTATTCAATATCCAGCCTTCTTGACAAAGCAATACTGAGAAATAAAAATGGTGAAGCAGGAAGAAAAGTCTAAACATATATCAATATGCTTACCAAGAGAGAATAGAAAAGTAACACGTGTAACTCACTGTTTTCCATCTCAGTCTTAGACTGCTGACCACCTTCAGGTTTCTTTAATATATAATGAACAATCACAGAGATAGTTTTGCCAGAAGAGCATTGACTTTGGCAGCCTTACAAGTAGGTGTCAGCTCTGAGTTGTCCCAGACTTCTGTGCAATACATCAGAGATTACTTGGCATCCATGAGTAAGCGACCTGTTCCAAGTAGCAATCTGGAATCTCATCTCTAAGGAATTCTAGACTATTGCTTTTAAAGAATTCTAGTTTTTGTTAAGAATGGTTTTGTGCAAATAAATAGCCAATAATATTGCGTCCACAGTTTTGCTGTCAGAAATTAGAGGAATTCTATGTAACTACTACATGTTGTGGTTCATTTCTCACCCTCTTTCAGTGTGTTTTGCTAGATTTTTGTCTTAGGTTTAAGGGAGGAAAAAAACACAAATTAAGATGTTTATACCTTTTGAGATATACAGATCTCAATATCTATATGTATATGTAGTTCAAGTACATTCACATCCACTTTACCCTGGTTGCCAATAGGTTCCCTATCGTAAGCAGCTAGTGGACTGTTGTACAACTTATTATACAAGGTTAAAATCTGCAGGTAAATAATGCAGAAGTGTGGAGTAACTTTTGAGAAAGGATTTGGTAACTGGAAAGTACCTTTCTGACATAAAATAAAAATTACTTTATATAAAACAGTTTAAAAATATTTTGAAAATCTTCAGGTCTCAGTTTATAAACATGCTTCTGGAATATCAGTTTATTTCTTCAAGAAAAAAAAATCGTGCTATCTATTGCCAGCTGCTTAGGAACGTTCACTAATGAGTAACTAGTGCCTTTATAAATGAGAAAAATAAGATTACCTGTGTATTCACAAGGCATGACTTTTCCTTGCTACCTGCAGTAGTTTTTTTAGAAGACAACTGTTTTTTATAATAAATGGAAAACAGGAAAAAATTATTATAGCATTTTCATATGAAACAAACGGTGGTAGATATTGGGAAAAAATAGGTGGTTTGTAGGACAGAAATGTACTTACTAATACAGATTTAATAAGTGAAAGAGATCTTAATGAGACATATATATATAAAAAATTAATCAAATTTAGATAAAGTAGGGCTAAAGAAACAATTATGGATCACTTGGTGAAATAAATAGTTGATTTGGGAATTTGTAACTCCTTCAAATTTAGTGAAACATTTCATTGTTAAAATGGAAATTGTCTGAAACTTTGTTATTACAATTACCCAACTTTTTGGGTTTGACTATAAGATTTTCCACATTATTCATGTGTCTCAAGCTAAGTATTACAGTAAAACTTCAATCATGCTGGTTCAGAGAAAACATTGTTACACATCTCAAATCTATTTTTTTTCTTCCTTTGAACTTTTTAATATCACAGGAAATTAGAAGGATGGATACATTTGCTATTTTAGGTAATCATATCTTACCAAAACCTCAGTTCATAGATACATGGAGGGGCAAAAGAAGAGTTTCAGACAAATTTCCACAGCTTCCTTTCACTGAGAGTCCTGGGTTAGAGCAGGACCTTTAATGAGAAAAAAAATTTAGACTAAGGATTCATCAATCCTAGTAATCTGTTTCCAACAGTGATCATAAATTAACATTCAGGAGAGAATTATATGTCAGGGAGTTTCTCTACCAGTTGTGAAGCAAAATTACACATGCCTGAGCTAAAAGTCAGAGAAGCTTTCTTTTCTTAGTCTGGTGAGCCAGGACACTATGGAAAAAATGATGTTACCAGATAAGATCCAGTATCAGTATCTTTTCACTGTTATATGTGGCCTTTTAGTTCGTTTACCTGAAGACAACTAAAGACAATGAATTCTCAACCAAGGATGGAGTGGAATTAGAAACTATATGGAGATACAAAGAAGTTCAGGAAAGAAACTATTTTTTTTCTGAATGTAACTTTTCCAGAAAATTTGTTTCTTTAAATCCCTGAAAGGAATGATTCTTATTTAACACAGAACTCAAATAGGACAGAGTTGTTAGAAAACGTACTAGCTCTACTGACTCAGATGTACAGACTTCCTTATCTTAATCTTCAGTTAAGAGCTGGCATAAAAAAGGCATGAACATAAAACAATGTTGCTCATTCTTAATCAAAATAGTTCTTCATTAGGATTAACATATAAGAATATTAAAAAAAAAAAAAAAGTGGAATGCACCTAAAGAAGCAAAATGAGGAGAAATTTGAAGGATTTCTTGCTGTGAAGGTGTGACCTCTGATTATTTCTGGTGGAAGATCATATGCAGCAAGTGCATAAAACAAACAATGTATAGAAAACTAAAATTTTGGAAAGAAAGCACTTTTTTGTTCTCTTCACTGAACTAGCTTTATAAAGAACTAGTACAAAGATTCTTAACTTAAAAAAACCCACGAATTTATAAATAATATGAATATTATAAATATTATAAATATTATAAATATTATAAATATTACATATATTATAAATATTATAAATAATATAACTGCTTAATTGAAGAGACCATTTGTCTTACTTGCTGCCTTAACTTTTCTGTATAAATTTATGTGTGTGGTCAATAATTCCAAAATTAATTTCAAACAGGAAATGTTGAGTGAAGTCTAGCTTTGTATGTCTATAAAGGATATAAGATGGAAAAGTTTTTGAAAGTTTGCTTTCTAAGATTTCTAAGTTTTGAAGGGTTTTCAATTCAATTTATGTTAAAAGTGAATAGAAGTATTTATATATATGTATAGATAGACAGATAATATGCAGTAGTCTGAAGTTTTCATTTCAATATTCTCAAAACTTTCATAACTTTTGTAATTTTGGCTCAGCCTCTAGATTAATGGCACAATAAGCTTGTATGTATTACTCACATTATTCTGGAACATACCACCAAAAAAACACATATGCCTGCGCTATTTCCAAAATCTGAACAGCTCCTTTTCTCAAATAATACATATATGCTGAAGTGCATTTACAGTTAGTATGCCATTATAGTACAACCTTTAAAGCCACTGCAGTACTATTTACAGGCCAGATCAAGATATAAATGCAACATACAAAACTATTTTTATCAGTAGAATGGCTGACACTTCAAATTGAGGCAAATGTGTTTCCTGTCTCAAAATATCCTGCTTTTGCAAGTCTGCATATTATAGATCATTAAAGTTACTTAACAAACCCAAGTAGAAAACTGTAAAAAGGTAGGAAACAATATTCAAGAACAAAACTTATGAATTCTAAACCAAAATATTACTCTTTGGCATTCCAGCACTCCAAAGCAGATCTTTATAAATGAGAAAGTGTCATTAGTTGCCTATGTTCCTAAAACTGTGGATTATAGGACAATAGGACAGAGGAATAAGGAGAACATACTAATAGTATAAATGTAGAAGCAGTTTTGAGACATCCTTTCTAACTAGTGTAAGGATTTTCCACTGATAATTTTCAATTCACTGTGATCTCACAACAAATAAAATTATTTTCTTGGCAAAATAATATGCATGTTTTATATTTGGTATGTAATTGGCCAATAACCATTGTTCTTGCTTGTACTTGCAGAGACTTCATGGCAATATAAAATTGGAAAAGACCTCAGAAGTTAATCTAGCTCACTCCTCAGTCAAACGGTAGAATCAGATATTTCTTTATCATCCCATACAGATATGATACAGAATATAAAATCCGGTTACACATTCTATAAAAAAAAGATATGCCTGGGAGGCATCATTATTCAGAAAGAATGTCTTGTTTTAAGCTTGTCCAAGCAAGAGAGGTTTCCAACAATGCCATATTGTGCTTAAAAGAAAAAACAAAAAAGAACAGTCCAGCCTTGGGTCTGTTGCCTCCCTAAATTAGAGTCAATCTGCAGGTCCAGATGTTGGTGGCTGTGAAAATTAAACTGCAACACAGAGATTTGATTTTGAGCTCAGTTTTCAGAAACACACTTCTTCAAAACTCTAAATGTCCTAGGCATTCAATTTTAGTAGCTTTGTTCTTAAGATGCCTTGTTATTTCTTGCGGAAAATAACTATATGCCTGTTTTAGCCAAGGGATTTTGCAGACTTCCTACAAATTGGGTTTTGAACTACTTAAAGTTTTCGGAGAGTGGATTCTTCCCTTCTTTCACTGTTGATAAGGTTTGCATTCTTCCTTTTCCCTGTTTTAAAGCACATCTACAAGCACTGCTTACTGTTTCCTATTACTAAGAGAGAAGAAAAATCTGGAAATTATTATGTCAGATGTAAAGACAATGTATTACTCTTTAACGGTAATATTTTAAAGAAAACCAAAGCCACTATTGTTTGTCCAGCTTTAGTTTTAGAAAGGAAAGCTGATAGGCAGTAACAAACCAAAATCACCAACTGAGTAATCACCTAAATATAAACCTGTGGTTTCTTCTCCTGGTGAGAATATTTATCTTGTTTTTACAGGTTTTGAAAAAATAAATTAAAAAAACACTGATAAAAACCAGATCCAGTTCAAATCCAGAGTTAAAGGTATAATCTTTTCATATTTTCAGATGACACTGAAAAAGACAGAAAATACTGTTGGCTGGAGGTGAGGGGTTTTGTTCAATAGATACTTCGTTGAAACTATTTGCAGCTTAATTACATATTGCATATAATTGTATTGGATCCACTAAAGAAACAGTAGGGCAAATGTAAATTCTGATCTGGATTTTTACCTTTTTCCTTTTTTTTTTTTTTTTTTTCCAATTAATCACAAGCGACTTAGGTGAACTTAGATTGAAGGAATGACACCATGAGTCTTTCCAACCTTAATCATTGTGACTATCAAACTAAGTACAACAGCGAAACCCCTAAGGATTTAAAACTCTTTTTCATTACCAGATTATCTCAAAGAAAAAGAAATGGAAGGAAATTTCATGCATTCTCTTTCATGAATCAGCATGTCAGGGATCTCAAAATATCTGTCAGTATGTTCCAAGGTTACATTGGTCTTCAATAGTAAAACACAAATAGAGGGAAGAAACTACTGGATCATTCCCAGGAGATTTTACTGCCAAAATGAGAGACTAGAGAAGCATGGAAGTAGCTTAGAAGATAACTTTGTTAAAATATGGCGCATTCAGAGCTCAATAAGGTGAAGGTAAGATAGACAGGATATAAGACATATTTTCTGTCAAAAAGAGAAAATAAAATTCTGTAGATATACTAAATGGTAATGGTATCCAAGAAACCTCTTCCTTACTAAGGAGACTGTATTAACAGTGAAGAAATCAAAGCCCAAGTATCATCACTAAAAACTCTGCAGACTTTGCATGTGCTGATTCCTGATTGCAACCACATATGTATAGGAAAGGAGCTTCGGTGTGAGACCAGGCACACAAATAAGTTTAAGTGCTTCTTTCTGTTTTTCTGCTGGAAAATCACTTTTTTGAATTCTAAAGTGGATTTCCTTTTATTTTTTAAACTAGGACAACGTTTTGAACCAGTATTGGCTGTTGGCAGAGAGTGCCCATGAATGACACTTCACTATGAAGGATTCATAGTGAAAGCATTATTAACTAGTTTTAAATTATGAAGCCATTATTTCACAGGCAGATAAATTACTTGTGGGATTTTGTTAGACAATATCTTTTAAAAATCTTTCTTTCCCATTCTCACACTTTGGTAGAACTAAATTAGAGATAGTTGGATTTTTTTTTTTACTTCTACATTTAACTAAACACAGAAAGGTTGATTTTTTATTCCTATCTAATTGAATTCATGATTCAATAATAATAATTCTGGGAAATATTGGTCAAAACAATCTTGCAGATTAATTACTAATGTTATGCAAGCAATTTTTTAATTTGCAACGCAATACAAAACTACATCAGAAAAGTATAAAAGCTTCTTCCAATTGAAGGCATGCATCTTTAGCCTTTAAAAACATGCCAAAGCAGAAAGAATATTTTATATGAAAAAGTTTATCATATACAAGGAAACACCCACATGCATATCTGTATGTACGTGAAAGCGGGAATTCTGGGTAGGTGGAAAAAATTGAAATGACCTATCAAAGTGTTAAGGGTTCTGACTTAGATGTTGACTTTTACTCTGCTAAATCTCACTGTATATTACATTAACAACTGTCCTATTTCAGCTGGGACAGAGTTAATTTTCTTTTTAGCAGCTGGCCCAGCGCTGTGTTTTGGATGCAGTATGAGAATCATGCTGGTAACACAGTGATGTTTTGGTTGTTGCTCACTCTGAATGAAGGACATTTCAGTATCCCATGCTCTGCCAGCAACCAGGTGCACAATAGACTGAGGGGGAGCATGGCCAGAAGAGCTGACCTGAACTGGCCAAAGGGATATTCCGTACCACTGACCAGCGTACCCAATATATAAACTGGATTGATCTGCCTGTGAGGTGTCAAATGCTGCTGGGGGGGTGAGCAGAGCATTGGTCAGAGGGTGGTGAGCAACTGTATCACTTGTTTTTATTGAGTTTTCTTCCCCTCTCTTTTTCATCATCATCCTCAACATCATGATTATTATTGTTCTTCTTCTTATTATTATACTTTAATTATTAAAATATGGTTATCTCAACCCATGAGTTTCAGCCTTTATTTTCTGTTTTTCTTGCCCATCTCACCAGGAGGGGGCAGTGGGAAGTGAGTGAGTCGCTGCATGGTACCTAGTTGCTAGTGGGGTTAAATCAGGACTTGTCAGTCTCAACTTTTGACAAGGACTTATCAAAATGCATCATTAATAAATTGTGACAAGTTTACTAAGACTGTGATTCTTTCTCAAATGAACAAATGTGCAAAAGAACAATAAATTTCTCAACTGAAAATCCCAGTTTGTTCTGATGGTCAAGTGTGTTTTTTGAGTTGCAAGGCTGCTAGAAATTAAAACATTAAATTAAAATAATAAATTTGAAAGATTTTTTTTAATTAACATTTCAGTCCCATAAGTAATTCTAATCTTTAAACATTCTTTTTCAAACTAATTGGGACTATCAAGTTCACAGAACTTTTCACAAAAAAAGAGCTTTGTCAGTTTAAAATAGAAAGTGACTTTCAATCACCATGCTAAAGTATTTTATTGTGATCAAAATACGTGTGTGCTCTTCCACTTTTGAAGTGATCTTTCAATAAAGATCTGACCTAGGTTCCTCCTCTTTATTAAAACATAGGTTCATTACGAATCAGGCCTTCCAAGACAGTGTATGGTTTTAGAACTCTCGTAAGGGACTGCCTTAGTTTTAACAAGAGCAGGCTTGATGGATCTTGCTTAAATTTTGGGCACAGAAGAAAATGGGATGAAAAATGAAATATATTAAATTTGCCCAAAAATTCCACTGACTTCAAGTTGGGTTTTTTTCCCCATTTTTATAAAGAACTGGAATATTCAATTTCCAATTTATTAAGAATACCATAAAAGTTCAATAAATTAAATAGTTGTTCAATCTTTTACCTGTTCTGCTCTGGCTAATCAAAGAACATATTTTCTGTTAATAGCCACAGTATTTATGCTGCTATATACCCAATACAAAGCAAAAAAAGTGTACTTTTTCCAACAGTGTTTAAATAGCTATCAATTCCCTACAACCTTACTGGTATCTAATTTCTATCCCGGCAAAATTTCCATCACGAGTCTGCAATGGAACACGATAAAACACACAAAACTCGGTTTCTTTCCTGACGATTGTATAAGATCCGGAATGGAAATATGATGATATGGGTTTTGGGAGGGGGAAGATGGGAGAGACTGAATTGAAAATATATTACACATTCATGATAAAGTGATTTTTTATTCCCCAAAACTGAAATAAAGTTTTCAAAAATGTTCTATTAAAAACAAAGTGAATAGACACATTCATTGTGTACTTACACCTTTTGAAAAGAGCAAATTTCTTAGTTCTCCCATTTTGTTTTCCTTCCTGTACGGTGCTGTTGTTGTGACATCTGAGTGCCATATGAACCACTGAGCAATGAGTTTTATTTTCATTTAGTGCTGCAGTATCATCCTAAAAGACCCATAAAGTAAAGAAAGTTTAAGTGACTTCACAATCAATTTCTAATATCTCACAAAATGAAAACCCCACATTGTTTATTGTGACAAATTTGCGAAACAAAAAAAAAAATCCTACTAAATTGTGCCAGTTGGCTGTAACTGATTTCTCCTTTGAAAATATAATGATGGATAAATAACATTTTCTACATGCATACTCGAAGAAATCATAAAGATTCATACATTGCAGGTCAACTCTAGGAATTGCAAAAATGTATGTTGTTTGATCCTGCATATACCAGGTCTTATTCTGATTTAATAAAATGTTCTTGCTGATATTGTCTTTACTGTCCCCAGAGTGCTGACTGGGAACCGCAGAACAGTGTGTACAACACCAGAAGACCCTAGTCTGTTACTTTCTTGAAGACTTTTCCAAAGGTGAAGTTAGGTTTGCATTGGTGTTACAGGGAACAACACTAGAACACAGGTCTCAGGTCTCAGAAACATGGCACTCAAACATTAGAGTGGTCTGTCAAATTTCATACACTTATTCAAAACAGAAAGTCAAATTTAATCTCAATTTCCATCTAAGGTGAAAGTGAAGAGCAGGTTTTTTGGATAAATAATTTCTAGAAAAACATCTGACCACAATTTTGCAGGAATAAAAAGTAATTTTCATTATCAGTCTTTTGGTCTACTTTTCAAATGTTTTAACAAAAAGGAAACAAACAAAGCAAATTCGAGTTGCTGTCTATTCAAATCCATATTCTAACTTCTAGAATTAACCGTCTTCCAAAGAAATCTCTTTTGACATATGAAAGTTACCATAAACATGGTGATAATCTGCTTAAAATAATTACAAGTCAATAATTTATATTATTATATATTTATTAATATTATTGATTATACAAAGTACTTCAAAAATATATCATCAAACAGACTTGAAGTAACAAAAATACCTGAGGCAAGAGCCTCCAGTATTCTTCAAGTAGGAGATTACAGCTGACTTGAGAGTAAGCAATGGAGAGGGGGGAAAAAACAAAGATGAAAGGTAAATTTATGTCATTCATGATCTCAGCAGACTGAGACCTTTGAATAATTCCTGGTACACATTACATTTGCTTCTCCCTGAGAGAAAAATTGAAAGAGTTAATATTTGCTGTCTCGGTATTAATCCATCCCGCTGCACATGGAAGCGATAGATATAAGTAACTTGGATTTTATTCAAATAAAGCACCATATTTTTCAGCAAATATTAATTTCTCAGTAGACTATAAAACATCCTGTTTTCAGATAGTGGCTTAAAATGCTGAATAATGCAGAAATCCAGAGTCATATACAGTAGGACTTAACAGAATTACAACAGCCAGAACAATTTATAAATAATTTTGACTTAGCATCTAATATTTCTTGCAAAGAAGTTAAATCTGATATAGAGAACAATGTAGAAAAAAAAATCGTAGTTTGTCTTTTAAAACCCACATCTACAATTGCACTGCCTGGAAAGCCAGTCAGCACAGTGTGTGCTTTTCTGTCTTAAGTAGAATGACAGGCAAATGTCACCAGCCGTGCAGGTGTTCATTAATGTACAGCTAAAGCAACTGCACTGCAACCTAGAAACAATGAAATGCAAAAATGAGACCTCTGAAAGCCTGTGTAACCCAACGAGCACATCTACCAGGAGCTGTTATTCAGATAAACAAGCAGTTCATTATTGCTGGTAAAACTCTTTGAGAAAAAAAAAGGCACATTGTCACAATCTGTTTGGGTCTGCTGAATCCAATCAAAAGGACTTGGAGGGTGCATGTTGGTGCTGTGAGACTGAGGTATGCAAGTGGAGACAGAGGGGCTGAGGAACCCTCCACAGTCTGTTTTGAACCTCCTAATGTGCTCCGCTCACTTAATGGCATCTTATAAAACACCTGGTCTCAAACACTCAAATATTGATTCAGTATATGGAAAGCTGATATTATACTACTGCTGTTTCTAGGAACAGCTTATATAAACAGAGCTGACATGATTGTGCCATATGGTTTTATTTCTGGAGTGCTTTGACTACATTTTTTAGGGGAAGGGTGTGATTGATTGGAATGATTTATAGGTCCCCCTCACTTCCTTCAAGGTGGATGATGACTAAGCTATATAAGCCACAAATTTTGGTGTCCAGGTTCATAAGGGTTTTCAGTTAATGGTTAACCTAATGACAAATCTCTGCTGTGCATTCACGTGTGACTTCAGTGAGTGGGCGATAAGAGCTAAATCCTCCATAGAGTACAAATGTGCAGGCTGAAAAGGAAGTATATTTTACAGGCTCTATGTGCTTTTACCATGCCACATTTACCACACATTAGTAAAGGCAAATACAGGGAAATGAGAGGGTTTGAAGAGACAAATATTTTGTGGCCCTTTTGCAAACAGCAGTAATAACATGAGTATTGTACCGGGCAAAGAGTAAGCCTGCAGGCTTTGAGATAGGTTTAAAAGTCTAAGGAATCTGGTCAGCTTGAAGGTGGTGTTTGTCCTGCCATTTCTTCCTCACCAGCCTGACTCTCAGGCCCTGATATCTCAGGTTGCCTCACAAAACTGGCATCTTCTTTCCATAACTCTTACCATTTAGTGGATCAGGTGATATCTAGATCGAGGATCTGCAGTCATGGGGATTCTCCTATGTGACATGAACTGGGTTAGAGACAACTGAGCAGGAATTGATTAAGACATATGCAGCTGCTAGACTGGCTTCTTCCTTTGTTACATGTATCTTCGGCACAGGTATCTGACCCCTCAAAAATTGTTTTATTCAACTGAGTTTGACCTACTAATCATACTGCAAATAACCCATCTCCTGAATATTTGTCCCACTTCTCTACTTTGGATTGGTTGCATTGTATCTATGCTAGGAATGTACTAAATCATCTGTATTATTCATCATTTGGTGCTGCTGATTGTACTCTCAGTTCTTACCTAGTGTCCTCCAGTCTATGCAGTTTGCAGGCACGCTGAGGTAGGAGCAGAAAGAGTGTTATGTACAGAGCTGGTAAGACACACTGAGCAAGGTTAAACTCCTGGGTGAGCTGTCCCTTGGCAACCTTTGATCCATGAAGTTTTTAACTTTCAGATTGTGTATTCAGGTCCTAAAACACCCTGGAATGCCAGATTAGAAATATGTATCAGATAGGATTATTAAACCATTTCGTGAAAAACCTCTTACTATAGGAATATCAAATGTTTTAGAAGAAACAATCCTGCAATAAGCAGTTTTCCATGTTTAAACAGAGCATTTCAATCAACTCAGTGGCATCAATATGTTACCAGAATGGTACAAGTTCTGCTGACTCATTTTTCTTATGGAAATTATCTCCTGGTCTTACCTTGGAATGACAGGTTTATTTAATTGATTCAGTGCACTCTACATTTATAAGAAAGGTTGAAGAACACTTCTTAAGGGCCTTGCCACTGTTCATCATTTTAGTATACATCTTTTGCCTTTCTAGCATTAATATTTTTCCCGATAAGATCTCTCCCTTTTTATTTTTTTCAGTAGAATTTTTTTTAGTTTGTTTTTTATTCCTGTTTTGGGATTCTGCCAACTAGTGGTATATACTTTCCAGCCAAAAGTGATAAAGGTTGAATATAATATTAAATATAAAATGGCACTTGGCTTGTATATGATACTATGGATTTTAAAGTCTCCTATATTCTACCCTAAGCATATTCCTCTCCTTATTTATAAACTTTCTAAACCAGTGTTAATATATTTTACTATTTTAAGGTCATGGAGCTGGATTTCAAATGAAAAGAAAACATTATTTATTTTCATATTTCCTCTATTTTAATATCTTGAGTAAGAATTTTAATTAAAACAAGGCTTTGTTTCCCTTTTTTATTCTTTTCCCACTGCCTATCCATGCATCAGAGAAAAAAACAGGGTTTTCTTCTTACCTACATTAAAAAATCAGTTTACTGATGTAGAGAGTGTGCCTATTTGCCCTACCTAGGGGTGAAAAAGAGGACAATTATTTCTCCATAAAAAAAGAGTTCCTCTTTCAAGGCTAAGGGGTCAGAAATGACCTGGAATTTCTTCCATACAGCTGTGTGTCATGGGCCAATCCTTCATACACACTCCTACTGCTTCTCTTCAGCTCCACCAGTACATGACTAAGCAGCTGAATCCAGTGGGCCTTCTGTACTGAGAGGGAAGTGGTGAAACCCAGCAGAGAAGCTGAGAAATCTCAGCTGCAGTCAGCCCTTCTGAGGGGAGTCTGTTGTAGGATGAGGCACTCAGCTTAGGGCGATAGTCATTTGGGGGGCAGGGAAGAGGACAAAACAGAAAAGTAAAAAAGCAGGGTTAGGAAAGCTGTTTTATGTATGTGCCAGCAGAAGCCTGTCCAGGCTCAGCTTGTTTTGTCCTTCAGTTATACCTGGTGCCAAGCACACTAACTAAGCTCATCCACTTTGTGGAAATGCAGTATCAGCAAATTGATTAGTACAATTAATGCCTCTACACAGGCAGCCAACAGCAAATGTAAGGATAATAGCATTTACCCTGCACTGAGCTTCCCACTCTGACCTTGCTAATCCCCATACCACTGCTGAGGAGCTTTCTACAGTAAATGAAGGAACAAAGTGGTCATATTGTCCTTATGGTTTTGTGGGATATAGGGACCAGTGTGGACAGTGAAGCAGTATCTGAGCATGCCTGGACCACTGCACACTATGCAGAAGTATTAGTAGAGCATGAAGGGAAGAACAGTGACGACTTAAAGTCAAATGAGATTGCCAGAGGCAGTCTGGGTGGGGAAAGAAATCCTCCTGGGAGACCAGACTCCTATTGAGATCCTGTTTACTCCCAAGTACCCGCTTAGCATGGTCACCATCGAGCCTTCCCCACCCTGACCAGTTCCACCAGGCACACCTTCACCCTGTTTCATGGCAAGCCCAGCCAGGGACCCCAGACATGATACATGTGTTCAGTGAAGTTCAAGGAATCAACACCTCCAAAATGGCACCTGTGCTTCAGCATTTGGACTAAGCATCAGCTTCTTACCTATCTTTCACAAAGACAAACTAATTTGAGTTCATTTAAACAGAACAAACTGAAGGTGTCAATTCTACCAGCAGCAGTCTCACAGCTGTATCAAAAATTTAAAATATTTGGAGAAAGTCAGATTTCTTTTTAGATATACCCTATTAATGTCACCACCAGTTCCCTCCCTTCCTCTTCTCTCAACACTTTGTACCTTTGTACCTTTGGTCTCTTTTTCCCCTGAAATGCTCTACGACCTGTAATTTTCTAATGTCTTCACCATTCCACAGATATTTCTCCTGCTTCCATCTCAGAGCTTTTGCTTCTGCAGAGCATAATGGCTCAGACTGTGGCTTTCTGAGTGACCAAGAGGTCCACAGAAACCTCAGAAATGATCATCTAGTGATGTCCAAATATGAGGATCTTAGGCAACTTAATCAGCATAATTGCAAACAAATTATTTGCACCTGAAATATTTCATTTATTAAAAAGAGAGTTACGCGCAAGCTGTCACTCTTTAGAATTAGCCCCAGAAATTCTTGGCTGGGCTGTGAAAACCAGATGAGCCCAATCAAACCCCTACATGTTACAACGTGATTTTTAAAAAACTCTTCATCCTCTCACCTTGATTTTGGTTTAGTTTATATAGAAAACCAGACAGAGGATAATTTTTGTATTCGGTTTAAATGTGAGCCAGGGCTATTTCAGTCTTTCTAGACAAAGTGATTTCAAAAAAACCTAAGTGTTTAGTCTGAATGTAATGGTGATTATTCATAGGTTTTTAGGTACCGGCAATTCTCAATGTAAAATTTTCCATCATACAGGCTTGATTAGGAATTCCAGCCAATACTTATTAGGACTGATAATACTCAATGCAAGACTGAAGATTGCAATCACCATAATTCTTTTCATGAAGGCTTTAAGAAAACACCTTCTTTGGCTGTAAAGTATTCCACTGTACTTTTTCAGAGTTATCTCACCCAAAATGAGCATAAGTTCACCTTTTTGGAAATAAACTGGTAGTTGATTTTCTTGTAGGAGAGATAATACAGTGATAAATTTTTATATAAAAGAACGTAACTGAAAAAATCCTTTTCTTGCATGAGTTGAAAGAACACTATCGAACTGTGGGTGTTGTTCAGAAGAAAAAGAATTTTAATAGCTGGCAGACAACCTTCACTACTTTTCTATTTAATACCATTGGTGTTCAGGTTCTTTTGCTGGTATAACTTTCAGCTTGTAATTATGAGGCAAGAATCTGAGTTCTGTGAGGGAAATCTGCCTAATTTAGGAGTTTATGGTTACTTGTTAGGGTCAAAGTCATTGCACATGAGCCCAAGCTTAGATAAACTTTACAATATACAGGTGGAATACGATATCCACAAAATTTAAAGTGGCCAAGGGGATGACAGAGAACAGGTGTAGGCCTAATTTAATGCCAGATGTAAACTCAAAGTCCCTAGCGTTTTAAACTGGATACCATGCACAACATTTGAAATTAGAAAGTTTGGCTTCTATAGTGGAGGGAAATTTCTAGAATGTTACTTTTTTGCATGGTGTAAATACTTTCTATCAGAATTCCATTCTCCATGTCAATGCTCTATTCGTGATGACTACGTTTCTGTGTACTTTTGCTATGTTACAAATACCATCATTCCTCTCCATAATGGTGGAGCATCAAGCCAGCAATGGAAAGCTTACCTAATGTTAACATCAGAGATCCAGGAGGCTTCCTGATCCCAGATGAGAGTTTGTAAACATATGCTCCAGTTCTTTGCTCTAAAAATAGGGCTATTGGACAGACCCTGTTTGTGAAGCATGATGTAGATACCTAGTGTTTCCATACAATACTTCTGAGAACCTCATCTGTCAACAAGAGGATGATAAAAAAAGAATCATATTTCTGAATCCCTACCAGAAGGAAATTTGTAATATAGTCATGGTTTCTCATATAGTTACTGATAAATTAATTTAATATCTTCATGATTTTACTTTAAAAACTAATGAAAAATACACCTGTCTGGAAAGTAACAGTTAAAATTCACTTGAATATGGAAAACTAAAAGCTTACCTTTGTATATATTGTCTCCAAACTGCTATCCTTCTTTACAGGCTACATTCGACCTAGAATTACTGAAACATTAGTATACGCAATATATAATTTATTACACTGTATACCGGATTGTAATGCTTCCAATAAGTTCTGTTTCTTATCTAGATTTTTTGATCACTGTTGTCTCCCAAACTGAATCAAGAGGTTTCACAAACACCATAAAAGTCAGATTCTCACAGCAACTGATAAAATGAACTTGAAGTATAACTGAAAACATATAATACAACAAATCAAAATTAGACAGGGATGTAATAAAATAATGCTTTATGAAGGGGAAATGCAAGATAAATAGGAGGAAAGACTTCTGCCAGTGAAGTGTTTTATGATGCTAAAATAAATCTCATAGAGAAAGTAAGGAATCATCCCCTGTGGGTTTTCTCACCATGAACACAAAAAATTCTTCATTTTAATATTGCATGGTATGATTAGAGACATCTTTAAAAGGTAATTTCTGTATTCTGCCTTCAATGTCTGTTTTTCAGAGAAGGTATGTTTCTCAGTGATAACATTAAGAATTATGAAGTCAAATTTTCCACTTATTTGTAACCAAATTTTCCAACTTTGCATTAAATAGTTGAATATATAGGCAAATCCCAATGTAATCACATATATAAAATGTGTGATATTTATAGTAACTGTAAATTTATTTATATTGATTACTTCAGGAAAAATATATTTAAATGGATAATTACATCACAGTGAACACCATAGTAGAAAAAAGATAAAGGTTCCTCATCTTTAAAAGTATTGATCTTAGTAAGTTTTCCTCCGTGTTATGCTGTTCAAACTAATTAAAACAGAAATCATACTTCATTTTCTCCAACCTTTACTGTGTTTATGTTTGTATTTCTTAAAGTTGTTACCTTTGTGTCCTATTCAGAGACTAAGAAACTGAATTCATTTACTGCACACTATCTGCTAGTTTATTGGTGAATTGATTGGAACTTTTTAGTATTTCTTTTTCACTAAAATGAAATTGAATCTAATAGTTATAATCTGGAAATAAAATTTATATGCAAAAAATGTGCAAAGGATGATGTGTGACCAGAAAAACATTCACTCTAAGTTTGTCTTTTTTTGCTAATCTTTCCTAAAGACAGGAAAAGTTGAATAGAAATGAATTAAATACTAAATACAAAGACATATAAGACATACACTAATCAGTATATGTCATTCAAAAATTGTTGCTGGGTTTTTAAGATTTCAAATTGAGCAACTTTTTTCAGTACCATGAGAGTGAAATAGAGTAAAGTGCCTTGCTTCTGTTAGCAAAGACTACAGTATTTTCTGTATATAAAAAGCAAGAATTGCACTTTAAAATGCATTTCATTCCAGCATCTATGCTAGACTGTGACCCAAGAGATGTGAGTTCTTTGGATGTGACATTTCCTGAGCAGTCATAGAAGACTCACATGTGTATAAAGCTGTCAGAGGGGTTACCATACCACTCCCAGGAGAAGTAGGGTGCTACTGAAGTGTCACTGGAACTGGCACAGTCCTCAGTTCTTCCCTAGGGACATTCTCCTCCTCCAGCTTATGCTGGAGGATGTGTGGCATACCAATAGCTCAAGATAACAGGGTCGGTCTCAAAGAAGGCTTCAAATCAGCTTTGAAGGTACACACAGAGTATGGTGCTGAATACACACCAAAAATTATGCTCACAGCAGTGTAACTAGAAATCTCTGACAACAAGTGCAGGCCAGAGGGTGAGAAAGACTGTCATGGACTTAAAATCCTGGGCTTGTGCCTATGAAGAAGCTGTAGCCTTGATTAGAGGCCTTGTGTTTTTCTCTGTGTGGAGGGTCAGGTCTTACTCTATAAATACTTACTCCATCATGGGAACCATCTTCATCTGTGTTTGGAAACCTGATTTTAGAAGCAGTAAGGAAGACTCAGAGGGTCAAATTTATACTTGATGTAACACCTTGGCAGAAAACCAAGGATAAATTTGGCCCATGTGTACAAATAGAAGCAACTAAAAATGTACAAGTGTTACAGAGCAAGATAAAGCAGCAAGTCAAGGGAGAACAGAGGGCATCAGCTTGAGAGAGGTAATCAATATGTGTGGGAGGCTGGAAAAGATAAGCAACACCAATGTCAACAGAAAGTCAAAGCAGGGGGAAGAAAGCTATCACTAAGTAGTAAAATAAAAACTTTCTCTCTGCAATTGTCAATGTATTTTGCCTTTCAGAAATAATTTAATTGCTCGGAGTTTTGTTGTGCACTTGACTACACTAACGCGCAATAGAAGAAGGGATCAGGAATATTTCAGAGCTTTTTTTAGGCTGTAATATGAAGCTTTAACATCCCATTTTAATAGAAGAACCTTGTTTTGCAGTTCTGATAACACCCCACAACCCAGGGCCGAAAAAGCAGATATTCTTAGCTGTTGTACACAGTAAGGGCAATGCTGGAGGGATCCTGTGTTGCCCCCAAAAGTAATGGGTAAATAGAAAATCAAGACTGTCATTTCTCCCTGTTCCAGTGTCAGTAATTTCTAGTATATGTAAAATGCTTTTCATGAATGGATATCTAGGCAGATCCCAACCATGGCACACATAAGACCTTGCAAATCCAGATGTGCAAACAACTGAAATGTTCACTGGTCAGGAAAGATTTGGGTTTATTTCAAGTCAATAAGGTTCTCTTTATTTCCTCACATTGAGGGTGTGATCTAAAGTGTAATTTTGGAAGTGGAAAGGCCAGCTAACAAAGAAAGAGTCATTATGTAAGATAAATATCTGGATTCACTCTTGCCCAGTATTCTGTGTAGACATTTATTCACACAAAATTAGGAAAATATAAATATCAACAAGTTATTGACTATAAGAGTTTAAACATCCCCAACTCAGAGTATAATATAATGTGTATATATATAATGTATTTGAGAACATATCAAAAGACAGTCTTTGTTTCTTTACGTAATGGAAAGGTCCAAATGCATCCAGATCTTGTGTGTTTTACCAGGCACTTTCAATACACATGTATGCACTAAACCAATGTTAGGTAATCCTCCAGTCACTGACTGAATTTTATTCTCACAATTTAAATGTATGATTTTAACTGATGCACCTTTTGAATACATTCTCTCTTCTTCTTGAGGTATATGACCAGTGTGTTTTCTCAGGTATGAACTAAAATGTTTTAGAGCTTGTTAGTATTCTTTCTAACAGTGTACTAGCAAAAAAACTGCTGTGTGTAAAGTGGAACATCTAAGCCTGCATTTTAGCTGGCTTTCGAGAAGCTGTAGTAGTAATAGCTGTTAGTGCTATGATAGCATCACTGCATCCTCCTTTTTAAAGTTCTTTGTTTGAACTATAGTCTGGTTTCATGTTCCCACATGCAACACAAACTCTTGTTCCTTTGATTTCCCCAATCAGAAGGCCAATTCAAATGCATTGAAGTCTCTGTTTCCTTGTTTATTCAGGTCTTCTTCCAGCAGGTTGAACTGATTAATTATAATAATACATTAGGCAGAAAATATAAATGTGTCTTGAATTTGGTAGTCTTTTGGGTATTCATCAGTTTGACTGGCTTCAGAATTAGACTCTTAAGGTTCATCTCAACCAGTCTTTAAAGGCAAAAGTTTGTGGCCACTCCTAGTGTATTTTAACTGTTTGTCATTATCCTAAATTTTGACATGAAAAGGTTCTTGAGTCCAACTTGATATTCTGAGCAGTGAAAATTCATGCTCTTTTTAAAAGAAAATCTTAAACTGTGCTTATTGTCTTTTTTTTGTCAATAACATTGAGGATTAAAGCTACTATATATATGTTCAGACACTCAGATCCTTCTGAATGTACTTATTCATACCTCCTTATCCATGCTTGAAGTCCACATCTGTGCTCATTCCTTTTGAATAACTAACTTAGAAGAATACAAACTATTTTCATTATTTTGTCCACCACAGCTCATCACCTTAAACAAAGCTACCCTGAGGTATTTTCAATAAAATAAAAAATTTATCATAAATCCAATTTAGACTACTTGAACAGCAGAAGGAGCCCCGAGTTTATGTTTTGAAGACCTACTAAAGATGTATATGAAACACAAAATCACATTTAAATGCATAACATTTCTAAAGAAGTCTGCTCTGATGCTACAAATTTTTGAGGTCTCAAAAGAGGACAGTTCTGGCATCTGCAGGTCATGTCTTCAAACTATTCACTCCTAAATTAAATCATGTTCTACTGGAGACTCCCACTGTGGCTTTGCCATGACTTGATCAGGAACAAAACCAGGTTCAAGTGTCTTAAAAATTAGATTCTAATATACATACATGGTGGTCATCTTTCTATTGGTCTTTAAGTTTTTTTACCCCAACGCCTAAGAACTTGTTAATTTAACAAAAACTATCTTGAAGAATGTTTTGGGTTTCCTTTGGGAGAAACAAGTGTGTTAAAAGAAGAATAACTCAACAAGGCAGATTTGTTACATCAGCAATGAGTAGTTTGTCATGTATCTGGTGCAGCAGGCGAGAGAGAGCTTGGAAATCTTTGTATTGGCAGAAGAGATGCTGTATTTACTATGGGACACAGTAATCTGGAGTACATTATTTTGCACTTTACAAGGATTTACGGTTCACTTTAAATTCAAAATATAGCAGCATCTAAAATCCAGGAAAAGAATGGAAAAAAAGCAAGGCTTTTTATCTGATTAGTATATTTTATTAACATCAGTCTTAGAAAACTCAGCAGATAAAATTCAAATTGTTGATTTTATGGCATCAAATTACTTTAAAAAAAAATTATTTACAAAAATTTCTTTCTGTGTAGCTGTTGTCTTCATAGTGTTATATGACCTCAAAATGGGTTCTTCCTTTTCCTATCTTTTTAATAGTCATTTCATTTACCAGAAAAGGAAAAATTATCAAAAGGCATTATCATTTTGTCCACCTTAAATTAAAAATAAGATATATGGTATCTAATTAATAGCTCTTCATTTGTTTATGTTCTATAATTATACTCCTGATTCATTTAAAATCCCTTTTGAAATGTTGAATATTAGAAAGGCAGCACAGATGCTGATTCTGTTTCCAATGGCCTAAAAAAGTGCAAGATTTAATCTGACGTCTAGGCTGCATTAAAAAAATTGGATTGAAAAGGATTAGATTAGATTAGACCTTCTGAATTTAAAAATGTTAAAACCCCATTTATGCTTTAACATAATCTCCTTCCACTCTTTGGAGCCATCAAGCTGAGGTCTGTCCCTTGCAAGTATTATTATTATTATTATTATTATTATTATTATTATTATTATTATTATTATTATTATTATTATTATTATTATTATTAATTATTATTATTTAATTTCCTTCTTTTTCATTTTAACATCCTAGTTTCATATTTATAATGACAAGAAATCCTCTGAGACATATATACAAGTTCCTTTTGAGCTGGTGAATGGAAGGCCAGGTACTTAAACCTCTGGCTTTTATGTTGATTTTATATATTTGTGCACAGTCACAAATGTAAATATTAATAGCTAGTTTTTAAAAGCCAAATAAGAGTGAGTGCTTTTAAGAACTTTAGGGGCTTGTGAGAGAGTGGTGATGTTTTACAGTACAACAACTTATTTACAGTGCATTATTATGAAGAAATGCACAGTTTAAAAAGCAATCATGCACTTTAGTAAACTGAAGTACCTATTATCTACAGCATCTGTAAAAAAAAAAAAAAGCTATAATATTTGCAAGCTGCTCTCTGGTACTTCAGAATTCAGGTTGGCTTTTATTTCTCACAGAAATAAAACGAAGACATTATTTGGGGGTTATGGGAAGGCATCTCTCAGGAGCAAAATGGAGGAATAATAATATCCTTCCTAGTATCAGTGTAACCTTTTCAGTCACCATGATGATGATTGTACTGCTGAATTTCTGAACATTCTACACAATGGATGGGACTGTCAGTTTTTCCAATATCACTTACTCTGTGTTGAAAATATTTCAGGCAAACCAAAGACATTTACAAATATTAGATAATACTATCTGATTTGTGTGAGAGATTATAGAATACTAACTTCCAAGTGACTATATCAAATCACTGACTCCATTATTGTTCAGTCATTGTGGATCAGCCTTCTCTTTTTGCCCAGGGAGCTCTGTTAAGTCGTGTGATATGTCATACCACCAGATGTCCCTTATTTTCTGCCACTAGACAGAGGCTCAAGTGAACATCCAGAAGATCTATTATTGTGATTTGGTATGACCTAGCAATACAAATAACTACCTGCTGTTTCCAGAATACTGGTGCTTGCTGAGCTGGGCCAGAGATTCCTTGATTAATTCAGGATATCTGGGAGGTCCTAGCAAGGAACTATGTTTGCTCTAACCCATGGACCACACTGATTATTGAAGCTGGATACTAAAAGTGAACTGTCCAAACCACTGTGAGTTGCTGTTGTGATACCACCATAAAATGAACAAATAATCTGATCAGTAATGGCAGTTCTCAATATAGACAGCTCTATAGTTTTATCCAATAACTGAAAAGATCTTTATTGCATCTGTATAGAGATTAAGGGTAATTAGCTAAAATGGTTTTTTACCCACTTTGTTACAGTCTTTGTGAGGCTCAAAGCTGTTCGGAAGGTGTAACTAGCTAAACACCATTTTCCTTTAGCACCACCAAAGCAACTGAATATTTTATGACTTTGGTGGGTTTTTTAAAATCTTAATCTCTTAGTTTTTATATACTTTCTTGGCAGCCACATTTGAGAATACAGATGGTTTATGTACAGATGGTTTATGTTCATAACACACATTCAGGTCCAGTACTTGAGCCAGATTTCCTCAGACACAGATCATTATGTACTGCCCACACTTTCTCAGCTTCTTCAGCTAAGAAAGAACATTGTTTGTTGTGTTGCTTAGTACAGAAATGTGGTTCTGATGGATAGACCATCAAAATATTAGCAAAACTACAATGGGCCCATTAGGAGGTGTTATCTCATGAGTAAAAACCAGCTAGCAATTAAAAGTAATTCCAGTTAAGAGATCTGTAGTTCCAATTAAGAGATTTGTAGTTCCAGTTAAGAGAGTCATAGGTACCTCCCTCATAAAATGTACAAAAACTTGTGGATATCTACAGGAAAGCTGTATCACTGTTCATCCAAACATGAGAAAAGAAACACTGTATGAATTGCAGACTATGGAGTATCATTAACTTATAAAATTACTCTAATTTAGCACTGATAACTGGAAAATTTAGACAATTTGAGATGTATGGGTCCTAAGAAATGTATTTCTTACTATTTGTTATTAAATCAGAAAAACAGTCAATAGTTACTACCAAAAATACCACCAAAATCAGTCTAGGATTCCTTTATTTAGAGGCTGAAACTGTTACAGTCATGATTCTTTCACCTCTAGAGCTCTTCAGTCAAGGTTACAATAGAAATGAACTATCATTAAAGGGTGAACCAAAACACCTGTCTACAACTAACCATTGGTCCTAAAAGCAGAGACTGTTAGGCACTTATCTGGACTTCAGGAAACCAGATCACAGTCCTTCCAGTGAGAAGAAAACTGTGGATTATGGATGAAATGCAATCAGAGGGTTGTGAAGAAAGTTGAGAAGATTTTTTAAGGACAAGTATCGAGCCTACACAACCTTGCTCTCTGTAGGGGAAGATATCCAGACATTTTGCAAGATTAATTGCCTCTAGTTTCAAGCTGATAGAAGTTGTATTAGGTCCATTTTGATTGTTTTTGATTGGAGCTATATCAATACTGATTTTCATCAGCTTAAATTATACTCTCTTTAAAAATATATATTTCTATGAGCCATGACAATATTTATTTTATTCAATTGTTTTTATATTTCAATTAAATTCCAGATTGACATCAAATTCAAAATGTTGACACTTCAGTTGGAATATATCGCTTAGAAAAAAACCCCCACACCACATGTTAATAGCATGACACTGCCTATTGGTGGTTTTGATCTAGTCAGATTTTTTTTTATTTTCACAACTGAAATTGCAATGTTTCTACTTTGTCATTTTTTTCTAATCAAATTTCACCTTATCTAATGGGGCAGGGTCTCTTTCACTGGCAGAAACACCTGAATGCTACACCACATTCTCTCAAGATTCTGGGTATCTAAGCCTTTAGCATTAGCTGTTGCTGAAAATAGCTGTCAAAAGATATAGTAAGAAATACTGACCTTGGGCGCTACCCCAAATTTGTCTCAGTAAATTTCAGCAATTTAATTGCCATTAGAAAAAATTGCCAAGGTTTTGACTGGGCACATGCAGTGTGGAAGATGTGATTAATATTATAATTGTGCTACACTAGTAAATATTTTTGAAAGTCATTTAGATAATTGCACTTCATGGTATTTTGCAAGTGAAAATTATTTTCTACATAATCTTTTTTTTTCTCTCATATTTTGTGGTTTGTGATTAATTCAATCTTCACTATAAAATATCTAAAGTATCCTAAACTATTGACTGTCTATGTGTTGACTAAGTAATAGAATACAAGTAGTAGAAATAATTTTATGGAATATCAGAAAAAAAACCCTATAATTCTACTTTCTGTAAAATACTGTGGCTTTTGTTAACTCAGTATTAAATCCTAAACTGATATGATTATTTGATTAGATCACCTAAATCTATTAAATGGATAAAAGGCAATATACCAGTATACACTCACATCAGTATGAAGTACTGTCATTCTGATTTGCAACAAAAAAGCCTATTTTCAAAAAAAAAATGGAAAAATTGTTTTTATGATTTCTGCAGCCCGAGTAAATTAATGTACACCATAACCTCATATTTAGTATTACTGGGTGTTTATTTGCATTTGAGGCTGTGCCCTAAAGCCAACTGTCAGAGATTGTGAACAACTCTTATTTTTACTCATCCTTACAGCAAAGCAGGTTGCTCATGGAGAACTGCGAAGTTCATCAGGTTAAAAGGAAGAGGAGGTTTTTTCAAACAAGGAAAACCTACAACAAGAGGGAAAGAAAGAGTTACAAGAGTCTTAGGAAGTGGCGGTATCTGAAGAGGTTGTGTGTCAGGTCTGAAAAACCACATGAGCAACTTTCCTCCTAGTCTCTGTTGACTCTTTCATGAAATCTCAACCTTGGTCACAGAAGTGGGGAAAGCCTCTTTGACTTCTTTTTGTAAGTGGGTCAGTCTAGCACAGAAAGTGACACCTAACCTAAGGAGATATTTTCATTTTTCATCTCAGTGGACTGTTTAGGCTGACAAGGCATGGTGAACAAATCTACTGTCATCTCTCTCTGCTGCAACAAGCCCAGCTCCTTGTCCTCCCACCAGTTACCTTAAGTTCAGTCAGCTCACACACAGACCCAGTTCCATGGGGAGACTGGGACCACAATCGAGAAACAGAGTATAAGTGAG